>CM053773.1:241685530-241762550 GCA_028658325.1 Potorous gilbertii
CTTTTCCCAGTTTTTCCTCCACCTAACTTGACTTTCAAAATCCTTTTTGAGCTCTTCCATGACCTGAGCCCATTGGATATCTATTTCAGATGTTTGGGATACAGAGGCCTTGACTCTTATGTCTTTACCTGATGGTAAGCAGTTTTCTTCCTTTTCAGAGAGGAAGGTTGGAATCATTTGTTTCCCAAGAAAATAACCTTCTATGGTGTTATTTTTTTTCCCTTTTCTGGGCATTTTCCCAGCCTGTTACTTGACTTCTGAGAGTCCTCTCCACCCCAGATCTAGGTCCACCCAGCTAGTGCTTGGGGTCTGAGATTCAAATGCTGCTCCCCCGCCTCAGGGCTTTTAGCGGCTGGCTGGCATTCAGGGTAAGATTAAATCAGGTTCTCAGGTGGGGGCAGGACCGCTTCCCAGGCTCAGTTCCCTCAGGGGGTTTACGCAGAGATCTTGTGTAATGGAGCTGCTGCGGAGCTCCTGCGTGCTCTGGGAGCCTCTGGTCGCTGGCTGCCTCTGGTGCTGCCTCCCGAGGGGGCCTGAGTTATGGAGGCACCCCGCTCCCCTCTCAGCCCGTCCAGACATCTCTCTCACTGACCTGTGTGTCTATGGGTGGAGGGACCTTCGCGGCTGCTGGAGATTCTGTCCCTGAAGCCTGCTTGGATCTGCTCACTCCTCTCAGTGCGTCACAGCTAGGGCAGGGCAGGGCTCTGCTCCCGTCCAGTGCGCGATGGGCCTTTGGAATCAGTTTTTCAGGGCTCTCTGGAACGGAAATCTTCATTGTGTTGCTGCGCGGCTTCCAGAATTTGTTGGGAGTTCTTTTTAGAGGAAATCCATTGGCTGTGGGTTCGGAGCTAGCATGAGTCTTTCTACTCCGCCATCTTGGCTCAGCCCCCCAATTAGCCTATTTTTCAAGGTGTTATTTTCTTCAGCATTTTTTTTTTGGGTTTTCTTTAGCAAGGTGTTGACCTGCTTTTCATGCTTTTCTTGCGTCTCTCTCCTTTCTCTTCCTAGTTTTTCCTCCACCTCTCCAACTTGATTTTCAAAATCCTTTTTGAGCTCTTCCATAACCTGAGCCCAGTGAATATTTATTTTCGATGTTTAGGATACAGAAGCCTTGACTTTTATGTCTTTCCCTGATGGTAAGCACTGTTCTTTCTCATCTGAAAGGATGGGAGAAGGTATCTGTTCACCAAGAAAGTAACCTCCTATGGTCTTTTTTTTTCTCCTTTTTTGGGCATTTTCCCAACCAGTTACTTGACTTTTGGGTCCTTTGTCAAGAGTAGGGCGTACTCTGGGAATCTGTGAGATCTCAATTCCTCCAAGGTGGCACGATCAAGCGTGTACTAGTCTGGACACAGAGAGGGATTTTTATGCCCAGAATTTTAGCAGTTACCTCTCCACAGCCACCTATCCTCCAGTTCTGCCAAGTCAGCACTGGGGCTGATTTTCAGATAAATTGGATGGACAGGGCTGCCATTCAGCTTAAGACAAAGACCAGCTCAGCCAGGGCCTCCATCGAGGGTTGAGGTAAGACTCAGCTCTTCAGTGCCCCCAGGGGTTTTAATGCTCCAACAATGGAGCTTCTGTATGGGCTGCTGTGCAGCCTCTGTGGCTGCTGCCTGCTGCCAGAGCTATGGGAAGGCCCTTCTCCCTCCCTGGCCAGCTGATAAAATACCATCACTGACCTTTGGCGTCTGTGGGCCAAGGGATCTGAGGACCCGTTGCTGTGACTGGAGATTCCACCCCCGAGGTGTCCTCCTCCCAGAGTTGTCTCGCCGCTTGGCCAAGGCTGAACTGGACTCTGTGCTCTACTCTGCATCTGGCGCAACCGACATTTCAGGTCACCCTGAGCTGAAAATCTCCTCCACTCTGTTGTTCTCCACTTCTGCTGCTCCAAAATTTGTTGAGAGTCCCTCTCTACAGGTATTTTATGGACTGTGGGGGGAGACCCTGCGTAAACGTGTCTTTCTAGTCCACCATCTTGGCTCCACCTAGGCCATTATTCTTATTTTAATTTCTCTCCCAAGTGTATGAGCCAGGTTCTCTGGCTAATGATTTCATTTACCCATGTCAAAACTACAATTCTGACCAAACCCTTAAAGAAATCAAATTGAAGTGTACACAGGAAGCTGATCATGAGATATTCTAGAAAATACCACCATTTTACCTCTAGATCCAACTTATTCAGATCAAGGTTATGACAATTTTTGCCCTTCCCTGGCAACCATGGGATGCTGTCACTAGCCTCCCCCACCAGCCTCTGGTCTTCTCCCGATTATTGCTCCTGACCCTGCACCTACCTCTGGAGGCCCAGCTTTTCAGTTATCTTCCTCCACTCTTCTTCAGGCTGAACATTTGTTACCATTTTTACTGGACAAGGGAAAGTTGCTCTTCTGGTTTTTCTCTCACCCTGGGTTTTCCACAGCTGGTGAGTTCTCTGTCACCCTGTGATGTGCTTGCACATCATGAGGCTCCAATCTGCCTTCCAGAATCATATTTAGCCCACACCCTATAGAAAGCAGTTAAGGTATGTCTGGTCAGCACAGCTCAAAAGCTCTCAAGTGGGCAGAGAAGACTGAAATCAAAGTGGCAGGCTCATGGCTGGGGATACTTGGTGACCCTCTCCAAACACAGTCCTTGAAAATGGATCCAATAAAGCCCAAACAACAACAAAGCAGTTAACAGAAGATGTAGACAGGTCAAAGGAAAGCAAACCTGAGATTCAATAAAGGAAAACAATAAAGCCACTTCCCAGCTCCCCACAGCCACACCTTCCCTCCTGTATACCTGAGATGCAGTCTCTTCTCATGGCCATTTTTCAGAAGCTTCTCCTGCTTTCACAGCTCACCCTGGTACCAACTCTTCCAGGAGGCCCAGGGGCAGCTGATATGTTAAATCCTGTCCTTTTATCTTTGCAACATCCCTCATTTCTCTCCTCTGATGGACTACCCCTCTAGTGCAAGCCCCCATTACTGATCCCTGGGTGACTCTTCCACCTTATCTGTCCCTCCAATTTATCCTCCACTTAGTGCCCCCACACTCTGTTCAATATACTCTAGCGGTGCCTCATCGTTTCTAGGATCAAAAGTAAAATTCTGCTGGGCTTTGAAAGCTCCTGACAACCTGGCACCTTCTCACTTTCCCAGTTTCCTTGCTCCTTACTCCCCTCCACTGACTACTGGCCTTTTTGAAGTTCCTCACACAGTAGCCTGCATCTGCCACCTCCATGTCTTTTCACTGGAAGGCCCCATACTGACTACGCTTTCCCTCCTGGCCTCTATTTTCTGGCTTGACCTGACATTCTGAAAGAGGCCTTTCCCAGTGGCCCCACTGATGGGGCTTCCCTCTGGGATGACCACTGACTCACGCATTATCTTGTAAATGTCATTGGTGGTATGCTTCCCCAACAGAATGTAAGCTCTTTGAGGGTAGGAAATCTCTAATGCTTTGCATGGTGCTTGGTACATTAAGAGCTTAACGAGTGCTTGTTGAATGTGTGATGTTTACCTCCTCACCTCATACCAGAAGCCATGGTCTACATGAGCTTCTATCTAAATCCATGAACCTGTCTATCAATCAACAAGTTTGTTAACTGCCTATGGTGTTAGCATTGTGGAAGGAAGGAAGGAAGGAGAAAAGGGGGAAAGAGGGAACATTCATTCATTCATTAAGTACCTTGCTAAGCACTGTGTTAGGAGGAAGGAAGGAAGAAGAAAAATGCCTTCATGAAGTGGCTACTATACATTACGCCCCTTGCTATGGAGACAGTCTCTGACCTCGAGTTTTCTTTCCATTGTGGGAAGCCACATTGTATACATACCCAGCAACAAAATGCAAGCATAATCAGTACAAGATAATTTGAGGTACAAAGCACTAAGAAAGGTGGTGGCAGGGCACCATCTCTTACTGTCTGCCTTATTCACCCATCCCATTTATCATATTTGTTTGGAATTAACTTTCAGCAGTATCTAAAGATTAAAAGTTGAATCTATGCCCCCACTGAGGACAGGAAGGCCAGCCTACCCCAGGTCCAGAGGGACATGAAGTCCATCAATAAAATCTTGCCAGGGACACAATAAGTGGCAAATGGCCACAACACCCTAGAGAATCACTCTGAAGAAGGGGGTGTTCGCTGGAATGTACATGTTTAGATTCTTAGGGTGGAAAAATCTCTCTCCTTTCCCAGGGTCACATTTTACTCCCATTATGGCTGTAGCTACAAGAATCACACAGACTGAGAATATTTGAAACTTTTCCAAAAAAAAATTTTTTTTATTGTCATAAATTAACACATATAACAGTGGGCATTTTAGAGTCACAAACTATCAAACAGAAATGAAACTGCAAGGGGCATGATTGATGCCAATATTACCAAAAATGTACAAATTTCATTGAACTATTTCTCATGATAAGATAGAAACACGTTATTCAGACAGTTACTGGCCCTGTCCAGCATGAGAGGTGCTGAAACACATCACCCAGATGTCCAATGAAGCACCGGAAGGTGGCTTGTGAAAATGCTTAAGCAACAATTGGAACCATCATCAGCCTATGCAGGGTCAGTGAAACACCATCTCTCCCCTACACCCCAACCCCACTTTGCCCCACCCCCACCCCACCCACCAGCAAAATCCAGAAGACTTTGGGGGCCGGGTTTGTGGCTCAATGAATATTAAACTCTGATTTCCGTCAGCTGAAGCCTTCTCCCCTGTCCAGTGACTGGATATAAGGAGTTCAATTCTCTTGGCAGGGAGGGTCCTTTCCTGAGAAGGTACATAGGAAAGGATACTTCTGCCAATTCTTTGTAATGCTTTGGATAAAGCCACCTACAACGTGGTACATCCTAGGTCCTTTCACAGACACCAGAAGAAAGCTTAAAAAATATTTCCCCACAGGCATTAAAATGAAAAAAAAAATTAAAAACAAAACAACTGCCTATCTTTCCCCTGTCTCGAAGTAACAAGAGAAAAGTATCATTGCCTAAAGATTGACCTTAACATACATAGTGTTTAATGAAAGAACATCAAATCTTTGCCTGGAGGCAGAGAGGGCCACCAGAGACCCAACCCCAGCTCACCTAAGCATCCAGGGGCAGGCTAGTCTTGGCAGAAGTGGGGTACAGTTGTCCTGATTCTAAGGTGGCTCCACTCCAGCATGCCCTTCAGGCAAAGTGTGACCAAGTGTCATGATTTTCACAGCTGGGGAGAGGGCATCATATTTTGGGATTCACAGCATGAGTTTCTGAGCTCACTGGGCTCCAAGTAAGGCAAATGCTACATGTCTCTTCACTGCACCCCCTCAGTAAGACAACACAGACATGATTGGCTTGAATGAGGTACTTTCACACCAAGAGAGTAATAAGACTGGAAAAAGGCAGGGAATGGCATGGAGTGGGAAGGGAGGAAAGTCAGCCATGAAGGCTCAGTGACAGCAGAATCTGAGGTGATCCAGGCTACCTGGGAAGAAGACCTGGTCTCTGCCAGGGGAAGCATGGACCCCAGGGACTGAAAGGGTCACTAAAAAGACTGCAGACAAGGTGCGGCTCTGGTATTGCTATCATCCCAGATTCATCAACTTCCTGTGAGTGATTTGAAGCCTGACCAGACTTGGAGTGGGGTGAAAAGGTCTCTAGAAGCCTTTTCTAGCCCCTTTCCACATTAAAGCTGGGGCTGAGATGCCAAGCAGGGATAGCCTTGAGGATCGCAGAACTGGCCAGGGCTGCCTGGGTACACAGTGCAGTGAACCCCTGGATCCCTTCCCCCGTCAGGGTGTTGTTGGAGTTGCACAAGCCCCAACCCCTGGTCATCTGGCCCTTATAGGTGCCACTTCTGGCTATGCTGAAGCTAAAATGACATCCATAATTACATCATCATGGCTGCCATTGCAGTGCCTGCCTTCTGGTCCATCAAGTGTAATGGCCTTGGTATCTTCCAAACTTCTGACACCACCAATGACAACATGGTCCCACTGGAACAAGACAGCTAGGTAGGGGATCCCTGAAAAGAGGCTGCCAAGGGCACATACAATTCCTCAAAGGTAGTTCATGGAGAAAGGAGCTTAGCATCAAGACAGCCCCATCCTGGGCAGAAACATCAAGCTGAAATGCAGATCCTGATGATACAGGCCTCTAGAATTTGGCTGGTCCAAAGGGAAGAGCCTGTCCCTGCGGTACAACCACATATGGTACTGAGCTGGTCCAATTGGAGGGGTGGGGAGCTGGTCCCATTCAGCTGTAGTGGATACCCTAGGTCTCTAAGGACAGAAGCTTCCTAGGAAAAAGTTCACATTCTCCCAAAATGGCAGACAGGGAAGGCAGAGAGGCAAACTCCTTCTCTACCTCAATCTAACAAGTTAATCCCAAGTGGGTATGTAAGACCCAGTAGGTTGAGTCTTCTGTGCCCTATGGAGGTTAATCCCAAGTGGGTATGTAAGACCCAGTAGGTGAGTCTTCTGTGCCCCATGGAGGCTTGTTGGGAGGGTGCAGGTCTCAAGGCAGCCCAGCAGGGTGGCCTGCAAGGATGGAGAGAGATGACAGGAGTCTGGAGAAGAGGGGAAGCACCCCATTCACTGGCTAAGAACTCTAGCTCTGTACATTTGTTTCACAGGAAGACCTGCTTATGAGAAAGAGAAATGCAGAGGGGAGAGGGAAGAAGGAGGGCCAGATGGATCGAGGAGAGAAGGGTTTGGGAGATGTAGGCACTAAAGAGGAACCAGGAGCTGGCAATTCCTCTGCCTCTCAGCAATGCTTCAAGTATGTTTCACAAACATGGTACCTCAGAGGCCCAGCATCCTTCCTGGGGCCAGCCAGGGCTGGCTTCCTTGAGGCGACTTCCAGCAGGAAGAAGCAGGGGCGGATGGCTTTTCACACTTTGAGACCCAGGCCGCCCATGTCCGCCATCATTATTGTGGTCATAAATCAACCTACAATCCCACTGATCCTGGTATGTTAGGAGGTTCCTGGGGGCAAGCTCGCTCTCTGACCTGCACGTGAGCTGGGGGTGAGGGCAAGGAGCCTCCCTCCTGGGCCTGCAGCCCTGCGTGGAGGGAGGAAGGCTATGGCTCCCACCGCCCATGAAGGAGAGACATGTCCCATGCCCCCTTCCCTTCCATGTTAGAAAATGAAAACAAAAATCACATTTCAAGGCTCCCGACATGCATCAATAATAATTAATAATGACAGTGACAACAATATTAATAAAGGAGGAAACACCACAACACTGAAAAGTGCAGTTGACTTGGAATGGGCCTTGCTGGGCTCCGCCAGCAGGTGGCCCAGGCCACGCACACAGAAGGATTGGTGCCTCGTAGGTGGCACAGGGCTGGGTGGAGTGCAGGCCACACACACAGAGCCCAGCTCTAAGCCCACTTATTCCCAGGATTTAAGAACAAAATCAGGACAAACCATTCCCCAGCTCTCAGAGCTTGGGGACTCCAAGAACAAGGTGATTCAGCTTCTGTGACGAGCACCTCTGTAAACAATGGGGAGTCCACAGGGCCGTGCAGAATGAGGTGGCTGGGCCCTGGAGATCCTAGTGTTATATGGGAAGGACGGCCGCTGGCGGCTGCAGGAGGGGGCAGGTAGGCCTCCTGGGGCCCTCCACTCAGCAGCAAAGCAGAGAGATCCTCCCGACCATACAAGAGATGTATGCATCTCGACGACCAGGGATCCCTCACGTGGGTTGAATGGTTTAAATGACCGGGAAAAGCCAAGGTGGTCCAAGAGAAAGACCAACACAAGGTCCCCAGATGCCACTGTGGACTTGACTTCTCAGCAGCCCAATGCCAGTTCCTCTTCTCCTTCCTTGGCAAGGAAGGCCTCCAGGTCCATCAGCTTCTGAATCAAAAGGGCGTCTAGCTCCTGGCTTTGCAGGGCAGCCTTTTTTGCCCTGGTAAAACTGCCCATCACCTTGATCTTACCGCGATTCCTCCTCTTCCGAGGAACAGTAAAATCCTGGAATTCCAAGACCCGCTTTCTCTTCTGCTGGCTAACTGAAATGAGCGCCCCATTTCTCTCTTTGGGCTCTTCAAAGATGGTCTCTAAACACCTGGGATTGGAGCATCAAAATCAGACCATCAGCCCTGGACTCCCCTCTTCTACCCCTTAGAAGTTCTGACTAGGAAGGATCCTCAAGGGCCAGGGCTGGCTACTCACTCCTGTCCCTGGGCAGGAATCCCCTTGAAAATATCCCTGGGAAGACCCTGAATGAAGAGGAATCTGCCACCTCCCAGGGCAGTCCCTTCCGCTTCTGGGTTGCTCAGACTGTTAGTCTCTCCTGCTGCTGAGCCTAGACCCACCTCTTTACCTTCCCTACCCTCAGGCCTGGTTTCACAAGCTGGAGCCAATTCTGGCCTCTTGGTCGTCCTCACTGGAAGTGTCCTGGCTTCCCAATCTGCAAGGATTTGGAGAGTACTCCCATTGTGGTCTGACATCATGATGTTTACTCTTTGCTACCAGGTCATGATTATTTTGACAGGACCTCTGCTGACTTTACTTCTCAGCATCCTGGTGCAGGCGTAGTCTTGACTCCAGGAAGTCATTTGGCTCTAGCCTCAGGCCTCTTGTCAAATTCGACTCCCACATCCAGCTAGTCCACCCCCTCCCCACTCACTTCTTGCAGAGTATGTTGGGAGCAATGCCTTGAGACCATGCTTCTGCATTTCCCATAACCCCATCTGCTGGAGCCCACTCTTGTCCAAAACTGGACCTTAGAGAGAGATGGCATGGCCTTGCATGCTACTTCTCTAATCCCATAAGACATACCTGGATGCAGGAGGGGACTTGTAATTTTTATTGGTGTATATTTCTTCTAAACTGAATTCCTTCTTCTTCAGCCTGAAAAAAGAGAGCATGAATACCCTCTGCATCCTCATCCTCAGCTGGCTCATGGGCAAAGTCATTATCAAGGACCTGGCAAAAGCTTTCCCACTTTTCGCAGAGGGACAGAGAAGCCCAGTGAGGCCACAGAGAGTGTAAGATGCAGAGCTGGGACTAAAACCCAAAGATTCCTTCTCTTGGTTAAGTGTTCTCCACCCATCTCCCACAGGAGATTTCTCATGCATGAAGACTCAATCCCTTGGAAAAAGATGTATTTCCCCTCAACAGGGCAACAAGGGAATCTGTGCCCACTAAAGGAAGGGAGAGAATAAAGAGTAGCTGAAACTGTCTGTTTCCAGAGCATCATGCAGGTGGCCCAGAGTACCATGGGAAGAAGGAGTGGCTGCTCCGAATGGACACAGATTCTGGTCCCCTCCTCCCAGGAGGGGGCAGGTGGAAAAATGGGGAGGAATCAGCAGACAAGGCAACAGTGGGAGTCAGTCCCCTACTTAGAACACCTCTTCTCCCAAGCTACTGAAATAAGCTGACTACCCCCATGTTTACTTCTCAGTTATTGCTTAAGTAGGGGTCCCTGAAAAATCACGGTGGGTAGCCAACTTTGGAGGATCAGAAAAGAAAGCCTTCTCTTTACTCAACGAAAAGGACTTGGCTAAAGAGGGAAGGAGTGTTAATGGGTCAGAACACACAGGGCAATATTTGCCACACCACATCCCCAGCAAGATCAGCAAAAAGCCAATTAAAATTCTTACCATTTTACTGTCTCACATAATAAGGGCCCAAGCCCCAAAGAACGTGATGAGTTAGCTCCTAAACCTCATCAGAGGTGACACCCTAGCTCCCTTTTGGTAGTCTTTCCCAACAGGTTCATGTCTCAGCTACAGCTCTTTCTATGCAATGAACTGGAAAGTCACCATACCCCTCCAAAGGAAAATCCAGAGGTGGAGGACCACACAGTCAAGAATCAAAGTCTTGGTTGTTACCAATTTGTAAGACTTCTTTACTCACCTTTTGGGTCGAGGCAGTCCCATTGGGGTGAGGTTGGGGTCTGGCCTAGGAATGGTTTTCCGGATTCGAATCTGTGAGACTTTTTTGGGCCGCTTCTCTGGCTCAATCTATTTTTAAGGGTTAGGATGGAGAGGAAAGAAGAAAAATAACAAAAACCAACAAAACATATGATATCGTAAGCGTCTTTGTAAATTGCTTAAGATATCATTTCACTGATTTTTTTTGGCTTACTGGGCCCAACAAGCAGCCAATTTGTTCCTCAAGAGGCTGTTTGGCCCTGTCAAACCCTAATTTATATGACTGAAACACATCTCACAATTCAATTATGAAATCTGGAATATGAAAATTCTTCATGGATGTCCATTTGCTTTGTACTCCCTTTGCCACCTGGGATCTGACCTTATTCTGAGAAATATACAAGAGCACAAAGGGATGGCAGAGGTAAGAATAGGAAAGGAGAGACCCAGGTAGTGATGCTGCACTTTGAGGATGTAGACTAGGCAAGCAAACCATAGCAGCTTGGGAGGTATGGAACTCACATGCTCCTTCAGTTTTGCTATCTGGGCGGCCTATGGCCAAATGGTACACTCAGTCAAGAGCTAGAAGGGAATGCCAAAAGAGATGGCATCTCTTGCGATGGACCAGAAGAAGGTTAAGACTGGCAGCTGTAGACCAACACCCAAGAAAAAGGTCAAGGGGCACAAAGGGTACCCAGGCTGTGATAAACAATGAATGTCTCTATTTATGGTCATGGCCCTTTTCAAGATCAGAATTACAAATTCTTGATCAAAAGACCTTAGTGCCTACCGAGTCAAGTCCAGTTCAGCCCAGCCCCCAGAAAGATGCCTCCCCATTTTATTCCCCAAAAAGTTAGCCAGACTTTACCTGAAAACTTACAAAGAGGAGAAATCCACTACTCCCTGAGGCAGACCCATCTTTTTCTGGACAGCCCTGACCCGTTATGAAATTTTTCTTGACCCCAAGTCAGATTCCCCTGTCATTCCTGGTTCTGCCCTCTGGGGCCGAGCAGAACAAGGCTAATTTGTTTACTGTTTGGGAACTCCTCAGATACCAGTGCCAAAGGGCATCATCCCCACTTACCTCCTTCTGGGTGGCACTACTGTGCTGACTGGAACACGCCGCAGGAACTCTTCTAAGCTCTTTGAAAGCAGGAATCTGGAAGTCAGAGGCTGAAAGTCGGAGCACGCTGACCACTGGTTCAAAGGCTAAGCGGGACTTTGGTGCCAAAGCAGAGAATGGAGATCCCAGCCTGAGATAATGGAAAGGAGAAAGAAAGAAAGCATTTAGAGATGACCATTTTTTACTTCTATGTGGCTGAAGAGTTAGCAAGGTAAGGGCTACTTGTTTCTGTAGGGCCCCATGAGCTAGGAAGGTTTGCTAAGTCCTGTTCTAGCCCATTGGAAATCCATGCCAGGACGAAAAGACAGGATGAAACAATGCCACTGTTCTAGCCACACCCCCTCCCCTGAACACTGTATGTATTTACTGTATGCCAATAAACATGCAAAGGATAACAATACCTCCAGAGAACCTTTACAAAGTACTTTCCTCTTAACAGCCATGGAGGAAATGAAAGACTGTGGGAGGGAAAGTCCAAAGTCCTTAGTGAGGAGGGATGGAGCCAGAGAACAATGCCAGCTCTAACCCCCAAGTACAACACTCTCCATGAGCACCGTCTGGCCAGAATGTACAACCTTTCAGAGAAGCCTCAGAGATGGAAATACCTTTTGTAATAAGGAAGGTGGTGGGGCACTGGACAGAGAGCGTGCTCAGGTGACACATTTATGGGACGACAAAGGTAAGCTGAGCCCTCATTCATAACTACATGTGTTGTTAGAAGAGACACCAGAGCCTACAGAGAGGCTTCTTTACTTAATGTTTTAAATCATCCAAATTCATTCTTGATTTGTCCCTTTCCCTCTGGGTAGTTCAGGGCCCACGAACTCCCCCATCATGAGTGGTGTACAACATATGGTCTGAGGCTTACCTAACTGGACTGCCTCCGGTCCTAGCAGCAGTGGCTTCCATGCCCAACAGAGGCACGTGTGGTGAGATAGCATGGCTGGTGTGAGGGAGAAAAAGCATAAAAGCCAGCAGGTTAAGGACATGCAACAATGGGATTAAAAAATGCAATCGCTTGAGTGGTTTTAAACCCTAATTAGAATTCCTTAGAAGAGAAAAAGTTTGTGGCATCTTAAAAAAACCAAAACTCCCCCATCCCCTGCAAAAAACTCAATAAACCCTCCATAAACCTCCCAACCAAGAGAAGATCCACATGCTGTGTGTTCTTGGTAGCTTGGGCAGGCTGACATGGCCCTATGTTGGAGCTTAAAGAGAGAGAAGACCAAAAGATAGAAGAAAAGGGAAAGGGGAGCTGAGTATGAGGGGTGGGAGGGGATCACCAGCAGACTCAGAGCACCTCTTACTAAACTGTGACTTGAGGAAAAGAACGATCCAAAGATGATGTGCATCCATAGTGCCTGCTCCATTTCATAGGCACTCTGTGCTACTCTTGTATGTGGACAATCTGCTCGTGATTCTCCCATCTGCCTTATAGATGGCAGAGGGAACCAAGGCCAGTCTTTGGAGCAGGAGTGAGATAGCAGTTGCCCACAATGCTATTACCTTTCTGATTAAGTGGCTATTTTTACCAACACACCAAAAACACTCTTGCTCTATGATTGGGGAGGGCTCTGAAAGCTCTCCCAACAGAGGGAGTCCATTATCCTTCCTGGAGAAAAATACCAATTTTTATGACCTCCAGGATACTCTTTTCATTGTGAGACACTATGGGATGCCTAAAAACACATTTCTCCCACTAGTAAGAGATTCTGTGGGGTGAAGAGGTAAACTCTCTGTACACTAAAGCCTCTCATGTTACTGCTGCTGTCCTTGGTCACACATAAATATGTAAAGGTGACCGGCCATGCCCCCCAAGAACCCATCCTGCTCCTTCTCCTCTCCCTCTGAGGGGGTGGGGTTGGGGAGGGAAGAGGACTTCGGGCTGGTTATATCTCTTCTGGGCCTGGTCCACAAAATGACAAGCACACAACACATTTTAAGTCTCTTTGCTGCTCTAAATAATTTCTCTAATCAAAGGGGAAAAAAAAAACAAAACCAAACAAACAAACCAGATATTGACAAAAAAAGGCATGAAAGTCTTTGTTCACACAAATCTGAAGGTCACTTGGTGTCAGTCCCATCACTGATGTAGCAATCCTATGATCTGCGTTAGTAAATGGTACTGAACGAAAGACAGGAGCTGTGCAGTCTTGGGGAAGGAAGTGATCCTCCATGTTTCTCACTTTCAAACCTGACCACATGTTTTAAATAGTGATTGTATCCACAAGGGGATGGCAAGGCTCAAAGGAGGTTTTTGAAAATGTAACAACATGAGACACATGTATATTATGATTAATGGAAGCTTTTGGCTGTCCAAAGCTATCCATCCACTGGGTTAAAAAATTGAGATCATCAGTATTCACCTGCCCTGCTTGGGGAAGGCATCAAATACTCTAGAATATGCCTATGAATTAGCCCATAGATGGAAACATGAATTCCACAATAAAGGTTGGGAAATGATCTTTCAGCCCTGGCATGAAACTTTGAGGGACCTTCCTGAAAAGCACATGGCAGGATGGGAACTCTTTAATGACTGGTAAGGATCTGAAACTAAGGAGAAGCCCCCTTGTCCTCACAGGTGTCACTGTGGCAGAACAGCCTCTTTCTCCCTGTCCCTCCCTGTGAAAAAAGGCCCCAAATGCCAGTCCATCATAATTCTAAGAATCAGAGACAGAGAAACTAAGAGACAAGAGATAGGAGAGAGATGAGAGAGAGAAAGAGACAGACAAGAGATGACAAATATGTGTGGGAGTCTGAGAGAAAATCACATGGAAGAAAACAGAGCGGGGTCGGTGGTTCAGCCCATTTATCACATGGTGAAATGTTTAAAGGTTGAACCAAACTCAACCCAAAGATGTTTCCAAGAGTCTAACAGATTAATGGCTCATACTCTGTGTGTGTGTGAGAACTCAGAGGCACACTGACAGTGGGGCTTCTGTCATTCCTCAACTTTATCTATTCTCAAGGGATTGGTCAGTAGATGGGCCAGTCCACAAGGGTCTGACCCAAGAATCCCAGCTGGCATTTCTTAAATCAGCAATTGCCCCATTCTTAGGATCTTAAAGGATTAGAACACCGAAGGTGTTGGGGGCTACTTCTGGGCTTCTGTTTTCATTTTTAAAATTCTGTTTTGCTGATATGCCCCTAAAACCGCCAGGTCCAGAGAAACATTCTGGAAGCACAAGACAAATCCAGAATGAGCTTTCTCTACAACACAAGGGACATTAATTTAACCTTGGCTCCTCAGAACTTTTTAAGGGATTGGGGTAAGATATTTTTTTGTTTCCAAAGTGAGAAAGTGGCTGTTTATTACAATTCAAGTAACTTTAACCAACATTATATTAAGTGCCCACTATCCGCAAGATGATAGGACTACAGAGCCAACATATAAGCAGTCTCTGCCCTTGAAGAGCTTCTGTTCTATTCCAATGACTGAAAAATGGCGGACACATTGGAGGAACATATTGTCATTTCTGTTTCGACATCCAGTTTTTGTTTATGAATCTTTATGAATCAGAAGGTGGAAAGCCAGGCCAGTTATTAGGGAAAGAAGTCACCATTCAATGTCTCCTTTAGTTTTCAGGAACAGAGAGCAAATCCTATAGATGAGGCGATTTCCAACTGTTGGGGAATAAAGCACTGCCCTCTGAAGGTGCAGCAGATCGACCCATTTCCAGGCCTGTCACAGCACAGACACTATAGAGTGAGTCTTTCGAACTTCTTTTCCAGCTTAAAAAGGTTAATGAGCTAAATTCCATCATATTTGGATAATGATAAGTTCTGAGATCTCTGCAGAAAGGTGCTACTGAAGAGATCACACAGAGGCACAGGGCAAACTTGTACCATCTCATCTTTTCTGATGGGCTTCAGATGAAAATGGTCACAGGACGTGACTTTACTATTTGTACACAATTAGTACCTCTCTGTATATGTTCTGGTTCAGTTTGGGCAGGAAGAGAAAACATGTGGAGGAAAAAGACAGAAATGGGAGTTTCAAAAGTGAAAAGAATCCAGGAAATGAAAAAAAAATGAAAGTGCCCTTATGAGCCAACAGGAGTCTAGACAAGCCTTCTTATTGGCCTTTCTCTGGAGAGCTGGCCAGGTTATCACAAGAGGAAAGCAGAGGTTAAAGGCCAGAAAAGAATCCTCTGTGTCCCACTCAAACTTAGTCCCCATTTCCTCTCCCCAATGGTAGGGATTATACACTGAACATTTGAAAAAAAAAAAAAAAGCTGACAGACTTGGACATTACCTGTTCCTGATGCCCAGAGTTGGCGGCCACTTGCTGTGTTTGGAATGGAGAGTAGTGATTTCGAAGGGGCAGGCAGAAGGACCATGCTGGCTCCATATGGACAGTACCCTGCCCACTGAATAGGGCAGAGAAGGGAAGAGACTGTTGGGCAGAGATGCTGGAAGCCTTAACCCTTTGAAGCCCTGTGTAAACTGAGTCATGAAGAGCCTCTGGATGGTAGGCAAATGACTGGATAAGCTCCTTCTTCTCGTCCAGATCCTGTAACATCCAGGGGAAGAAAGTGCTAAAACTGTATGAAGGCCAAAGGCAGAGCAACCAGCTCTCACCTTCATGACAGCATTGCTTCCAGGGGCTTGCTCGGGGGAGAGGGTCTGCAGAGCAGCCTGGGAGAGCAGCTCACAATGGAGCCCATTGTCTTCCCTGAACATGGCTGTCCCTGAAGAACCCTGGGACATAATGAAAGAAAAGGTCCACTTTGGAGGCTGAGGTGGGTGTGTGGGATCCCCACCTGGGGCACTCTCAGGAGGGAAGCAGTGCTCAGAAAAAATCCTTGAGGAATCAGCTGTGAGCTCTGAGTCCAGATTTATGTGGAAGGATATTGGGAAGAGTTGGGCATTGAATTGCAATGATGGCATTTGGTTCATCAAGTCTAAGAGGCCCACTCTGAGGGCTTCAAGGGGATAAAGTGCCAAAGTCCGACTGTCAAGTGTCTTGCTGCACCCATAATCACCTAGGTGTAGGTTTAGCTGCATCATATTGTAGGGAGATTCATCCTGGAACTTTTTAAACCTGAGCCACTTATAGGTCTCAGCCACTGGAAGAAGTTCAACAGAGCGTGGCTGAGATCCTAACTCTTGGGTTGCCGTGGACACTGCCAGCAGCTTCTCCGCCAGAACAGACAATTTGTTTAGCAAGGCCAACTCTTTGGTAGGTTTCTGAAGTCTCATGCTGTTCAGCAGAAGGCGTCCCGTGGCTTTTGGCTTGGGCATGTGATTAGCCACTGACACTGAGGATGGAGGGGCAGCAGAGGACCAGCTGAGGACTTTGTGTTGTTTGACTGAGATGGTTTCTGAAGTGTTTCTTAGAAGAATCCACTTTTGGACATCAGTCATCTTTCTTTCAGTCTTGATGGGCTCATAAGTGATATTTGGCCTTTTCTTTAATAGTGGAAGAGATTTTCTTTGATATGATGCCATCACAAAGGTATTATGCATTTTCTCACATCCAGTACCACTGATATCTTGGGGTGTTAAGGTGGAGATGGGGAGATAGGAACCTAAAGATGATGCAGTCTTGGGACATAAATGAAGAGCTTGTCTTCCTGCCTCTGTATCACACATCTCTAAAGCCTGAGAAGGCTCATCCTTGGTCACCTTTGTTCCTTTGATATCCTTCAAAGTACTCTGCATAGCATGTCTCTTAGGGTGGCTTTGACTTGTCAAGTATTGTGATGATAGGCCCATTGTTAGCCCAAAAAAAGGCTTGGCATTCAGTGATTCTTCCTGCTGGGAAAAAGTTTCTCTTTTCTTTGGCTGCACATTTTCCTGCCCTCCTTTAAGACACCTGCAGCTCTGGACAACTTGAGCTTTCTTGCCTTCAGTCTCTCCACATGTTCTCCTTCGTTTAAAATGGGGACCATAAGTATCTGAATTCTCATCACCACCATCTTCTCTCCAAGTTTTGCCTTCAGATCCCTCTCTGACTTTTAAATCATTTAGCGTTCCTTGGTGTTCTTTAGTTTCTCTTCTACTCATTTTATTTTCTGGTTTCATTGTAAAAGATGAAGGTGTTACGCTGGAAACCAGCTTTGGATTGAATGTTCCTGGTATACAGTTTTTGCCTCCTGTATCAATGTTAGGGGTCCCAGTTGGTCTTCTCTTCACTGTGCTCTTCAATGTGCTGCTCTTTACAATTTCAGGGAGCACTTTGACATTCGCTGATTCAGGAAGCTGTTTTGTTTCAACTTTTTCACCCAGGCGACCATCTGAACCAGTGGATGAATTTTCTTGGGAAGTGATATGCAAAGAAGTTGTCTCAGCAGATCCTAACACAGGCTCTTTGGAATAAACTTCTAAGAAATCTTCATCATCAAATGCAGAATTTGCTTGTGGCCTTAACCCACCAGTTGTCCCTTCTGTCTCCCCTGGAAGCATTTCTTCAACAATTCTCCCATGATGAGTATTCCCTAACAACAAATTATTGGTATCTGATAACTCCATATTTGGCTCATGACTTGTAACAGATCTGATACCATGTGTCTTACTCTTCCAGAACACTGTACTGCAAAGGCCGTCATCTCTTTGTTCAAATGATGGTGTCCCTTCACAAGACGGTATTGTTTTCAGAGATCTTGTATTAAAAGAATAGGAAGTACATGGTAAAACAGAGTCCTGGTCAATCAGTCCTTCTCCTCCCTGAGACTGGACACTCCTCAAAGGCCCGACTGGCTGTAACCAGGAGGGATCCTCTTGTCTTCTATGACTATCAGCAGAATCAAACTCTTTCATTTCTGACACCTCTTCTCCAAGCCTATTACCAAGCTGAGTTGAGTCTGCTCTGCACACAGGAGAGTCTTCATTACCACAGGAAGTTTTAAAAATATTTTTCTTTGGAAGACTGCAAGATGATTGGACATTGCTCAAGTCTTTAACTTGCAGCTCTTTGTGACTGGAGCTCAATCCTTTGTTAGTACTATCTGTGTGCTGGACATCAAAGATTCCCTTGCTGTGATGTTTGCTCTTGGACAATTTATTTTCACTCCAGCATTCAAATGGACTGTTAAGGTCACTCTGGCAATTAAGGCCTTGATTTGCCCCATCTGCTTGATTTGTAATCCTAACACATGAGTGCTCCGTGTGAAGACACAGGTCCTTCAGCTTTTTAAGACTTGGAATGTTTGAGGATAGCTGGCTTTCTAAAACACTACCTTCAGAGGGATAGGATTCACAAGGTGATGCAGTCTCCTTACTAAGTGTTCCCAGTTTCTTTTCTTCTAACCCTACCTTTCCAGCTGATCTTGCTATGAAATTTCCAGGCTTAACATGGCTCAAGGCAAGTATGCTTTTGTTTAAGGCTCTGCTGAGTAATGGATGTAAAGTCTCTTCATTCCTGACCTTGCCTTCTTGAAAACAATCTTCAATTTCTTCCCCAGAAAGTTCATTTCCCCCTGAGGGATGTTTCACATGGAGGGGGCTTTCTACCAGACTACTTTCTGTTCTTGGACAGTGAGGATCACTGGGCACCAATATGTCTTCAGAAGTCAATACAGACTGATTCTCAGCTTCTGGAGAGATTGCAGTGGACTTATAAATAACGCCCTCGGAGGACACGTTCTCTTCTGGGGCATTCTCAACTTTCTGGTGGTGGCTGCAACATCCCTGAGGTGTAGTACTTTCATTCTCTATGTCAGGAGCCTTTTCAGATAATTCTGCTACTTCTTTTACAAGTACTGACATGGCCGCCAGTTCTCCTACGATTGTGTTGTTTAACACCCTTTTGAAGTTTACTGCTTTAGCACTGATGTCATGATTCTTGGGAGAGGCACAACAGATGGTGGCACCTGGGCAGAAGGCATCCTTCATTTCTCTTATTTGGGTCAGAATGGTTTGCTGGGTGGCAATAACCCTGACTCCGTCCTCCGACATAAAACTAACCTGTTGCTGAGAAACCTCCCTTGTTCCCTTAGAGACATCCGCACAACCACCTAGAGATGACTCTTGGGAAGCTGTTGCTTCCTTGTGAACATCAAAGGGCATCTTTCCAGATAGGATGCATAAAAGCTTCCCTTTGTCTTCACTGTATTCAGCAGGATAAGAAGCCATTCTCTGTCCATCTACAAATGGAATCACAACCTTCCTTGTAATTCCTATAGTTTCTTTTGCCTCAGGCTGGTTAGCAAGGTCACATTTTTGGTTCACCTGTAGCTGAGGAAGAACCCTTTTGACCTCTGAGACTTTATTTACAGGCGTGGATGGTTCATCAGGCACAGAAGAAGCTGTGGGGTCTCTTTTCTCAGGGCGGCTTCTCAGGCCTCTCCGGCTGCTGACCAAAGAACCAGGATTCTGACTGCGAATATTCTTGCCTAATACACTTGAGACAGCAGGGACAGTCTTTTCTGATTCTTCAGTCTGCATCACCAAGGAATCACTTTCCTCTAAGGAGTCTTCATCTTGGTGTGTATCACAAGAGCAAGTTACTTTCTCACCTTCATGTTTTTTGAAATTTTCTTGCATTTCTGAAGGAACTTTCACAGACTCTTCTTCTGAAAGAGAATTCTCTTGCTGGAGACTTCCTCGAGTCCCCTGGTTGGGGCTGTGTAAGGAGCAGTGATCATGGATACATCCTCTTTGATCACTGGCATAATTCAGAGGAGGTGCGCTGATCTCTCCTTCTGCTAGCTTGGCATTGACAAGAAGTACTTCACTCCTTTTGCTCCTGACACTCTGAACTCTTTCTTCTTCCAATCTAGAAGCTGAGTCTTCTCTCAGGACCACTCCAGTCCAGAAAGGTTTTTCCATCTTCTGCAGGTCATCTCCAGAGCCACTTTCTTCAAGAGAGATACTTCCTGATCCCACACAGGGTAAGCTCAATGGGTAACATGACCCTTGGGGATCTGCTTCCAAAGGAAGAACACCATTTTCCTTGCTCTTTGCCCAAGGAATGCTGATCTTGGAAGGATTTTCATTGCCATAGCCACAGTTGTATTGGTGATTGTCAACGGCTTTACGGTGAAGGTTCACTTTGGACAGTACATCTCTGCTGTACAATGGGAGGCTGACAGTGTCCTCTGTTGATGGTAGATAAAGTGGACAAGCACTGGATGTTTCACATTCTTTCTCTGTTGAAGGCGCTTTTGTCAATGCAGGCTCCATAGAGTTTAAAGGCTCTGGGGACACTAAGGTGCTGGTTTCTGAAACCTCACCACAGGTCATGGTTTTGTCTACACCTGGGCAGCTGATGCGCCCAGGTGGGAGACTCTGACTCACTCGGTTACTCCTGTGTCCTGCATTACTAATCATCTTAGTCCCATCGACCTTCATACCTTGTCCTTCTTCAGCACGTTTTGGCAGAGTTTCTGTTGTAACCTGTACGTTTCCTTGGTTTTCTTCTGCACAAGAGAAATGAACCCAAATCAGTATGACATGCCATTTCATTAAAATGCCCCAATCCTTTTGCTTTAACTTGATTAACAAAACCTTATCCTGGGGCAGGAGAAGAGTGCTGGATCCAGAGTCAGGAGACCTGGGTTCAAATCCTGACTGCCACTTGATACCTGTGTGACCTTTCCAGTCTTTCATGTTAAAAACTAGTTTGCTAGCTGTTCCCTGTATTTGATGGTCCACCTCTAGCCTCTGTGCCTTGGAGTAAGTGGTCTCTCAAAGCTAGAATACAGTGCTTTCTCCCCTTTACCTCTCAGAATTCCTGTGTTCCTTTAAAGCCTAATTTTAAAGGAGGTACCACCTCCTACGTGAAGCCTGCCTTCTTTGCAAGTTATCAACACATTCACCTTGAAATGGTTTTCAATATATCTGTGCTCATGTTGTATCCACCCAGTTGGATGTAAGTTCCTTGAGGGCAAAGACTGTTTCATTTAGATTTTTGTATCCTCAGTGCCTGGTACATAGAAGGCACTTAATAAATGTTTGTTACTGAATCAAACTGGGCAAATCACTTGACCTCTCTGGGCCCGAGTTTCCTCATCTGTAAAATGACAGAGCTGCACTGGATAACCTTAGAGGTCCTTTCCAAATCTAAACCTATGCTCTACAGGTCTATTCCTCTTGAAGATGTGTCCATCATGTGGAGATGGCTGCTGGGGCTACAATCCGCTAAGCCACAGTGCCAAAATTGGGACTGGTAGATTTCTCATTATTACAATGGTTGGCTAGTTCAGCCTCCCTGAAAAAGTAAATACATAAAAGGCCCACGAATTAAGGTAGGTGCTCCTCCTTTCTCCATGACTGATGTTACCTTTGAATGATTCAATCACAAGAGTAACAAAGGAGGTCACAGGCCCACTAGACTTTTCCAGAATCAGACCACACCTGAAGTGTTAGGTTCAGTTCTGGGCGCCATGTTTTAGGCAATACACTGCCAAGCTATAGTCCATCCTTTGAGGTTATGAGAAGATTGGTTAAAAGAGGTGAAAAGTAATGATACAATCAGAATGTCCACTCCTTAAAGGCCTTATTTATTTGTATCTCTTTGAAACACAGTGCACAAGTAGATGCACAACCATCCTGAGATGATGGAGTTGTTCCACAAAAGACTGAACCTGGACTCTTGCCTCTGCACTAGTGTTCCCAAAGCCATCTCATTCAGAAGATTAATAAGGTTGTTGGTTAAGTGTGAGGTTTGATTTCAAAGAATAAAAAGCCTCAACACCTTTTTTCAGCAAGTCCTCTGCTCTTTCCATCTCAGATTTTAATTTGATCTCAAGAGAAATAGACTATGTAAATATCTCTCTTATCGTGACATAAGATTTACCAAGGATAGGAATTATTTTATCTTGTCTTTGTATCCTTAGCACTTAGCACACAGTGCCTGACACATGGTAGACACCAAAAAAAAACCCTCCACATGAGGAAAAATGTTACTAGCATTTGAGATGATAAAAATCAAGTGCCAGCTCACTGCTAGAGTACCATGCAAGCATTATCAACTACATAAATGGAGAAAGAAAATCAATTGCCAGCTCACTGCTAGAGTACCATGCAAGCATTATCAACTACATAAATGGAGAAAGAAAATCAATTCCAGTGAAGACTAGTCTCTGATTCTTTATCTCTATCCTGTGGGGCCGGTCCAAGTATGGCCATGTGGTGATGGATCTTTGAGTCAGAGAAAGTGAAAAAAAAAAATGGCTACTAAACTATACGGGGATTGAGATCTGTACTGAAGGACGGGCTTCTACACCACTGAAATCAGAGATCCTCAGAGCCCTGGAACATATTCAGGAGTCTGATAAAAGAGGTCTCCTTCAATGTGACATGGATTCAGAAATGGCAGGAGACTTAGAGGACATTGATAGTTTAGCTGTTTCACTTGACAGATGAGGAAACTGAGGTCCAGAGAAGGGGCTTGCCAAAGGTAGTAAACCACAAGTTCAGGATTTAGGTCCCAAGCCAGGTTTTGATTCCAAATCCTGAGATTTTCCCACTACAGCATGCTGAAGGGAACATTCTGAGCAGACCATACAAGTAGTGACTTCAGAAGGTTGCTTAATGGGAAAGGAATTGTCTTTGGCCCCAACAACTGGAGACGATCATCTCCTGAGGTACCAAGGGACTAGAATCTACATGGAGAGGATTTACCACAGGGATGAAAGTAGAGCTCCCTGAAGTACTTACAGGAATGAAACACAGTAAAACAACTGACAGGGGTGGAAGGTGGCAAATGAGCCAAGGGCCATACAAAAGATAAACCAGTTTAGTCCAATCAATCCTGGGCCTTCATCCATGTACAGAGGATGAAAACAAAAAGGAATGGGCTAGCTTATCAAGATCCAGGTACGGCTCATGTTGGACAATGGTAAAAATTAAGATAGCTGTACTTTGGAGATCTTACTTGATCCCTCAACAATGTGAGGACGTTCCTTGTCATTACGGCCATTTTTCAGATGAGGGACCTGAGGCTCTGAAGGCAAGTGGCCTGATCAGAACCACACAGCTGTGCAGAGACAGGGCTAGGGACGTTCTAGAGGAGATTCTAGGAAAACCCCATCATACTATTAATAGGGTGTGCCAAGATGGAATTCCCACTGAGTTCTGGAACCTGTGGTAGAAACAGCCACGTGCCAGTTATGACAAAAGTCACAAAGGCAACGGGAAAGCTTGGCCATATGAGAATACTGAGGGGCTTGAAATGTGAATCACACAGCGGGAGAGAGGGAGTGGAGAGCAGCTGGCTAAAGCCTCTGGCTTTAACATGAAAAAACTGAGGCTCAGAGGCTGTTCAGAAGTGCTGACTCCCCAATCCAATTCAATCCAACCATTTCATAGTGCTCTGTCAGGTGTGAAGATACAAAGGTCAAATTGAACTGTTCTTGCCCTCATGGAGCTCCCACTCCAATACACCAGGCAACCTCCCAACCAAGCTCTGCATAGGTCAGGTGTGGAGCCCTTCTGGATTTGCTGGAGTAAGCCCTAAGGAGGTCTCCTAGAGAGGACAGCCACACAATGAAACTCAGTGTCCTGGGGAGAAGTTGGCCTCTCCCTCCCTTCTCAGGGGTGCAGGGATAGAAGAGGAGATTTATGGTTGTGGAATAAAATGTGGGTCTGTTGCATTGAATGATGTTTTTCTTTTTCCTTCTTTGTCTTAAGAGATGGTTTTCCAGGAGAGAAATGGGTGAGGAAGATTAGGAAACAGGTAACGTAAAAACAAGAACAATAAATAAAAAGCAACAAAATGTATTTCTTAAAACATTTAAACCTCGGAAAAAATCCTGTGGAAAGAGAAAGCCAACTTATCATCTGGGTACTCATTTTTTAAAGAAGGGAAACAAGACCGACAACACTGAACACGCCACGAGGCAAAAACTCCAAAGACGTCTCAGCTAGAAGGAAAAGGTTGTGTTGGCCAAAACATTTATTTATAGAAGCATTTCTTATGTGAGTAAACAACTGAAACAAAGTGAGTGCCCACTGGCGGAAGAAGCACTACACAATGCATGTAATGGGGTAACATTACACATGACACAGGTAACAATAATATTGAATTCAGAGAAACAACTGATACAGAATAAAACAGGAAAAGTAACTTTTTAAAAGACACACTATGTACAATGGCCAACAGAACATAAACACTTTCAAAATGACATCAGGATCCCCTCCCATCGAGGCAGGAACTGCTCCTGACTGCTGGAGGAACATGGCTGGCACAACCCGCCCTCCTTCTGGCACAGACAAATGAAGGAGGTTTAATGGTGCAGACCATGAGTCAAGTCTATTTTGTGTTCACCCTCTCCCTCTCTCATACATACCGTTACGGACATATACTCTGTCCCATCTGAATGTGAGCTCCCTGTGGGCAGGAATCATGTTTCTGCCCTTCTTTGCCTCCAAAGCATTTTGCCTAGTGCCTGTTTTTATCAATGCTTGCTGACCGACTAACTTAAAAGTACTTATGTTTCTACTGGCAGTTTAACTGGGACAGGAGAGGGATGTAAAAAAAGCATCAATAAAACATTCGTAAAAGCAGGAAATATGAAATGCAAACAAACATCCAGGGAGAAAGAGGAGAAGTATATCTGAAGTAAACAATCTGGAGACTGTCCTTCCAACTTACTTCACTGAAATCTGAGGAAAAAACTATGGCCCCTGCCATCTGTCCTGAATCTGGCCTGGGCAAAGGGATGGGGAAACAGAAATAGAAACATCAACAAAAGTCCTCAGCTCCCTAGTGTAAAAAAAGGAAGAATGAGGACTGTAGAGAAAAGTTGTTGCCGAGTCATCCAACTCTTCCTGACAAATCCAGGGTTTTCTTGGCAAAAATTCTGGAGTGGTTCGCCATTCCCTTCTCCAGTAGGAAAGAGGGCATGGCCAACAGGACCTTGTTGGTCCCACTGGCAGAGGACAGTCATAGAGCAGTAGGTTACACTTGGAGAGAGAGCTGAGGTTTACAAAATGAGAAGTGATTCTCAGGAGCAGACAGGCTCCTCCCAAGGGTGCTGAAAGTCAAGGGTGGACAGGAAAACCGAATTGTAAGCGCAGTTCCACTTCTCAGAGGGCTGTGGTATGGTGTGGTGTGTTGAAACAAGCTCTGGACATGGGGTCAAGAGCCTTGGACTTGAATTCTGACCCTTACTCACTTACTCTAGGACTTTGAACAAGATCCTTTATCTTTGGGAATCTGTTTTTTCATCCGTATAATGAGGACAATGTTACTTGAACTCTACCTTTCTTAACTGAACTCCTGGGAAGAAGACCTGCTGGACATCATAGAAGGTGACAGCTGGAAGGGACCTCAGTAGCCATCCAGTCCAACTCAAAACACCAAGTCTGGTGCACTATGCTTGGTAAGTGGCTGTCCAGCCTCTGCTTAAGGAGGGAGAGCCGGCCACTGCCTGAGGCTGCCCACACCATCTGGAGATAGCACTCCAAGATCAGGAGGTTTTTCCTGAATCTGCCTCTCTCCTACTTGTTTCCATGGCTCCCAGTTCTGCCCGTCAGGGCCAAATGGAACAATCTAAAGTCTCCAACTTCCTGGTCAGTGTCCGAGGAAGATTCTTGCCTAGCCCTGATCATCATACTCCTTAGTGGCCTATAGGCATATAGACTATGGAACCATCCTATGAGAGGATGACTTCTATTGTGCCTCCCATCTAGAACAAAGGAGCCAGAGGCACACCTGGGAACGTCAGAACAGTGAATCTGAGATCTAGTGGACTTTAATTACAATAAAGGAGAGGACAGCTGAACACTTAAGCAGAAATTGGATATACAAAGGAGGCAATGTTCTATCTATACAGGGAAATTACTGGTTTAATAAACGAATTCATTTGGGGGAAAAAACAAGGAATGGCTAAGGAAGAGCCAGGGCATTATTCAGACTTTCATAAACCCTCTGATGAGTTTCTATAATAAATAAGTTTATATAATAATATATGATATTAATATTATATATTAATATGGAATATTATATAATAATATATAAGTTTATATAATAAAGATTTTTTTTATATATACAATATATAGTATATATAATATTATTATATAATAATAATATATACGTTTATATAATAAAGATTTTCTGCCCCCTGGATTAACTCACCATGGCATTGGGCAGAACTTTTGTATGGAGAGGAAAACAGCTTAGGGCCTTGGAAACTAAAGGTAGGAATAAACAGGCATTTCTGAACATGGAAAAATGTCAGATGTGGACTCCCTCCAAACCTGGCTTGGTTCAATATAAAAGGGAAAATAAACAGATCAGTTAGAAGTTAGGGAGGAATTCTTGGGTTCAGCTCAACGGGAGGCCATAACCAAGTTTAGCCAAGTATGGGCACCTTCGGGAAGGAGGACAGACTAAATAAGGATGACCATCACAGTCATCATTAACAGCCCTGGGAGGCAGGTGCTGTTATCATAATCCCCATTGTACAGAGGCAAACAGAAGTTAAGCAATTTGCCCAGGATCACAGAGCTAGCAACTGTCTGAGGCAGAATCTGAACTTGGGACTTTCTAATTCCAACCTCAATTCTCTAGTTCCAAAAGAAATTTTATGTGAGGGCTGAATATGGATTTATATATCCAGGCAAACTAAAAAAAAATTATGAAATGTGAACATTAAGGGGCTTAAGACTGAGGAAAAAACATGTTCAGACTTAAAGAGTGAATATGGACACAAGAAGCCTGTCTGAGCAGTGTATCTGGAAATGAGGACATAAAGACGAAAGGCATTATTAGAACAAAAAAAAAACAAAATGAAAACAGTGACTTTACACTTATTTACCCCATCATTTCCAGGTTAAAGACTGGCTGCTTAACTTGGCATTGGCTGCACAGTCAACTTTGATACAGAGCCAGGGGGCGATGGTAACTTCTGGAATGCCTGATCTTAACAAGCTGAATTCAATATTCCTCTAACTCAAGGTTTCTTTGAGGGAAGTGCTGCTTCTTTGGCCATCATCACATGGCCTTCCCTTTCCCAGAGCAGCCTGCCAACATTAGCCTTTTCAAGTGTTGTAACCCAGAACTATGCCCCTTATGCAAATACCTCCCCATGCCACTGTCGAAACCAGAATCAACTGGCCCAGTGTCTATTTTGTATGTCCAGAGGTGTTTGCATGTTGTCTCTCCTGTTAGACTGGGATTTCCTTGAGGGCAGGGGCATCCCCAGCATGTAGCACAGTAGTTGTTCACTAAGTGCTTGTTGACTTGATAATACTATAATTTGTGTCTGTTTGAAGGTATATCTATTGAAAACCCAAACTCTCTGGGGTCTCAATAACTGAAACCAGGTCTTTTTATTTGGTTTCAGAGATGGATGTTCACACTCAGAACTTGGAAGAAAGACAGAGTGTATGGGTTCAAGGAAGCACAAAGGTTTTAACATGCCATTGTCCATTTCTCTTAAGTTTTCTGTTCTGTGACCCTACATGGAAAAAGTGATTGACAACTGACAAAGAGCACATTTCTGGTAGTCACAGGGGCTGCTGTTGTCATTTCTTAGCTACTAAATCCAACCTGCAAAGGACAAGTGGTTATTCAAACTTTTTTTTGAATTTTGACTTTAAATTTATCTCTGATCATTTTTTAAAGTGACTGATCTTATTTTAATCCTGTCTTTATTTCTGAATATATCTCCTTCCCAACAACCCAAGCCTTTCCTTCTAACAAAATTTTTTAAAAAGAGAAAAAAAACTAACCTGTCACCTGAGTCCAACAATACATGCAATCCTCCACAACAATAATTTCCTCCCTTCTGCAAAGGGCAGTGTGTTTCCTCATCTTTTCTGCAGCCAAAGTGGGTCCTAAGAATCACACAGCACTGCTTGGTTTCACATTTTTACCCTTGAAGCTTACGTTGCTGGCTGCCAACTTCCCTTTCCATCAATTCATCTAAGTCTTCCCAGACTTTTCAGTCTTCATCTCGCTGGTCATTTCTTAGAGCACAGAGATATCCCTTTACATTCCAATACCACAATTGGTTCATCCATTCCATTCTCGTACTTTGATTGTACATCTCTTTTATTTATCTCTAAGTGGGTTGGCCCAAATATTTGTGTATATATGGATTCTTTCTTTTCGTCAATGACCCATCCACACTGAATTTCATCTTATTAGAATCATTACGTGAGACAATCTGTTGTAAATGCTTGATGCACTGGTTTTATATAGAGGTGCCTGAGAAAGGGGGAAAGCCCCTCTCGACCAAAGCCTTCCTAGTAAACAGTATAAAGCAGAGTGCTGCTTTTCTGTGAACACTTCTAACACTTTTGGAAAACAAAAAAAGGCAAAGGACATGCCTTCATGTCTAATTTGTAAAAAAAGTCATTGGAAATGGGTAAGGAGGAAACTCCTCTTCACTTTCAGCCAAAGCAGGAAACTGAGATCATTTCTGGGGCAGCCTTGCATACTAACTCCCCATCTGGTGCTTATTCTTCTACAATGGGGCCACTTGCAATTAGGATAAACCCATCAACTCAGGTGTGCTTTTCTCCACCGTCTTTATTGGAGGCTGAGAGGTCAGTGGCCTCATCAATTCCTGGTGAATTTGTGGGCATTGTCCTCTTAAATGCCCAGAAGCAGCACCTGGCCTCCTCTCAGCAGGGGAACACCCCATCCCCTCACCCCCACCCCCGACAAAAAGAGCGTCCCCCTTCCCAGATCTGCTGAAGTCATGCATAGTTTAACATGGACAACGATTTCAGGTTTATGTCAGCTCCTACCAGAATGAGCCACTGCAGGAAAGGGGTTTTTTTTTCCTCACTGGCTATAAGGCTGTCTGGTGAAGAGAAGCAGCCCCTGGGACACCAATGAACAGAGCTCCAGGCCTGGAGTCAGGAAGCCCTGGGTCCCAATTCAGCCTCAATCACTAGCTGGGTGACTCTGAGCAAGTCATTTCACTACTGTTTGCCTTAATTTCCCCATCTGTTAAATGGGGATAACAGCAGCACCTACCTCTCAAGTTTGTTGTGAGGCTCCAACAAATCATATCTACAATGCACTTACCACAGTGCCTGGCACACAGTAAGCCCTTAACAAATGCTACTATCATCAATGCTGCTGGAAGAGCCCCCTCCACCTGCATCACCACTCAGTGCTGGCCTGCCCTAGTGAGGACATGACCACACAATGCGACCCTGGGTCCAGGCCTCACCCCCTCAGCACCAAGCACGATCCTCTGCCCACAGTGTTTTTCCATAAATACTTGTGGAATTAAATGGAATCAGTCAAAGGTTTAGCAGATCTTTCGTGAAATAATTTTCCACCCAGAATAATATAAGCTTTGGGGGATGGTACCATGGGGTATAACTCATATATCCAAAGGCATTCATGAGGGAGGGAGGAGAATGTTCATTCTGGACACAGGAGGCCTGACTCAGAGGAGAAATGGATGTGAGTGCACAGGAAAGCCACGCCAACTTTCCAAGCCTCGGTCCACTCACCTGCACAATGGGGATGTTGTTTCTTGTTTCCTTGGACTGGAGTGAAGAAAGTCCTTTTTACAAAGGTACCATTTCAGCCCTTTGTTTCTGTCTTGATCCAAATCCTCGCAAAGACTCCAAAAGTTTTCTCCCCTTTTGTCTACTTTTGCCCTCCTCCTCATTTTGTACCTAAAGGGTTGGCTGAGGAATGTATGCATCTGTATGTACAAAGTGGACGAAGAAGGAACACAGCACAAAGGATGAGTTGTAATCAGTGGGTGGCCCACTGTTAGGTTATCTCGGATGAGCTGGGCCCAGAAACGAGAAGAAAGCAGCCTGGTCTGGGTCTGAGACAACCCTTCCCCTGGTCCCAAGGCCAGTCACCTGTGCCCGACTAAAAGGGGATGGCCTTGAGGGACAGCTAAGATGCCTCCCGTCAGGTGAAGGCAATGAGTTATATTACTCTGCTTGACTCTGTTTATTTGTTGTAAGAGAGGGTTCCTGGGGCAGGAGGGTGTAAGTCAGTAGAATGTGTTAGGGATGATAAAAGGTTGAGAAAGGGTTAAAGACCAAAGAAAAGAAATTCCCAAAGGGATTAACGTGGCCAATTTATGACAATCTTAAATACGTATATATCTTTAAGGAAAAACAAACTGCACATAACAAGCTCATGGTTTCAAACAGAATTTTCTTCCGTCTTACATGTGAGTATGTGAGTGTGTGTGTGTGTGTTGTGTGTGCGTGCTTACAAACATAACCCAGATGGCTCACTCTCATGCGAACCTATCCTGACAATTCTACCTCCTGGAGATGCCATGTGGTCATCACTAGGAGGATGGCAGGCTCTCTGGGGCAGGATGTCTGCCAGGTAAGGGACCCGAGGAACAAAGGAACGCCACGGCGCATCACCAACCGTGCTGACTTGTGCAAGGTAAGTGGTGTTAAGCTCATCACCCCCGGTATGGTTGAGAGGGGTCAGTGAAAGCAGCTGATCCTGTGGACAGTCTTTGCCGAGGAAAGGACTGCATGGTGAGGTGCGATAAGGCACATAAGGATCCACAGAGGGCATCAGCTAGAGGATTAGAAGATTCTCTGTGTCTCTGTCACACATACACACACCACACACACACACACACACACACACACACACACACACACACACATACACACACACACCCAATCCTCTTTCACTCCCCGTTTAATAAGACCTCTGTTTTAAGGAAGATGACCAGACTGTAGTTGGTTCTCTAGGCTGCCTGGAGGCTTTCCCAGACAGAGGACCTTTCAAGGATACTTCCCTCTCCCACAGTCCATCCCTTATAGGCAGCATCTGAACATGGTTCTTGGGGTTGCACAAATGAACAGGGATACTGATTAAGCACTCACCACATGGAAACCTTTGGATAACATGTATTGGTCAGATTTCTAGTCTTCATCCAAAGAAGTTTAAATTTGAAATATTGAAACACATGAATTTGGAAACCAACTTCTACACAGAGACCACATATGAACCCAAACAGAATCCCTTGGGATACACTAAGCTGTTAGTTTGCTGTGGGGTTGGGGCAACACCACAAGTCTAAAGGAAAACAGAAAAAACAAAACCAAGCATTGGGAGTAGGTGTGACACCGTGGCTTTATTCAGCATCAAAACACTGCTCTGAATGAGCTAAACCAACGCAAGTTTTCACAAAAAGGAATCAATATGGCATCTATACATAACCACGTAACATTTCTCCACAATAGTACATCAACATGCGCCTCCCCTTAGGATGGCTGACTTTTTGTCCCACATCCTGGTCATTCAGCGCCTTGCCAGAGGCCCCTCCCTGATGCTGCTGTTCCCGCCAGCCCTGTCCCAGTTAGACTCATGGCTTTATTCATCCCCCAGACCACCATATCTTTGAACTCTTATGAATGGACACTTTAAATCTGGGCAGATAGTGGGAATGAACAAGGACCTATCAGACACCTTTCTACCACTTACGACCTGGGGGACTTTAACTCACTTGGCCTTTCTGGGCCTTAGTTTCATCCTATGACACTATAACCCAGAGTCCAGGTTTGATTAAAAAAAATATTTAAAGAAATAAGATAAAATGTCATAATAGAACAGATTTATTAAAACATCTTCGTCAGAAGAATAAGAAACATGGAACATGAACTAGAGCCTGGAGTCAGGGAGGCCCTGGGCTCAAGTTCTGCCAAGGGCCCAACTGGGTTGGCTGGTGCCCAGCCATGTCTCTCCATCTTGGAGCAGTCCCAGAATGGTTGCTGCTCAGAGCATCTGGACAGGTCCAATGACAGGCCCAGCACCCCCTCAGAAGGAAAGTCCATGAGAGCAGCCTTTCTCTAGGCAGTCTCCTTCAAACGGGGTCTGATTTCCCTCTCTCTCCCCCTCTCCTGCTACCTCTGAGAGGAAGCAGCAATGTTACTGTGAAATCCAGACCAAGAGGGAAAAATAACCATTGGGACCAGGGGCATGGGATGAGTCAGGCATGGCAGGAGAAGCCAGGTCTCCAACACTGTTCTACCAATTAAAGCCAGCCTTGGGCTAACAAGTCCTCCTTTAGAGTTGCTGCTGCTACTGGCACTGCCTGTGCAGGCCCAAACCCAGGCAGGCCTGGGGATTCTGGGGGGGAGGGGAAGAATGGAGAGACCCTGGAACCACACCTCACTCTATCACCAGCTGAGGCCACCAGCAGGTCACTCCAATTCAACTATATTTACTAAAGACTAGCATGTGTGGTATGTGCAAGACAGACATCTTAATACCTCAGTTTTCTTAATCACAGCACACTTGAAGCAATTTGGAGTTAGGAAATGAGAACATCAGGTATCAAACGAGGGGCTGTGGTCAGCCAGAGACCCTGAGTGTAAGGGCACCAGGCCCTGAAAGGTCATGCAGGAAGGGAGCTGATGATGGGGCAACCACCTGCACCCCACTTAGAACGACCTCAGTTATAGAGGATGTACATTCACTTAGAAATGTGACCAGGTATGGTCACAACATTTAGGCAAACACTTAGACAAGAGGCCCAGGGGGCCTGTGAACTCTAGGGGTCAAAAAGCTATATGTAATACTATAGAGAGGATACTAGATTTGGAGCTAGGGATGGCTGGTTCCCAATCTCAGCTTTGACCCAAGCTGAGACTTGGCAGCCCTCCTCCAGATACTCTTTGGGTCCCCTTCTGGATCCTGACCTCCTGCACCCTTCCCTTCAGGAGCCCATGTATTAACTGGGAGCTCAGGGGGACTTCCTTCCCCAGCAAACGCTTCTGAGAAAAGCTTCCATTCTGCAGCATTTCTAAAAGAGCCTAGGAAAATGGTTTCAAAAGAAGCAGAGAACTGAAAGTTTAGGGAAAGGAGGAAATGGGGACCTGGGGGGAAGAACCCAGATTAGACAGGCCTCCTGCCCTGACGCTCCTGCTAAGGGAGGAGACATCCATCAGGAAACTGATTCCCTAGACAGACTGCCAGCAGGAAGCACAGGGACCAAAGGGTCCTGGCAAGAGATCGCCAGTGGGCAGGACTGGTCCATGATGAACTCACTCTCCTAGAGAAGCAATTCCGACTTAAAAGCCAAGTTCATTTGATCCGTCCCCCATTCCTTTATTTAGGGCCCACTGTGCTCCAGGCCCGGTACCAGGTCCTGAGGATACAAAGACACAGCATTTCCAGCAGGCAAGGTGGTAGCAGTATGAAGGTGCTGCTTAAGTCCCAACACTAATCTTTCCCTCCCATCCTCCTCCTGTGGGAAGCAGGTGACCCTAGGCTGCACCTCACTTGGCCAACCCCATTCTGGGGCTTGGTGATTGGCAGTCATGGGAGGAACAGCACAATGGAGTAAACACAAGGTCATCCCTGAAAAGGTGGACCCAACAATTCCTCAAACCCTTTGCTCTGGCTGGAGGCCACCATATTTACTGGTGGAGGGGGCAGCACTAATGTCACACTGGTAGCATCCCCAGGTGACAAACCACTCACCACACCACATCCCCATGAGTTAGGGCACCATTTTCACATGAGAGATGAGGAAACAGGCACAGAGAACTGGAAGCTGAGGGCATCATGCCCATCAACTACGAAACGAATGGCGGATGAATGGGATGGAATACTACTGTACTGGGAAGAAAAGATGAGGGAGAGGGTTTCAGAGAATCCTGATAAAACTTGTATGAGCTGATGCAGAATAAAGAGCCATTTCTACAGTAACTGCAACATTGTAAAGACATTAACTTTGATGGACACAATGACCCATCACAATTCCAAAGGACTTTTCCGAAACATGCTACCTACCTCCAGACAGAAGTGATGTCCTCAGAGTACCCGCAGAAGCACATTTTCTTCTATTTCTTTCTTTTCCTTTTTTTTGTGGGGGAGGGAGGTGAGGAGAGGAAGACACAGCTAACACGGAAATGTTTTCACTTCTATACATATTTGTAATGGGTTTCATTTCTCTTCCTTTCACAACGGGTGGAGAAGGGGAGGAAAAGAACACTTGGAAATGAAAGTAAAGCTGAATTTTTTGTTTTTAAAGGAGAAGTAGAGGGATTAAAAACAGAAAGGCTGTTAATTTTTTTTTAAAAGAAAATTAAAGCTCCAATAAACCTCCTCCATCACAATAGGAAAAACAAGACAAGTCTTGGAGGAGGGAGAAAGCTCGTAGAAATCCATCCCTACCTGTGAGCTGTGGCTCATCCTCAGAGGAGCTCCCACTCAGGTCTCGTTTCAGCTGTTTCCCAAGGACCACCTATAGAAAGAGGGTCTATGAGTCAGCTAGGCCTGGAAGTCTTCCCTCAGCCCTACCCACAACCACTGAGGAAGAGCACCTCACCTTGAGGTGACAACAACACCAAGCACAACCCATTTTCACTGATCCAGACAACAAAAAACCCACTTTATTTTCCAAAAATAATACAATCACTCATGACTGTCTTTGGAGCCAGAGGATGACTTTATATTCCATTATGGTTTGATTATTTAATAAGAAAATACGTATAACCATGTGTGTATGTAGTAAGAAGGGCATAATGAAAAGAAAACAGGCATTCAAATCAGCAGCCCTGACCAGAAAGCCAAACCTCTCTCCCCTCCTGGAGGCCAGGTGACCTTAGCAATATAGATGGTAATGGGGGTGACCAGGGATACCCAGAGTTCATTCTTTTGAAAACTACAGAAATCGACTCATATATTTTAGAGCTGGACCAGAGATCTTGTATGTGAAAAAGATAGATAAGACTTGTATTACCGGCCCACAGTGGTTTCTGGGTTGCTGTGAAGAAAGTACTTTGGAAAACCTCAGTGTGCTAGAGAAAGCCTGAAATCCATCTAGCCCCTATCCACTCCCTCTAAACAGACAAGAGGTACCCTGGAACAGTAAAAAGATGACCCTGGAACTAGAGACAAAGGTTCAAATCCCACATCTCCCAGGGGCAAAGAGACCCCTTCAGTCTGATCTTCGGTTTCCTTACACACATTGTGTAATACATACCTGCATGTAGTACCTAAGGCTCCAAGAAGGCAATAATGTCAAGCGCAAAGTGGTGTTAAGGCTGGTTATTAACATCATCACTACTGACAAATGCAAGGTGGGGAACATGTGGTCTGTGAAAGGGGAGGGTGTCTCAAGATAGGTGCGAATTCTGGTAAAGCCTGGGGACCCGGAAATGGAAGAAAGGAGGAGGTTCAGGGGCAGAAGGCAGTTTTCAGGTGATCACATCAAGCTCCTAGATCTCCAGGGAGATCTCCAACTATGGCTGAGAACTCCCTCAGGGGACAAAAAGAAAAGATTCCTGCTTGAACAGTGAAGTTTCTTTTTGTTCATCTTCCAAATTAGATCTTCTTTTGCATATTTCTGAAAGAATCTGTTTTAATTTAAGCCTTACTACTGGCACAAAATCCACTTTTAAAATGTCACATTACTCATCTGTGTTCAGAGAAACCCCTCCTGATCAGGAAAAGACAGCTCATAGCTTCCCACCAGCCGCCCCCAACACACACAAAGAGAGATGAAAGTGGTGCTCAATACAGTGACCCTTCCTTCCCCAATCAACTGCAGATCTTCCATTTATAATTGTCCTTGACTCTATGAGACCTTGGACAAGTCACCTCTAATGAGACTGGCCACTCCCTGAATGCAGGGCAACAGCACCCTTCCATCTGGTGCCCATTTCTATACTGGCCATTTCCCGACGGCAGGAGAGGGTCACAAGGGCACCATTCCATCCTGTATTAGTCTCCAAGGTGAGGTATTCCCTGAATAGAGGACAGCACTCTTCTATCCAGTGCACATCTCCTAGGCTGGCCTTCAAGGAGAAGAGATAAAGGTGCCATTCCATTCCACGTGGGTTTCCTAGGATGGCCATTTCCCAGAGGCAGGCAGGGGAAAGAAAGGCACCATTGCATCCTATGTCAATCTCCTGAAGTGGTCATTCCCTAACTGCAGAGGGACAAGAGAGGTACCATTCCATCCCATGGGGGTCTCCTAAGCTGCTTCTTCCCACTTGTAGGGAACCCTGCCTGCCTGCAGAGAACAGAGAAAAGGCAGCATTCCATTGCCTGCTGCTCTCCGTTCTGAACCATTTCTGTGGGCAAGAACAGAGAAATGCCATTCCATCTTGCTCCCCCCACTTATCTCCTGGGTTGGCCCACTTGCAAGGAAAGGAGATAAACAGCATTTCATCAGCTCCCCTAAGTGGTCCCCTCACCTGAGCTGCCTAGCTCCCTGAGAGTGAGATCTTAATGATGCTGATAAGACACCTGAACTCAATTATCAATGACTAACACATTTCCACCATCATACTCTTCCCCACAGAAGGGATTCTGCCAGTTTGCCAACTGGTTCGTTGATTGTTGTCTTTTGTTCTTGAGGAGGCCCAAAATGACTTCTCCATGTCACAGTCAAGTTCCAGCATGTCCAACTGTGGCTGAGCAGACCAACAGGAGCTCAGAATGTTCTAGCACAGGTCAGGCACAAACAGTCCATGTGAACATTTGGGGTGAATTCTCTAAATCTGGGCATGCGGTATTTCTTCTGAACTCCTTCAATTCTGCTTTGCTCATACAGCACAGCACCTTCGCTGACCAGAGCACAGCCAGGCTGTGCAGTCCTGGGCCAGTGTCTCCCATGTCACATAATCAGCTCCAGAGTTCTTTAGAGAGACCTTGAGAGTGTCCTTGTATCACTTCTTCTGACCATCATGTAATTCTGACAACATTAAAAAGTTTTTGCACAAACAAAATCAATGCAACCAAGATTAGAAGGAAAGCAGAAAGCTAGGAAACAATTTTTACAGCCAGTGTTTCTGATAAAGGGCTTCTTTTCTAAAATATGTAGAGAACTGAGGCAAATTTTTGAGAATATAAGTCATTCCCCAATTGATAAATGGCCAAAAGATATGAAAAAGTAGTTTTAGGATGAAGAAAATAAAGTTTTCCATAGCCATATGAAAAAATGCTCTAAATCACTACTGATCAGAGAAATACAAATTAAAGCAACTCTGAGATACCACATTACACCTATAAGATTGGCTAACATGACAAAACAGGAAAATGATAAATTCTGGGAAAATATGTGAGAAAATTGGAACACTAATACATTGCTGGTGGAGTTGTGAACTGATCCAACCATTCTGAAGAGCAATTTGGAACTATGCCCAAAGGGCTATAAAACTGCATATCCTTTGATCCAACAATGCTACTCCTAGGTCTGTATCCCAAAGATATCATAAAAAAGGGAAAGAGACCCACATATACAAAAATATTTATAGCAGCTCTTTTTGTGGTAGCAAATAATTGGAAACTGAGGGGAAGCCCCATCAACTGGGGAATGGCTGAACAAGTTGTATATGAGCATAATGGAAAGCTATTGTGCTATAAGAAATGATGGACAGGCAGACTTCAGGAAAAACCTGGAAAGATTTAGATGAACTGATGCTGAGTGAAATGAGCAGAACCAGAAGAATGTTATACACAGTAACAGCAACACTGTATTATGACCAATTCTGATAGACTTAGCTGTTTTCAGCAATGCAAAGATCTAAGACAATTCCAAGGAATTGGTGATGGAAAATGGTATCCACATCCAGAGAAAGAAATATAGAGTCTGAATGCAGATTGAAGTATACTGTTTTCTCTGTTCTTTCTCATGTTTTTTCCCTTTTGTTCAGATTCTTCTTTGACAATGTGACCGATGTGGAAATGTTTAATATGACTGTACATGCATAGCCTGTATCAGATTGCTTGCTGTCTTGGGGAAGGGAGGAAGGGATGGAGGGGGAAACTGTAGAAGGCACAATTTTGTGAAAGTGAATGTTAAAAACTTAAAAATAAATAAACTTAAAAAAAAAAAGAAAAGAAAATGCTCTGGCTCTGGAGCTGGATTCAAATCATGCCTTTTATATTGACCACTTTTGTGTGACCAAGACTGCCACAGGTTCTACCTGGTCTCTCTGTCTCAAGATCACCCCTCACTTCAGGTCACACTGCTGCCAAAATAATTTTCACTCCCTAGTCTTTATTGCTTGTAGGAACAAATATAAATTCCTTGGTCCATCTTTTCAAACTCCTCACAACTTGACCCCAACCTATCTTCTCAGTCTCACTGGCCATCCCCCAACAGAAAGGGACCCAGCCAAAGTGGCCTCTCTGGAAAACAATTCAGGGGATGGGGGTGTGGAGGTGGAGGCAAGTTGGCAGAATAGAAGGATGGACCTATAGAAGCTCTCCCCGCAAAGCCCATAAAATACCTGTAAAAAATAACCCTAAACAAATTCTAGAGCAACTTAGAACCACAAAATGACAAAGTGAAAGATTTCCACCTCAAGACAGCCTGGAAGGCCCCATCCTACAGGAAAGGTCTATCGCACTGGAATGGGAGAAGAACACAATGTAGCTGTAGGGCAAGGAAGGTACAGGACTGGAGCAGGCTTCAGGGTGTGGAGTCACAGATAGCAGCTGAGGTTCCCAGATCCCCACAAACACCAAAGACAGCCTCAAAGGTCAGTGAGAAATCTCTTTCACCTGGGTGAGAAGGGAGCAGGGTCCTGCCCTAGCCCTGGCCCCAGGCAGTACAGGCAGTGTCCATTGAGCCCTTGGCCTAAAAGACCCTGGGGGAATCGTGCAGCTGATCTGGATCTCAGCCCTGAGTGGTGGCCCTGGGGTAAGGAGAAGCACTGGCATGATGGAACTGGTAGAGAGGAAATTTTACTCACAGATCCTGGGCAGAAAAGTTTGTAGTTGCTCCCAGACTAGAGTGCAGGCCAGGAGAGGAGTTTACTTCTCTCCTTTGATTGTGCTACCCTGGAGGAACTGAGAACTTACAGGTCCCTAGAGCATATACTCCACTTGACAAAGGACTCAAAAGTCAATTAACTGGCTGGGGAAAGGCCCCAAAAAAGGGAAAAAAATAAGATTATAGAATTGGTAAATAAGTATTCTCATAGCTCCCAGCCCCCATTTGAGAAGGGCACCCAGAGCAGTTATATCATCATTTCCCACCAAAATAATCTCTTGAAACACATCCTTCTGCAAGATGGTATTGACTCTGGAACTCAGACCTCCTGAGCACCCCCTGTCCCTGTTAAAAAAGAATGTGGACATCAGGGGGTGGGGGGACATGCAGCTTCCAGACCCTCTACCATTTGAGAGCACCCAAGCATCAACCAACGATGGGAGCACCTCATCATTTCCCACCCCAATGACAAGACTTAATCATGTCCCTGCACAGGGTATGTTTCTACCTTTGCCTCTCTCTCAGCTTCTTTTTATGTCCTGTCTACCCTATTAGACCTTGAACAACTTCCTTTGTATCCTTGCCATAAAGTAAACAGAACACCTGGCCTGAGTCAGAAGACCTGAATTCCAATCCAGCCTTGAACAGCTGTGGGACCCTGGGCAAGTCCCTTTACCTTTGCTTGCCTCAAGGTTCCGCCTCTGTACAATGTGGATAACAACAGCGCCTACCTCCCAGGGAAGTTGTGAGGATCAGATGAGTTAAGTATAAAGCACTCAGCACACAGCCTGGCACACGATAAGCAATGTATCAACGTGAGCTATTGCTCTTATTATTTTCATTGTTCTCAATAAATGTTGTCTCTGACCACAATCCTACTAACCCTCCATCTCTTCTAAGACTCCTCTTGTATCACACCCAGTAGTCAAGCAAACCCAATCAACACACTGGCTGTATCTCACACCATCCCAGCGTGCTGCCTCCGTGTCAGCAGGCGCTTCCTGAGTCAGTGTTTATTTCTGACTGATTATGTCACTGTGGTCAACAGAAGCACTGCCCGTATGGCCTGGCTCACTTCACTCTGCATGGATTCATCTAAGTCTTCCTACGTTTCTCTGAATTCTTCATATTTACCATGTCTGATGGCACAAGTTGAGGGCTGCCCATCTACTTGCACTGCCTTGTTTTTGTATCCTTTCCTCTCTTTGACCTCTGGTTTAGTAATGAGATTGTAAATGAATTACAATAGGAAAAAGACTATTCTAATGAGGAACCTCAATTAACCCTCTCATATCTAGACAAATCTAAGCATAAAAATAAATATGCTAAGGAAATGACTATAAGTTCGGAAAAGTTAGATATGAAAGACTTCTGGGGAACACTGAATGGGAACAGAAAGAGGCATATCATTTTTTCATCTTTTACATAGTACATGCACAAAAAACTGAGCAAGTATCGGTGCATAAAAAAAACTTTACAAATGCAGAAAAGTAGAAATATTAAATGCACCCTTTTCAGATCACAAAGCAAGAAAAACTACATTCAATAAAGGGACCTTGAAACATAGATTAAAAATTAACTGGAAAATAAATAATCCCAAAGAAACGGTGGGTCAAAGAACAAATGATACAATCAATCAATAATTCATTAAAAGGAATGTCAAAAATGAGACAATACAGCACTCCAAAATTTGTGGGATGCAATTAAAGCAGTACTTAAAGATAAAATTAATTAATATCTCTAAAACCCTTAAATCAATAAAAGAAAAAGCAGGTCAATGAAATGGGCATACAACTAAAAAAAAATTAGAAAAAGAACAAATTAAAAATCTCCAAAATACCAAAATAGAAATCAAAACGATTACTAAAATGAGAAGTAGGAAAAAAAAAACCAAACCACTGAATTAATAAAACTAAGAAACAGTTTTATGAAAAAAAGATAAAATTATTGGTTAATTTGATTTAAAAACAGAAAACCAAATTATCAAAAACGAAAAGTTGTGGCTGCATACCCAATGACGATGAAACTGAAGTAATACTGTGCCAATAAAAATGCCCATTTAAATTAAATGGATAATATTTTTAAAAATACAACTAAAAGAGAACATAGAATACTTAAGTAACCCTATCTAAAAAAAGGAAACTCAACAGGTCATAAATGATCTCCCCAAGGGGGAGAGGATCCCAGGACCAGATGGATTTACAAATTAATTTCTACCAAATGTTTAAAGAACAATTAATTACAATGCTACATAAAGTATTTTAAAAAGAAAAAGGTAAAAGAATACCACCAAATTTCTTCTATCACATAAATATAGTTTTCATACCTAAACCAGAGAGAGCAAAAACAAAAGACCATCGACCAATTTTCCTAATATTGATGCAAAAATTTAAAATAAAATACTAGCAAGGAGATTACAGCAATGTATCATCAAAATCATATACTATAAGAAGGTTGGATTTATACCAAGAATCCAAAACTGATTCCACAAAAACTACAAGCATAATTGACCATTTAAATAACAAAAACAAGAAAAATCATAATTACATCAAGATATAGAAAATGCTTTTGATAGCAATATGGAAACAAAACCATCCCTGTTTGCAGATTATCTGATGTTGTACTTAAGGAAACTCAAGAGAAGCAGGTAAAAACTAGCCAAAAACAATAACTTCAGTAAAGTTGCAGGACATAAAACAAACCTACATAAACCATCAGCATTTGTATCTATTACCAACAAAACCCAGTAAGAGATTATGTTTTACATGACTTTATTTATGTATAATTAATGTCACATTTCTTGCCTTCTCAATGGATGGGAGAGGGAGAGAACTACGAATTAAAAAATTTTTAATGAATACTAAATTTTTTTTCAAAAAAGATGTAGAAAGAGAAATTTCATTTAAAGTAACTGCATCTATCTGCCAAGAACAGACAAAGGAACTATATGAACACAATTACAAAACACTTCTTACACAAATAAAAGATCTAAACAATTAGAGAAATATTAATTGCTCATTGGTAGACTGAACCAACAAAATAAAAATGACAATGATACCTAAATTAATTTACTTATTCAGTGCCATGTCAATCAAACTACCAAAGAATTACTTTAAAGAGCTAGAGAAAGAAAATGACAAAATTCATTCCAGAGGAAAAAAAGGTTAAGAAAATCAAGGAAAATACTATACTATACTGTATTTCAAACTAATATATAATGCAGTAATCATCTAAATGTTGGAGAGGAGGTAGGAGAGTTGGCACACTAATTCATTGTTGGTGTAGCTGTGAGCTGATCCAACCATTCTGGAGAACAATTTGGAACTATGGCCAAAGGGCTACAAAAATGTGCATACCTTTTGACCCATCAATATCGCTTCTAGGACTGTATCACAAAGAGATCATAAAAATGGGAAAATGACCCACATGTACCAAAACCTTTAGAGTATCTAGTCTTGTGTTGGCCAAGAACTGGAAATTGAGAGGATGCCCATCATTTGGAGAATGGTTGAACAAGTTGTGGTATATGAATGTAATAGAATACTATTGTGCTATAAGAAATGATGAACAGGAAGACTTCAGAGAGACCTGGAAGGCCTTATATGAACTAATGCTGAATGAAAGGAGTAGAACCAGGAGAACTATGTGCACGGCAACGACCACAGTGTTCAAGAGTTTTTTCTGGTAGACTTGGAACTTCACTGCAATGCAAGGACTTAAAAAGAATTCCCAATGGTCTTCTAAGGCAAAATGCCTTCCATACCCAGCGAAAGAACTATGGAATTCAATCACAGAATGCAGCAGATCATATATGTGTGTGTGTGTGTGTTGCATTTTGGTTTATTAGATGATTTCTCCCACTCATTTTAATTCTTCAACATAGCATGACTAAGGTGAAAATGTATTTAATAGGAATGTATGTGTAGAACTTATACAAAATAGTATGCTGTCTCGGGGAGGGAGGGGAAAATAATAATCTAAGTTATATGGTAGTTATGGTAGAACACTGAAAATAAATAAAATTAATTTAAAAAAAAAGAAATGATGAACAAGTAGACTTCAGAAAAACCTGGAAAGACTTACATGAACTGATGCTGAGCGAAATGAGCAGAACCAGGAGAACACTGTACACAGAAACAGCCACTGCGCAAGGACTATTTCTGATAGACTTAAGCCTTTACAGTGACAAAAGGACCTAAAATATTTCCAAAGGACTCTTCATGCACAATACCATCCATATCCAGAGAAAGCACTATAGAATCGGTTTCAGAATGATGTTCTTTTGTTATGTTTTGTTTTTTTCATGGTTTCTCCCATTCACTCTAATTCTTCTAGGCTATGACTAATATGAAAATGTATTTGATAAGAATGGATATGTATAATCCATAAGATTGCATACTATCTCGGGGAGGGAGGGGGAGAAAATTTAAAACCTATGGAAGTGATGGCTGAAAACTGAAAACCACAAAAAAACAGTAGGAGGGAGGGGGAGAAAATTTAAAACATGGAAGTGATGGCTGAAAACTGAAAACAACAAAAAAACAGTAATCAGAACAGTTTAGTATGGGAAAAGAAATGGTAGATCAATGGAACAGACTAGGTATACAATATACAGAAGTGAATAATTATAGTCACCTAGTGTTTGGTAAACCCAAACATTCAAGTTACAAGGGCAAGAATTCACTATGTAACAATGTCACTAAGTGACAAAAACTGCTGGGAAAACTAGAAAAAAAAGTCAGGCAGAAACTAGCAAAACACCAACATCTCACACCACATACAAACTACATAACAAGAAAAACTCAAAAAGCATTCATAATTTAAACACAAAAGGTAGCATCATAAGAAAATTAGGGGAGCATGGAAAAATCACCTATTGGATCTAAGGATACGGGAAGAATTTATAACCAAACATGAGCTGAAGAGTATGGTTGTAAGCAGAATGGATAATTTTGATTACATGAAAGTTGAAAAGGTTTTGCACAAACAAAATCAATGCATCTAAGTCGGAAGGAAAGCAGGAAACTGGAAGAAAGAATTTCCACAGCAAGGTTGTTTCCTAAGGTCTCATTTCTCAAATATCCTGAACTGAGCCCATTCATTCATCCATTGATAAAAGGTGAAATGATATGAACAGTTTTCAGAGTAAGAAATCAAAGCTGTCAATAACCATGTAAAATGTTGTAAATCATCGATTAGAGACATGCAAATGAAGACGACTCTGAGGTAGCACTTCAGACCCATCAGACTGGCTAATGTGGCAGAAAGAGAAGACGACAAGTGAAGGGGAGGTGGGAAACAAGACACTAACGCACTGCTGATGGGGCTGTAAACTGATCTAATCATTTGGAAACAACTTAGAACTACACCCACAGGGCTACAAACCCGTCCATATTCCTTGGCTCAGCAGTATCACTGGGGTCTGCACCTCAAAGAGGTAAGAGAAGAAAAGGACCCACGTGTATAAAAATATTTATAGCAGCTCTTTTTCCGGAGACAAAGAATTGGAAATTGAGGAATGCCAACTGACTGGGGAATGGCTGAACAAACTGCGGTATATGAATATGATGGAATACCGTGCTATGAGAAACGAAGAAACATCATGCCATAAAAAATGATGAAGGGGATAGTTTAAGGAAAACCTAGGAAGAGTTATATGAACTGATGCAAAGTGAGGTCAACAAATCTAGGAAGAACTTGGTAGACAGTAACAGCAGTATTGTAACGATGATCAACTGTGAAAGGCTTAGCTCTTCTGATCAATACAATGATCCAAGAGGATTCCAAAGGACTCATGATAAAAAATGCTATCCATCTTCAGAGGGAAAACTAATGAACTCTGAGGACAGACTGAAGCGTATTTTTTCCATTTTATTTTTCTTGCTTTTTATTCATGTCTGTGCTAATGAGGAAATATTTTGCATGATTTCATATGTAAAAAAAACAACCCATAAGAACTCCGAACAGTATAACGACCATCCATGATCCAAGGGATCAATGACAATAACTGTGATGGGCCTCCAAAACAAGAGGTGATAGGATAAATATGTAGAACATAAGACCCATTTTGGAAGTTTGTCAATATGAGAATTTGTTAAAAAGGTTTTCTTTTTCCTTTTTGGGGGGGAAGGGTAGTTTGGTAAGGAATAAACATTGAAATTTACTAAAATAAATATACAATAAAGAAAAAGAAAGAAGAGACTCCTCATAAATGGTGAGGTCTTCTAGATTTATGAGTGAATGCATGAGTCCTCAGGACACTGCAGAGACCCCTAGACTAAGTACACTGCCACTTAAGATGGAAAATTCGAAGTACAAAAAAATTCCCACTGCCCATATTCTGACCTCAAATTATACAGACAACCTCTAGAATGTGTCCTTCTATCTAAATCAAGTAAGCTTAGCCACTGGACTATGAGCTGGGTTGAGAATCATACAGGAGAAAGTGAGCAGGCTGGATAGTCTTTAGGAAATTAGAAAGCTCCTTTAATGAATTTAATATAGTTGGAAAAAAATTTATATTTGAGGTTTTTCATGTTAAGGTCCTGAAAGGAATCACAAGTTAGAAATCCAAAGGCAGAAAAATCAATAAAAAGAGACTTCCAAACAGGAAACATTTTCCCAGCAAATGAAAGACTTGGAGGTTATGATTGCTGTCTTCAAGTATGCCATACCTGCAGGCCTCCTCACAAAGGTATTCCACTTGGTCTATTTAGCACCTAAAGACAGAACTAGGTATAATGGTAAGAATCTGCAGAGAGGAAGACGGAGGCAATCATAAAACACTTTCCAACAACAAAACTTTCCTAAAGAAGATGACTGGGAGTGGGGGAGGTCGTGTAGATATTCCAATGGGGGCCATTAAAGCAATGGGAGGTCCTAGCCATTTGGCAAAGAAGTCAGTGTTGGAGAGGCTGGGAAAGACCAAACAGTGGCAGGAGTGTGAAGACTCTTCTACTGCTTTTCCAAGGAAGAGAGGACTCTGCAGGTCCAAAGTGAGGACAGGAGGCATGCAAACAGGATGTGCAGAATGCATTCAGTGCTCTTTAAGCTGTTGCTCTGTTTAGCTTTACACACCAGGCATTTTCCAATAAAGTCTTCCTCCTGAATACTTAACCTTGTCTAAACCAGCCTTATATAAGATAAAGACAACCTAAAGAACCGGCCCTGGCAGTACATTCAACACAAACCTCCAATTCACCGGCCCCCCCACCCCGCACTCCACCAAGCGAAGGAAGCACTGGTCATCACTGCTCCTCACTGACAGACTGGTCTGCACATTTTGTGTGATTTCTGATATCTAGTTGTGTTGTTTCCATCGACAGAATAATCAGTTCTACTTTCTTTGCTCTGCATCAGTTCATCCCAATCTTACATTTCTCCAATGTCTTCTGTCACCTTTGCCCACATGATAGGAGTGAGGTGAAAAAACCCTCAGTTTTATTAATAGTTTTAAATTTTACATTTCCCTCATTTTTAGTACTATGGAACACTGGTTTCATAAGGCTGTTGCTAGTTTGTATTACTTCTGAAAACCCATTCATTCTCTGACCTCAGGTCATCTCTCCATGTCTCCACAATTAATCTTTGCATATGTCTCAAAACAGCTGATCTAAGATCAGCAATAAGCCCATCTTGTTTCTCCCATGCAGGACTCTAGGAATGTGTACGTATTTACCCCTGTACTTAATATATTATCATTGCATGAATGAATATATACATCAAAAGGTAATAAAACTCTACAAATAATCTACTTAGTATCTTAACAAGTCATGCACTGTGGTGAGGGCACAAGCACAAAAACCAAACAGTCCCTTCCCTCCAGGCACTGATGGAGGTGATGGCCATGATGCCACCGCCCCTCCCTCTCCGGAAAGGAGTAAAACAGCCAATCAACATTTATTAAGCACCTACTTATGAGAAGCACTGAGCAAAAGGCTTCACTTGATTCTCATATAGACAACCTTGGAAGGGAGGTGCTCTTACTGCCCCCACTTTACATTTGAGGAAATTGAGACCAGGAGGTAAAAGAAACTGAAACCCAGACAAGTCAGAATCAAGTCCCTACAAAGGAACCACAGAGGGCAGGGAGAGCCCTGAGGAGGAGCACGAAAGGGAAACTTCAGAAAAGGGGAGGAAGGAATGTGTGTCACCGACTTCTTCACTGTCGAGGCAGTAATTCATCCTTCCCACCCACAGAAGAGGAAAGCCTTGTAGCCACACACACTTTAAACAATAAAAAATGAATCCATACAAAATGCTCTTTTACCTACTGCTCCAAGAATATTAAGTGCTGCTAGCTATAAAAGGTCATTTTTTTTTTGCTTTAAAGGTAATGAATGCAAAATTTATGAAAAGGAAAGTCTCTGGGAGGGGGGGATAAATAAAGAGAAAACTATACTGATGCAAAAAAAAAAAAAAGATGTTAATAAAGCTTAATTAAAAATAATTTCTCTGGGTCCATGGGTTCTTGCCCTACCCCTGCCCTTTGAAGAACAGAAATGCCCTAAGAGCAGAGACTCACTCTCTGCCTTTGTCTCTGGATCCTCAGCATATGGCAGCTACAGCTAGCAGTGTTCTCAGGAAGGACACTCGAATGTCTCTTAAAAGTCCAAGGAGTTGGATGGACCCAAGTCCAAAGCCAATCAACACCCTAACAGCAAGTGCAACCTGAGAATGAGGATTTCAGGACCAGGGGCACTTTCAGCCTACTGAGATCCCATTTCTGTAGGGTTGGAGTCACAAGAGACCTGGGAAGACCCGCCCCATACTACAGTTAAGGAAACTGAGGCTCAGAGAGTCAGAAGGTTCTGCCTTTTGATGCGAGCTCCAACACTTATTAGCTCTACTCATTACACTACCTTCCTCCCAGAACTGTTGTAAGGAAAGTGTTTATTTTTTAAATGCATTTTTATTGACAGGGTTTGTTTTCATATCATCTACAACATTTCTGGGCAGGTAAGTGGCACAGTGGATAGATTGCCAGGTATGAAGTCAGGGAGACTCATCTCTCTGAGTTCTAATCTGGCCTCAGATATTTGCTAGCTGTATGACCCTGGGTGAGTCACTTACCCTGCTTGCCTCAGTTTCTCATCGGCAAAATAAACTACAGAAGGAAATAAAAAACCATGCCCAAGAAAATCCCAGATGGTGTTATAAAGAATTGGATATTAATGAAAAATGACTGAACAACAGCATATTCTCTCCCTTATAACCAAGACTGAAAAAGAGAGAGATCAAAAGCCATTATGAGAAACTACCCTGACACCACGAGCCTGTCATTTCTGAGGTGTCCCACCCCCAACCAGGCTGTCATGGCCTAACTTGAAAGTGCCCCAGCCACGGACTGGGACTGAAGAATTCCTCCCTCCTTCAAATCTGCTATTCCTAATGAAAGATGGCCCACTGAATGAACTCTGAACAGTGCACGTGAGAAGAACCCCTGGGAAGCAGGTGACACTTGCAACATGCCTGTGACTCTGTGGGCCATTTGCTACCAGCCGGCAGCCCCCAGGCCTCACCCTCCAGCTGAGCCCCCCTCCACCACAACAGAAGCTCCTGGTAGCTGGGACCAACTGCCTTTGGTGCCTTTATTCCCCAGCGCTGAGCACACAGTAAATGCTTCGTAATCACTTTCCATTCATTCACTCATTCCCGGAGTTCATAATTCAGAAATTCTGTGGGTTGGTCTCTTACCTGGCACGAGCCACACGCTCCTTCAGCAGCTACTGGGGAAGGCTGCTCCTGGCCTTCCACTGATCCCTCCTGGGGGGCTCTCACAGTTTTCGTTGCCTCCTCCTCCTGCTCTACTTTCTCTTTCATAAGGACTCCGGAGGCTGAAGGGTCTCTGACTGTGCAGCCTGCAGCCAGACCACAACCCCTTGGCTCTTCCCCATCATCCATGGGATCAGTGTCTTGAGAGCAATTTTCCACATGAGTTCTCTGTGGTTCTAAAGGCAAAGTCTGCACCAAGGAGCTTGAGGCTTCAGGTTTTGTATCTGGAATAATGCTTGGCTCAAACTCTGCAGAAAGGTCTGAGGAGACGCTTACTGGAAGTTCTGTGTACAACTCCTGGGCCACCGAAGACATGGGGGAAACGAGAGGCACTGGCTGCGTCTCTACGCCAGACGACAGCATGAGGGCTGCTGAGGACACTGGGTTCCAGTTTATCGATCCAGATGGTTCTCCCTGGCAAGACCAAAGAAGGGGAAAATATGGTTAAGAAAAACCCCAACAGTTAAATGATAAAGAAAATAAATTCCCACAGTATCATGAATTATGCTCCCCATGGATAGGAAATCCCTAGAACTTACTGACAAAGAAAATAAATACCCCATCAGCTATAGGATGAAGGAAGGCAGCTGTCAGATCTCAATCCAAAATACCTTTCCCCTCAATTTAACTACGAAGGCCAACAAACACAGAAGGGAGGATCACAGTCACAGAATTCTGTCCAGTGATGTCAGCTTGGAGAGGAGGTGACTGAGATCCAGAGATGAAAGCTCCTGATCAAACTGACACAAGTACTCAATATTGGGACCAGAATTTGCACTCCATACTTCTGCCTACAGATCTGGCCCCTAACACAGTGGCAATCAGGGAACTCAGGGTCAGGTTCCAATGTGGCAGCACCTTTTGGGAATAAGAATTCACATTTTTATAGCACTTTCAGATTTACAAAGCACTTACAGATGCTGCCTCATCTGTAAGGTTGCAAAACAACCTTTTAAAGCAGGTACTTTATCACTCCCATTTTAGAGATGAGCAAACTGGTGCTCAGAAAGAATAAATGACCTGCCCAGTGACACTTAGCTAAAAAGCCTCTGAGGCTGGATCCAAGTATCCCCAACTCCCCAGTCCAACCCTCTAACCCACCATTCTGCCTCCTAGGAAGGCCACTGAGAAGCTGGAGTGCATCCAGAAGGATGACCAAGATGGGAAGGAAGGCTCTAAGATCATGCCAAATGAGGCTGGCTGAAGAAATGAGAGCCGAGAAGACTGGGAGAGACTGGCCCTGCTTGGTTGGCCATACAGGAGCATCAGCACAAGTGGCCAAGAGCCTATGTCCAGTAAGATGTTGCCAGATGAGCATCTCCATAGGAGCAGGAGGTGGGGGGGGTTCCCCCTCTCGGGACAAGGACTGCCCCCTTGTTGTTCCCAGTAGAGAGAAGTCTTCTGTAGGGATGGCAGAGACCAGGGAGTCTGGGAACTAAGCATGTTGGGATGCAAGTCCTCCCTCTGAGTCACCAAATGGGGATAATTCTTTCCCTAGTCCCTACCACCCAGCTCAAAGGAGATATATGAAGTGCACTAAAGGGATCTTGGATTGATTTACTTATTGGTTGAGCTGATCTTATCGATCAATGGAGATGAGGAAAGTCTCTCTGCAGCCTTCCAGCCCTGTCCAGATGCAGAACTGGCCCCTTGGTCCTCCTGACCACTCGACCCCCTCTACTCTGGGTGCCTTAGATGGATGGCCCAAGGTCCCTTCCAACTCATTTTCTTTAACTCTATGAAAATCACCTTTGACTACCTCAAGGGCTGTCCCGGAAAAGATAAGACTTGTTCTCACAGGCACTAAGTTCTAGACTGTGTGGTTCCTCACCCCAAGCAGCCGACCCTTGATGGCTCTGTGCTCTAAGAGGAGGGGAAGGGGAAAGGGAAGGCAGCTGTTTCACTTCTGCCTATATGAGCTCCTTGCCCAGACCAGGGTTTGACAACAAGAAGACCCCAGATAAATAACCAGCAGCTCAACAGAGGCCTGGTCTGGGGAACAGAAGTTAGCTGCCAGGATTTCCAGGCACAACTCTAAGGAGAACCATCAGAAATGTTCAAAAGCAGAAAGCGAGTCAAGGTGTCTCCATATCAGAGCTGAGGTAGAAGGGGCCTTGGGGCCCCCATTCTGCAGAGGAGGAGACTGAAGTTCATCCACCAAAATGAAGGGACTGACTCAAGGTCACACAGGCTAGACTCTGAGGCCAAAGTCTGTATTCTGTCCCATAAGCACTGCTCCTCTGTGTGACTATTGGCACAAAATAATGACAAACAAAAAAAGATATTCATTATGATCAATGAGAATTTTTACCAGAATTGAAGTAGAGTTCAGTATGGATGGCCACTTATGGGGAGGCTATTAAGGGGATTCATGTTCGAGGCTGGGATTGAACTAGGCGGTCAATTAACAAGCATGAAGTGCTGACTATAAGCTGGCGATACAGATACAATGAACTGAAGAACTATGGGCAAAGGTCAGCAATGTTGTGCAGGAGAAAGCAACAAAAAATATCCCAAAGAAAAAGAAGTGCAAGAAAGTAAAATGGAAGTCTGATGAGGCTTTGCAAAGAGCTGAGGAAAGAAGCAAGAGGAAAAGAGGGAAGAAAAAGCCATACCCAACTGAATGCAGTATTCTAGAATAGTAAGCTAAGATTTTCTAAACTGGGCAATGCAAAGAAACAGAAGAAAACAAACAGAATGGGAAAGACAACAGATTTCTCCAAGAAAATGAGAGATGTCAAGAGAATGTTTCATGCAAAAATGGTCTTGATAAAAGTTAAAAGTAGTAGGGACTTAGAGGTACAAGAGATTAAGAATACATCCAAGAAATACACAAGGAAGCTCTTAACATCCCCAGTAACCACAATGATGTGCTTTCTGATCTGGAGCCAGACATCCCAGAGAATGATGTCAAGTACAATGGGAGGCTGGTAGAGGTGACTGAACTCCAGCTGAGCTCTTTAACACCCTAAAAAATGATACCGTTAAGTGCTGCATTTAATATGCCAACTAATCTGGAAAACTCAACAGTGGATACTGAATTAGAAAAGATCAATTTATATCTGAATCCTAAAGAAGGGAAATGCCAAACAACGTTCAAGTTACTGAACAACTGCACTCATTTCATATGCCAGCAAGGTTATGCTTATGATTCTGTAAGCTAGGCTTCAGGCATACGTGAACCAAGGATTACCAAGAGAGCAGGGTGGTTTTTGATGAGGCAAAGGAACTAGAGACCAAATTGCCATTCTCTGGATTATGGAGAAAGTAAGGGAGTTCCAGAAAAATACCTATCTCTCTTTCACTGACAACACTAAGCCTTTGACTTTGTGGATCACAACAAAATGTGGCAAGTCCTCAAAGAGATGGGAGAACCAGATCATCTTACCCCTCTCCTGAGGAACCTGAATGCAGACCAACAGTTAGAACCAATATGGAACAGCTGATTGGTTTAAGATTGGAAAGAGTATGACAAGGCTGTCTATTGTCACCTTATCTATTTAACTTATATGCAGATCACAGCAAGCAAAATGCCAGGCTGCATGAATCAAAAGCTGATATCAAGTTTGCCAGGAGAAATATCAACCATCTCTGATATGTTGATGATACCACTCTGAAGGTAAAAAGTGGAGAGGAATTAAGAAGCCTCCTGATGAGGGTGAAAGAGAAGGGTGCAAAAGCAGGCTTGAAGCTTAACATCAGAAGAACTCAGATCTTGGCAACTGGCCCCATCACTTCCCAGTAAATAGAGGGAGAAGAAATGGAATCGGTGTCAGATTTTTACACTCTTGGGCTCAAAGATGACTGCAAAAGGCAACTAAAGCCATGAAATGAAAAGATGAGAAAAAAAAAGCTATGACAAATCAGGACAACAGACTAAAGAGCAGACACGTTGCCTTGCCAATAAAGGTCTGTACAGTCTAAACTATGGTTCTTCCAGTGACACTATATGGCTGTGAGAATTGAACTGTAAGGAAAGCTGAGCACCACAGAATTGATGTTTTAGAACTGTGGTGCTAGAGAAGACTTTTGAGAGTCCCTTGGACAGCAAGGAGGTCAAATCAAGTTGGTCAATACTTAAAAGAAATTCAGACTATTCACTGGAAGGTCAAATAGTGAAGCTGAAGCTTAAATATTCTGGCCATATAATAAGAGGATGGCACTCACTGGAAAAGACTCTGATGTTGGGAAAGACTGAAGACAAAAGGAGAAGGGAATGGCAGAGATGAGATGGATAGACAGTGTCATGGAAACAATGAATGGACAGACTTCAAGAGATAGTGAAGGAGAGAAGGGCCTGATGTGCTATGGTCCACTGTGTCTAACAAAACAACAAACAAAAGTAAAAACACACTCCCTGCTCTGAAGCTCTCATTCTAATGGAGAAGGAAATACACACAAGTATAGATGAGATACAGACTGAGTAGATGAAAGGTGCTCTCAGAGAGAAGGCACTGGGGTAGGTAGGAGGAAGAGGCCCAGTAACAACACTGTGAGAAGACCAACTATGGATAACTTAGCTCTTCTCAGCAATTCATTTTTTTAATCTTTTTCATGGTTTTCTCCTTTTGGTCTGTTTCTACTTTCACAACATGACTAATGTGGAAATGCTTCACTCAATTGCACATATATAATCTATTTAAAATTCTTACTTTTTTAGGGAGGGGAGAGAGAAAATTTGGAATTCAAAAATTTTTTAAATGAATGTTAAAAACTGTCTTTACATGTAACTTGAAGAAAAAGTGCTATTTTAAAAGATAAGGAAAAGCCTCCTACAGAAGTAGGGATTTGAGCAGTTTTGAAGGAATCCCAGGAACCCTAGGAGATGGAATTGCAAAGAGGGATGATTTATAATGCAGAGGGGACAAATAGTACAAATGCACGAAGGCAGGAGACAGTGTATGGTGCTTAAACATCAAGAAGTGGAATGGTGTGAAGCTGGATCCTTGTGCACGTGGAAGGAAGTCAAGAAGCCTGGGGAGGGAGGAAGAGGTCTCTGAATACCAAATCAATGTATTTGATCCTAGTAGGAAAGAGTGAGTTACCAGGTGCCTTTGTGCTCCAGGCAGCTCTGGGATCCTGAGATGGTTAGAAAGATTACTCAAACTGAGGTCACCTTCAGCCTCTGGGACAACACCAAGCCTCTCCAGCCATCCAACTACAACCTTGTGTAGGGGACACAAGGGACAGCCCTCTTGTCTCCTTCCCTACAACTTGTGAAATGGTGCAAGCAGCTAGCAACAGAAAGCACAAGACCTTGGAGGCCATAAAGAATCAGGCTGTTAGCCCCTAGAAAGCCCTTTCAGTGATTCAAACTCAGTGACTCCTTCCCTTACACCCACAGCAAAAAAAGAAAAAAAATCAAAGGACCCCAGAAGGGGCTTCACTTCTCTTCCAGTAGGTCAAGGGGCCCCAAGACCTCCATCAAACTCCAGGTTTTACAGAGGCCCTAGCCCTGGGGATATGGTACATGAGGGCTTCAGAGGCTGGATCTTTTCTGTTCCAGGGTACATTCAGCTTCCCATCCAAACTGTTCTTCCCTTCCTATCTGCCACTTATCACCTACATAATCTTGGGCAAGAAGTTGCCCTTGGGTCTCAGGGTCTTCATCTCTAAAGGGAAGGGGCTGCTGAGCTCTTCCAGTTCTGAGTCTAAACCTATGATCTGGCTTAACTTCATTCAGTTGTTACACTGGGTGGTGCCCCGTCTCCCCTCTCCTAATCTATGGTGAAGGCCTTCAGGATCCTTCTTGGTGAAGGGATGGGGGCCAATGAACCCAAAGGACAAGGGGACCTCAAACTATAGGGAGATCAAAGAGTGGATGCCTAACCTAAGGGAGAGGGGGATCAGAAGGGAAAGAAGTGCTGCTTTGGAGCCAGTAGGGAAAGCAAGGAGAAGCCAAGTGTTCCCTCCTCTCCCTCCCCAACACCACACTGCACCAGAGCACCCACAGGGCAAGGCACTACCCTAGGCTAAGGATACAAAGCAGCCTTTCCTTTCCTCCAGGGGAGGATGCCGCCTTTTCTGCTTCTGGCTCATTTTGTGGGTCATTCCAGGAAATGGGGGGAAGGGGAAGAAGGAAGGGTACTATTTAGAGACTTGGATGGTTTCTCAAAGAGACAAAAAGTAATACTGACTCAGTGACCAGACAAAAAGGCTGCAAAAAAGCCCAAGAGATGTGAGGCTAAATTAAGATAGAGGCCTTTGTGCTAGCAGCTTGGACTGTGCCTCCTTAGAGGAAGGGGACATCTGAAGCAAATTCAGAGGAAGGCTGCTAATGCCTCTGTGTGGGGGAGAGTGCCTGGAGACTGATCCAGGGAAGGAACTGGGGGGAGGGGGGGGGGTTTGACCCAGCAACACCCAGGGGACAGCTATCTGTGTCCCAGAACCCTAACCCTAATTCACCTGGTTCTGCTTAGCCCCAGAGGACAGAACTCAGAGCCATGAAGTTAGTAAAAGAGAAGTGGATTTAGGTGAGATGTAAGAAAAATATCCTAACAGAGTGTGGTCAAGGGGTTGTCTGGGAAAGCAGTGGACACTCCTGGTCCATTAGCACCATATCAAATGGTCTCAGGCCCCTTCCGGGGGCAGTGGCTTAAGCTCTGCTCTTGGCTCGGCTCAGGCCAGATTGTGTTGCATGGTCCTTAAGCCTATCTGCCTCAGTTCTGGGTCACTCACAGGCTTTGCTGAGACAAACTCTATCAGCCTGGGTGCCTAGACCTCAACACCAGCTCGGTCATGCCAACACAGTGGAGGGGGCCTGCTGCTTTGTTCAAGTAGAACATAGGTAGAATCTGTCCTCTCCCACAGCCCTAAGCATCCAATGCCTCCCAATGGTTCAGATCCTCTTGAAGTGAATGGCCCCAGCTCTCCAGGGGACTTCCCAAGACTCAAAGGATCCATGAAAACCATGGAGGCTGGGGAAACTAAAGACCTGCTGGCCAACTTTTTGGAGGGAAGGAAGGTCTTTCCACTAAGATTTAGAGAGCTAGGCGCTAAAGCAGAGCCTTCCATCTCAGCAGAAAAGGTCAAACTGCGCCTGGCTTATGTGGCCCCCACAGAGCAAGCAAACCCCCACACAGCAGAAGCCTCCAGAAGAGCTTCCTCTGAGGCCACCTGCTACCTTCATTAAGTTGATGCCTCTCCCTGCTGTGTATCTGGACAGACTTCAAAGGTGCCTAGTAAGTTGACTAAATCTCAGCCCCCTCCCTTCCTCCAAGCCTTTTCGAGTACCATTGCTAACTACCCAACCTCCCAACCAGAAGAAACAAACGAACAGGCTGGTCTTTCCTTCATGACCTGGGTTGCTTTTACATCCATACTCCCACTGGAGTGGGAGTCAGAAGTCCTGGGTTCAAATCCTGGCCCCATCAATTAAAATCAGAGAATTCAGAACTGGAGGGGTGGCTTATTTAAAAGCCTCATGAGGAAGCTGGGGTTCAGGTTCATAGCATCTAGTACCAGAAAGGAATGCAGAGGTTGTCTCATCTAACACTTTGATTTTACAGGTCAGGAAACTGAGGCTCATGGAGGTTGATAACTGTTGCAAGGGCACAGGTTGTGGTAGCAGAGTCCATATTTCATCCCAGAACTCAGGAGTCCAAACTCCATTCTCTTTTTAGTAGATCATGCAGCTCTGGCAAACCACTCCTTCCCTGGGGCCCCGCACCCCACGCTTGGCTTCAGCATCCTCACTGGTAGAATGAGGCTGATACTCCAGGGGAACAGGAGCTGCCTGGTGAGTATAAGCAAGCTATAGCATATAACCATTGTGACAAGTGTCATAAAAGGTAACATGGAGGAAATGACATTGAAGAAGATCCAGAGTCCACATCCAGAGAAAACTATAGAATCGGAATGAAGTAGAATCTTTTCTCTCGTGTTATGTTTTGTTTTGTTTTGTTTTTTCTCATGGTTTCTCTCATTCATTTTGATTCTTCTATGCAACATGACTAACGTGCAAAATGTAGTTAATGTGTAGAACCCATGTAAGACTGCATGCTGTCTCGGGGTGGGGGGAAGTCTAAGACTTACGGAAGTGACTAGAGAAAACTGAAAACAAATAACTTTATTTTAAAAAAAAAGATAAAGAGGCTCATCATAGGGCAAGATGGGACAACAGCCTACATGATGTAAGGGTTCCCATGAAAGGTTTCAAATTCAACAGGAAGGTGCCTAAGAGAAAAGGAGCAGGTCTCCATGGAGGCCTTCTGGAAGGGCAGCCTAAGATATTCCCAGATGTGTTAGGAAGGCAACACCCACCCTATTGAGACTGCACACCAAAATGACTCAGTTCAGTGAAACATGGATTACCCATGACCTATCACAGAACACGGAAGTCTGTGGCTTACTGGACAAAGCCCATACATGCTGTATGACCTGGGGCAACTGACTTAACCTATGGGTACCTCAGTTCCTCATTTCTTTCATCAACAAGATGAGAAGGCTGTTGTGAATATGCAAAGCATTTTGCAAACCTTAAAGTTTGATATAAATGTTAGATGTTATTCTGAGGATTAAATGACAGTACTTTGTGATCATCAGGCATTATACAAATGTAAGCCAATTATTTTATAACTTGGAAATTTTGTAAATGTTACGGCAAAATCTGGGCAAAGCATTCAATTACTTATTCAAGCAACAGATAGCACCCACATTATTCAAACCCCGCCCAAAGGTATTTCCAGCTGAAACCAGCACAACCCAAACTTCAAAGCTATCACAGTTATTATTAAAGTTATTACATCTGAGAAACTTAAAATTGGAAAAGTGATTTATAGCTACATTTATGAGTCACCCTTTCTGGCTGCTCAGATAAATCATGGTATCATCATATATGGGATAAGGCCAAGAGACAGTTACTCTGGATCACATGGCAAGTTGAGGAGCAAACTCTTGGAGAAACTTTCATTTAAACCATTAAAAAAAGAATCTGCTGCCTGCCCTTCACCTTGAGGATGCCACAATCCTCCTACCAGTGGCGGTTTTGTTCCATGTCATCCCCACTCTCTCTCTCTCTGGCAGTGCCCCTGGTGGCACCTAGGACACCAAAGAGGGACAGCCAGGTCTCCACATTAGGTTTCCCTCCCCTCCCTCTGCAGGGTCCCAGATGCCAGATCAGGAATCTGAGGCCTGCAGCTAGGCTCCTGTCCCTAGTCTCACTTTTTTACCGCCTGGTCTCATCCTCTTCCTGGGCCTCTGATTTCCTTTCTTGTAAACCAAGGGGGCTACCTAAGAACCTTTCAGCTTCATCTGGGATCCTTCAACCTGCTCTCTTCTCTTCTTGTCCATTTCCTACAAAGCGGATTCATCAGATTCGATCCCCAGCTTCCTGCCTCTAAGATTTCTCCCTTATATGGTCAGATACTGTTTCTATCCAGGTTGAGCTCCACAACCCCAACCACCTGGAATGTAGCCAGGAGCTTTCTTCTGGCAGGCAGGCAGTGCTGTGGGTAGAGCTCTCTGTTCCCCCCCCCCCCCCACTTCCACTGATTTGGTCATTGCTACCTAAACATTAAGCTATGATTATAAACAATCCCAACAAGGTTAATCATTGACTTCAGGATCAGACCCTTTAATGGCTTCTGGAGGCAGGTTCAATGACAAAAAACATCTGGGGAAGACAGAGGCAGCAGGAAAACCAAAAACTCCTAAGGCTACCAGCCAACTGCAAAGCTCATAGCCAGGGACACCAAGCTCCCAGATCAAAGTCACAAGCCCTGAGCATCACCCAAGCCAGTTTACCTTGATGTTTGTAAGACTAACCACTACGGTACCTAAGAAAGGGTCCTGTTCAATCATGAAACCACAGACTCTCAAAACTGGAAGGGAAAATTAGAGGGTAGGAAGTCTGATCCATGCCAAGCTAGGAACCCCTTCAGCACTCCAGACAAGTGGTCCTGTAGTGGGGAGGAGCCCACCACCTCCACCCCAGGCCCATTCCACTGTGGGACAGTTGTGATGGCTGCCAAGGTTTTTTTCTGACATTAAACCTAGGGTTGGGAAGGGTATAATGCCTTCTTTTAAATTTCCCTTTAAAAATAGGTATGATAAAAATAGTTTGGGCACACAATGGGATCAGTTTCAGTTACCTGGAAAATTGACTGAAATGGAACACAATTCATTACCCAATGACGCCAGAAAAATCTCTTATTCCTACAGTGCCTGAAATAGCAACGACATCTCTAAAGTCCCTTGACTGCACCCCCCCAGAGACCACCAAACTCAGCCTTTATGACATCACCCCCAAACAGCTTCGGCTGGTCACCCAGCCTGAAACTTCAGTCTCTACAACTGGTGTGGCTCCCCAACAAAATGAGCTTGCCCTGGTCTTTGGTGTCAAGGAAATGGATTTCAGAATCAGTAAAGTTGGATTTAAAGATCACCTAGTTCACCCACCCCCCAAAGCCCCCACATTTTACGGTTAGAAAGCAAAGCCAAGAAGAGTTAAGGGACTTGCACATTTTTGTCTGTATGCATATTTTTAGTTGGAGGCTCAATTCTGCTTCCTCAATTCCCTTCCTCTTCATAACCAATCAATAAACTTCCCTCCAGGAACCACAATGCTTCTGCTCTAAATAGGATACAGAAATGCATACTTTGGAACTCAACTTTAGAAAGTGCTTTCTCCTCAACAGCCTCATCATGTAGTGGATGGGAATGAAATACTTACAAAGTAAATGGAAACTCAACCAATTTAAATGATTTACCCAAAGTCACAAAGCTAATAATGTCAGACCTCAGCCTTGAACCCGGGGCTTAATATTAGAGCTATTACCACTGATAGCTTACAGATATTGGGCAATTACATAAATATGCCAAGAAAATTACTTATGGAAAATAACTTACAGCTCTGTGCTGCCCAATGTAAGGAATGTGATTGGCCAAGTTAGAATGTGAGAATGTTTACCCAACAGACTGCTAAGCAGGAGCTAGGAGGCGCCTTGGAATGGGATGCCAGAGCTGGGAGAGGCCTTAGAATAGGGGATGGCAGGGGCCTCAAAAGAGGGGATGTCAGGACTGGGAGGGGTCTTAGAACAGGGGATGTCAAGGCCAGTAGGGGCCTCAGAAGAGGGGATGTCAGGACTGGGAGGGGTCTTAGAACAGGGGATGTCAAGGCCGGTAGGGGCCTCAGAACAGGGGATGTCAGGACTGGGAGGGGTCTCAGAACAGGGGATGTCAGGGCTGGGAGGGGCCTCAGAGCAGGGGATGTCAGGGCTGGGAGGGGTCTTAGAACAGGGGATGTCAGGGCAGGGAGGGGTCTTAGAACAGGGGATGTCAGGGCTGGTAAGGGCCTCAGAACAGGGGATGTCAGGGCTGGGAGGGGTCTTAGAACAGGGGATGTCAAGGCCGGTAGGGGCCTCAGAAGAGGGGATGTCAGGGCTGGTAAGGGCCTCAGAACAGGGGATATCAGAGCTGGGAGGGGCCTTAGAACATACAGAGCTGAGGGGGGACAACTTATTAGATAGAACACCTGAACTCTGAGGGGTCTTAGAATAGGGAATTGTCAGGGCTGGGAGGGACCTTAGAGATAACCTAGTCCAGCCCTCTCATTTTACTAATGAGAAAAATGAGATGCCCTGAAATTGAGACTTACTGGATGGACTGAGGCAGGTGACTGAGAAAGTTGTGACTGCCATGACCTCTGATCTTCTTTCCAGCTCTGTGAAACCCCATGTGTATGCTCCCCTTTTATGAGTCTATTACGCCTACAATTCAGGAAGAAGTTACTAGGCTCCAGCTGTGCACTGGATGTGAAGATAAAACCAACCAGTCTCCTCTCAAAGACCACACTTAGAATCCCACCTTGGGCACTATGGCCAGTCAGCACAACTCACAGCCTGTTTCCTCAGCTACCCCACTTCTACCATGACTTCTACCATGAGACTCATGGTCTCAGAGATGCCCTTTTCCTGATGGCTGCTAACTGTCCCTCTCTCTCTGGCCTCTAGACATCACTATTTTCCTTCAAAGGTTAATAATGCTCAGGTGTTGTCTCCTTTGCCATCCCCCACAGTTGTCCTCCATCATCTTATACCTATGTATATACACTTTATGAGCAGCCAGGTGACTCAGTGGATAGAGCCCCTGGGCCCGGGGTCAGGAAGACATCTTCCTGAGTTCAAATCCAGCCTCAGACACCTGGGTGACCTTGGGCAAGTCACTTCACCCTGCTTGCCTCAGTTGCCCCACCTGTAAAATGAATTGGAGAAGGACATAGCAAACCACTCCAGTATCTCTACCAAGAAAACCAAAAATAGGGTGACATGATGTGCTCTACCACCCCCACCTAAAAGGGTTATGTATGGTAGTGGTAAGACAGGTTCACAAATATAATATATATATAATACACATTTACAAACTGGTACATTTAAAAAGAGTGCAAAGCACCATGAGATCAATGAGAGATGAAGTACATTTCCAAACTACCGACCCTCCCCCTTTTTTCCTTTTAATTTCCATTTATTCCATAGTAAAGTCCAATGTCCATTTTTTCCAGTAAGTTATTTCTCCTCCCAGCAGAAATGACTTTACACAGCACTCTGCTCTAGAACTCTCACTGATCACACCACAAATGAGGTGCGTAAAGTCGTGTATGCTCAGTGGCTTGTTCTCTCACTGGCCAGTGAAGGAGCTCTGGGAGAGCAGGGACGTGTCCTCTTCTTTGGGCTGCCCAGCACCTCAGACATTTAATAAACATTTACCATTTGACTAAAAAAATCCACCCCCAGAAGGCTCTTGCTGTCAGGGACAACCCTGTGCTGCGAATTCAGTTTCTATTCTGACCAAGCCATGGATAATAGAAAAGAAGGTTCTGGAGATGCTGGCACCACAGGTATCCTCCCTCCAAGTGCAGGCAAGAGAAAGGTGAGAAGCAGCTTCTCAGAAGACTGGCCTGGAAGTTAGAAGCCTCAGGCCACTCAGGAAACTCCCTGGGGCCTGGGGTTTCTTCTCAGTAAAATGAGGAGAATACCTGTGATGTCTGCATCAAGTTGTTGTCAAAAGGCTCAAGTAAGATCAAGCACATAAAATAATTTGTGATCTTAGCAGTTCACATGAGAAGTATTCTCCCAATGCCCCCTTTCCCATACAATCACACACAGTATTCTAACTGCACATCTATGAAGATCCTCACCTTGCATTGTTTTGTGTTACTCGAAAGGAAGAAGCATTTATTAAAGACCCACTATGTGCGAGGTATGTATATCTTTTAATATATTATCGTTGTTTATATATAAGTATGTATATATATATGTATATATTTGTAAGATGTATATATATATATATACATCTTACAAATATAATCCCCTTGAGGGCTATGTGTGCAGCCCATTAGACAGGAAAGTCCAGGAGGATAAGAACCGATCCTCTGCATCTCCTGGAGTCTAATGTGCTCAGACTAGTCCATTTAATAGATGTGATCCGGGCAGTCACAACCTTTGAGTCTTTCCTCAGATGTGAAATAGTCCTTCAAAAACTGGTCATTTCCCTGTTCTGGGGCCCCCTCTACTTTCACTTAATCATAACTGGAGTTACTGTGGTTTCAGTAAAAAATCACCCCCTAGAAGCCAAAGTTCTGGTGATGCTGACGAGGCACTGGTGTCTGGATGTCAGATATGGGGCCCATGCCCAACATCAAGGCTTTCTGTCTCAGGCATACCTGCCAAAGGTTACGAGACCACATCCCCTGAGAAGCCAGAGTCCTTTCCATGGACTTTAGGGGAGAACAGCTTATTAATGAAAGCTAGAATTTCTATAGCAGCCTAGGAACAGAGGTCAAACTAGGAGAGTAAGCCCAGGGGTCAAATCTGCTCCACTGACAAAAACAAGCTGAAGTTTGCTCACCCTTGCCCAGGATGTATAAAGATTATCACAACCTCGTGATATTGGCAGGGCAGGAATTCTGACCCCATTTTACAGATCTAGCTTTAGGGAGACCATAGTAAGAAATGTTACAAATCTGATGAGCTAGCAAGCCAAGAACGTTGCCTCTCACAAGACATTTTACAAGTGTGTGCTTCTTTGTTCCCTAAAAAATACTGGCAAGAATTCCTATCCTTCCCGAGCTACTGTCACAGCGAACAAGCTACAAGATAACAATGAAAAACAATCAACAAATTTATCAACTGTCCTTCCATTCTACTTCAGTTCTACTGGGGGAATTTTAGGCAAAGGTGATCTTCAGAACTTGATAAAACAGATGTTTCCATAAGAAAGTGTTCAATTAAAATGGGAGTTCCCAGAGGGCAGCTCAGAGCCTGGAGAACAGCTAGGGTTGGGACTGGTAATACATGCCTATAGACTAATTGGCTGAGCTTGGCGGTCTGGTCCAAGGCATGAAATAAAGTAAACCTGGGAATTAGAATTTCACCTGTGATCCTGTCTCATGACTCATATTCAAACTGTTTAAATTAACTTACCTAAAAACATCTGTGGCTAAGGTTCATAAACTCGATGCTATGGATGCCTTAGAATGTTTTTAAATGTACAAAATCAAATAGAAGGAAATCAGCTCTACAGAAATATTTTTTAAAAGACCATGTTAACAGACATCAAGTTCAGAACCTGGATCTAGGGGAAAATTCATAAACTTACCAACTGTTCTTCTGTCCAGTCTCCTCCCTGCTCCGAGGTCAGCCGTCTACACTCTGAACTAATGATGGATTTCTTCCTGTAAAGTTGAGTGCATTTTATATATGCAGTCAGCTTAGCCTATGGAAGCGAGGGTTCCAGTACAGTCTCTGATACATAATATCTTCCTACTAAAGGGAAATCAGAGTCCTACTAAGCAAATCAGTCATGCAGTGCCCCAAGCCACTCTCAGAAACAGCAAGGGGGCTGACCTGCAAACCCAAGGGAAGTTTGCACACCAGAGGATCCTCCCCAGAAGGAGAAATTATATTCACAGGAATTTTGTAGTAAACCATAGAGGGGGCCAGTGCATCAATAGAGGTAATTTTTATAAATTTACTATCATTTATCCTGTCTATGCAAAAGCATTTTAAATGCAAACAATTATAAGTAGATATTATAATTTTACTTTGAAATAAAAAAACTCTATCCTACTTTCTCTATTTTCTTTGCCTTGCAGTTTAAAAAAATTGATAAAGTATTGTTTGAAAGAAAAGAGTCCTTCAAAGTATTCTTAAATTCAGGGCCTTCCGGGGTGAAGGTTTCCAAGGTGGTTTCCTCACAATGACCCTGTCATGATCCCCAAGATTCTTTCCCATCTTTTTTCAGTGAAAAGGATAGTCTGCTCCATTATGTTCTCTATATGGAGGTGTTCTAGAATGGGGTCAAGAGCACTGACCTAGGGGTCGGTCAGTAAGGAGCTCTGGGGTTCACGATGCCCCTCAGGGGATGAAGATCTTTACTTTTTGATGCCAGCTGGGGAGGTAGGGTGGGCTAGACTCCAAAGGCCCCTAGCATCCTGGAACATTTCTACTGGGGAAGTACACTGAGAACACAACAAAGTGAGAATTAATATCCCTAGGTTTGCAAAAGTATACCAAGTTAAGTAAGCTAAGAACCCATCCCACTCAGCTGGCTCAAGAATGGGAGGGAAAAACCTACTGGGTACCAGGAAAAAGCACTCATGTTAACTCCCACAAAATGAGTCCAGGATAATAAGTTTGTAGGAAGAAGTAAAAACAGATTTAATAATGACTACTTAAACACAAGCAGCCCTTCTGATGGTTCCTATTAAAAGCTTGGAAAACCAAGAATAAAGACATCATCCACTTTTACTGCTGATCTTCCAGTAAGGAACGGGTCTTGAGATCCTCCCCCAGAACATCACAACACGTCGTCAGACACAAAGCAACACAAAAGACGACGCAGAGCAACAATTCCCAGGATGTTTGTCTGCTACAAACCTAACCTCATTCATTTCATGTCTTATTGAAAAGCTATCCACAATGAACACTGGCTGCCATGCTCAGCTGGAGAACATGCTCACAGAGGGTATATACCCTCAGAAAGTCACAACCAATCTCCCCCCGCTCCAAGAAAGGGACTTTATTTCCCCAAACTTCAGACAACCGTTCAGGGAGGATGGAGGTAGGCCTTCAGTGACAGAACTGGAAGGCAGAAGGGCCTTTCTTCGGCTTTGGGAAGGAAAACTTCAACCAAAGGGAGCTAGAAACTCAAGGCCAATCTCTCCACAAGGAATACTCTAGAAATGTCCAAGTAAGAAGAGCCATCCTCCTCTTGCTGCTTCACCCAGGAAGAAAGGGAGTTAAAAGAATGAAAATACAGAGATGGGAGGGTAGTGGAGAGCTGTGGAAACGTGGTGGGAGGTAGCTTTGTTTCTGCTTCCCCGTGGTGAACAGTTCTATCTTCCCTGGAGAAGGGAGAGGGTGAGGTTTTCTGCTTTCCAAGGAGATGGGCCAGTGAAGTCCTCTCCCTTTCCACTGGGAAGGTGTTTTTTTGATTGCTTAAAGAAATTTGGGCCTTCTCAATCCAAAGGATCACACATTCCTGGATTTGAGCTAGATGATCTAAGCCAATTCCCACACTTTATAGAAGAGGAAACTGAGGCCAAAGAATTGATATGCCCAAGGTCACCCCCAACTCCAAATCAAGCTCTCCTTTCACAGTGAAAAGCCAAGGGAAATTGGGAAATCAGTCTCTTTCCTCCCTTAATGAGTATAGTGGGAGGGAAAGACAAGCAAGGCTGAGGTCTCTCTAGACAGGAGTAAAGGGGAGAATGCTGAGATCTCTCCTCTTAAGTGCAGCCTGCTTGGCTCAGAATGGGGGTTCAGGGTGCTTTCTCCCCACAGGAGGGAGTGGGGGAGAAAATGGAGCGCTGATGGGAGAGGCCTTCCCTTCCCCCTTCTAGTATTTAATAAGAAGATGGGGCTCCCCACCCCCACACCAGGAGGCCAGAGAGCTGGAAGGAGGCTGGGTACTCAAATGGGATGAGAAGGCATCCGCATCCTCAGAGGGGATGGGGAGAGAACTGGGGGAAGGGGGACCAGGATCTTACTCCCCTCTACTTGTACCACGGGAGGGGGGAGGGGTGCTGGGGAGAGGTTCTATCTACCTTAAAGGACGGGAAGAATTTAGAACTTTGGCAAGGGGGGGGTCCTCCATTAAAGTGGGGCAGGGGGCGGCTATCTCTACTAGGATATTCAGGGAGATCTGCGGTACAATGAGGAAGCTCTCTCCAGGGCGGGTCCCCTCCGGTCTTGGGGAGCACCAAGGGGGCTGTATCTGAGAGGTCTCTGGGGGAGGGCACGCTCCCCACCTGGGGGGGTTGAGGAAGGGGGGAATGGAGCAGCTCTCTACATCAGGGAGGGACTTGGGGCTTGGCCCCCCCCCAAAGTGGGGGCGGGGGGAGAGAGGGGAAGAATTGGGAGCTCTCTGGGGGACAAGGGAGGGGCCTCTAGGAGGGGAGACACTGGGGGGCAGAGGGAGGCTCTGGGGAGGGGTGCTCCAGTGCCCCCCTCCCCCCCACCCCGGTCAGGTCCAAGGCCAGGGTCAGGGGCGGCCACTCCCAGCCCCCACTGCGGATCCCTGACAGACCCCAGGAGGTGGGGGGCGGGGAAGGGAAAAGGGTTTCTATCGCGATATGGGGGTGCCCGGGGTGACCCTGTCGGGACGTGGTCGAAAAGGGGCGAAAGACTGAGCGCGCCCTCCAAGGCCCCTCTCCTTCTGTCGCGACAGGGGAAGTCTGTCGCGACATGGCCGGGGCCCCTCCCCGGGCCCGCGCGGCGGACGACGCCTGGCCCCAAGGCCCGCCATCGCCTTCCCGGCCCCTCCCCCACCCCGGAGCCGCCGCCGCCGCGGCCGCAGCTACTACCTGAGCCGAGCGAGGGAGGGAGCGAGGGAGGGCCGGGCCGCTCTCGCCGCCGCCGCCGCCGCCGCCGCCGCCGCAGCTTCTCTATGGTCGCCCGCACTTCCCCATCCGGGACCCGCAGCGGGCTGGCTGGCCGCGCACGCGCACTCTCCCTGCCCCGCGCCAGCCACGCGGGCTCTTCCCAGCTCCGCCGCCCCGCCCCCTGGAGTCGGCGCAGCCCCGCCCTCAGCTGTTCCCGAAGTGGGACGTCCTCCCCCGAGGCGCCCGCCGGCCCCAGCGCAGCCCCGCCCCCTCCCTGCCGCGCGGGTCCAGCCAATTCACTTCGCTTCACTTGGATTCTGTTTCTCAGCCCTGGTTCTGGACTTGCCAAAGTCGTCAAATGAGGTCATGCTTGCAAAGCGTCCTTAGCCCCGGGCCCTGCACACAGAGGGTGCTTAATAAGTGCCGTTTCCTTCCCCCCTCCAGTGCTGCACGATGCTGGCGCATAGTGGGTGCTTAATAAGTGCCGTTTCCTTCCTCCCTCCAGGGCTGCACGATGCTGGCGCATAGTGGGTGCTTAATAAGTGCCGTTTCCTTCCCCCCTCCAGTGCTGCACGATGCTGGCGCATAGTGGGTGCTTAATAAGTGCCGTTTCCTTCCCCCCTCCAGTGCTGCACGATGCTGGCGCATAGTGGGTGCTTAATAAATGCCCTTTCCTTCCCCCCTCCAGTGCTGCACGATGCTGGCGCATAGTGGGTGCTTAATAAGTGCCGTTTCCTTCCCCCCTCCAGTGCTGCACGATGCTGGCGCATAGTGGGTGCTTAATAAGTGCCGTTTCCTTCCTGTCTCCAGTGCTGCACAATGTTGGCACATAATAGGTGCTTAATGAATGTTTGTTGACTTTCCTGCCCCCCAGTCCTCCTCCTCCTCATCTCAGGGCTCCTTCTCCATGATAGGAGCTGGATTCAATAGGCTGGATTTTCACCAGGCCACAACATAGAGAAAGATGGATATAGATATAGCTAGAATTAAGGATGAGGACTGACCCTGTGATTTCACTGGGATAGAGAATTCCCAGATGAGGAAACTCCCTTCTGTGCCACTCATTAGAGTTCTACAGGTTCCTTATGCACACAGCCAATATCTATTGGCCAGGCTGCCATCCTGGTGCCTCTACACAAGATAGCTTAAAGAACATTAACAGTTTGGAGTAGGGAGATCTGGGGAGCAGTTGACCAAGCCTTGAAGAAATAGGATGGTAAGAGGCCAAGGTGGAGAAAAGAGGGGGAGGGTCCAGGTCTGAATTTCATCTTGTTCCTTGGAGTTTGCCCTTCTGAACTCATCATTTATCCTGGTCTTTAGTTCCCTGAAGCCCTGAGGACTCTCCTAATGCCCATACTATAAGGTTATTTGTCCTCTTCCTCCCTCTTCCTCCCCTTGGGGCCTTGGGGCCTTGGGTGAGTCTCCTTCCCTCTCAAAGTCTAGGGTTGGGTGTCTGTAAGGCAGAGATAACTGGACCTGCCCAGCCTATCTATTTCCCCCCAGGACTTTCTCAGAGGCCTGAGACTGTGAAAACAGACAATTTTGATGCTTTGGGCCCTAAAACCTCAAGTACAGTTCTAGAGATCATGGCCTTTTCCTATGAAGGTTAAAATACTTTTTTTCTCCTTGGGACAAAATAAGTTAAATTCTGTCAATGACTTGTTTAGAATATTTTCACATAGAATTCTAGCTCTGCAGTGGGAAGGGCCCTCGGAGGCCAAGGCTGCCATCTTCTCATTTAACAGGAGAAAACTGAGGCATAGACAGATTAAGTGATTTGCCCAGGGACCCACAGTTTATAACTATCTGAGGCAGGATTTGAATTCATGGTCATACTCTCCTTGAATGCCATCACAAGACTGTAAGCTCCTTGAGGACAAGGCCTGTCTTTCTTTTTGCTTGTGTCCATACTCTCAGCACAGTGCACATATTAGGTGCTTGTTAAATACCTATTGCCTGCCTGCCTGTGGAGATGATTCTCAGATCTATTTATCCAGCCCTAATTTCTTGATGCCCAGTCCCACAGACTCAGATTCAGTATATGCAAAGCTGGACTCATTATCTTTCTCCCCCAAACCCTCAACTCTTCCTAACTTCCCTATTTTTGTTAAGGGCACCACCATCTTCCCAGTTATCCAGGCTCCCAACCTCAGTGTCACCCTGCACTCCTCCCTCTCTCTCACTCCCTCCATCCTATCTTTTGCTAGCACCTCCTTCATATACTTCTTTCCCCTGACTCTGCCTCCACCCTGTCCCCAGGACCTCATGGCCTCATACCTGGACTCTTATACCAACTGCTGGTGGGTCTGCCTGCCACAAGGCTGTTCCCACTCCAGGCATTTTCCCTGGCTGTGGCTCCAGTGCCTGGAATGTTCCCACTCCTTATCTCCCTGCTTCCTTCAAGTCCCAGCTAAAATCCTGCTTCTACAGGAAAACTTTCCCTATCCCCCTTACAGCTGGTGCCTTCCTCTTGAGGTTACCTCCTGTGTCACCTGTTTTCAGCTCGATTATTTGTTTCCCTAGATAGTCTGTGAGATGCTCAAAAGAAGGGACAATCTTGGCCATTCTTTCCATGCCTGGTGTTTATTGGAGTGTCTGGCACATAGTAGGCACTTAATAAATACTTGTTGACTCTACTAAGAGTTTTCTATGGGCCAGACACTCTGAAGTAAATGTATTAAGTATGATCTCCCAGGGCCAGGCAGGCTCTATAATCCTCAAGGAATGAGGGTTACGTACCCTGAGGATTTCCTCCTGCCATTGTTTTGACCCCACTGGCTATGTTGCCCCCTTCAAAGTTCAGTTATTAGTAGCCCAGTTCTCTCTTACTTAACATCAATTTATCTCTACAAAATAATATTTGCTTTGAAAATATCAGAGGAAGAAAAACAAACATTTGGCCCTAACATGTCCGGAGCACACTCCCCTCTGCCATCTTGGTCTCTGGGGAGGACAGTAGGTTCACTCTTTCAAAAGTTTCTGCATTGAGTTGGTCCCACCAAATTCCTGACTTCCTGAGGAGTCTCCACCTTAGCTACCTTTAGAATGGGTCTCCTAGGTCACTCCTTGCTCCTTAGGGCATAAATACTGAGCTGTTTACCAAACCTGGTATGATATCCAACTCCTTGATTTGATGGACTTAGTCTTCTGACTTTTTGAAATTCTCAAAGTCAAGTCCCCCACCCCTTCACCTAAAACTCTAGAACAAAACAGAAATAGGCCAAGTACCCGGCCTGCCGACCTCTGTGGGGAAAATGAAGTCTCTCTCCGTACTGAGTCTCACTGAGCAGTGTTATCAAAGGAGTCAAGAGTAACAGTTGAAGGGAAAAGGAGAACTTGTCCGAGTCTCTGGTCCCTGATGCTTTCTGACATATCCAGCTCTAGACAGCCAGGCCCTCCAAACCGCTCCTCCTCACCATGGAGGGAGCAGTCCAGGACCAGTTAGAGGAAGTCTACACATGCTCAGATCTCCTGGGTGTTTCCATTACATTTCATCATGTCTCTTGTTACAGTAGGTTTAGTAGGACACACCACCTGGGGTGACCTTTGGTCTGTTACACAAGCAAACTCTGATTAAGTATCTGTAATGAGCCAGGAGCTAGGTCTTTGGGGTACAAAAGCAAAAACTCTCCCTGTCCTCAAGGAAGTGGCAGTTACATGTAAAGGGCCAAGTAGACTGGTTATTGTCCGAGTAACAGCCTGCTTAGGAGCAGATGGGCTCATCACCAGGGAGGAATTCTTTTGGTCACAGAAATTCCCTGAATTGTTTCTGGGTTGAAGGGGGCATGATCTACACCAGAAGAGGAAGGCTTCACGCCAATGAAATCATCCATTCCTACCTTCCAAGGAGCTTTTCTTGTGCCCCACACATGTCAAAACCTTGTCTCTCTCATTTCAGGGCTTCTTAAAGCCAGGTACCCCCGAGTTGTGAGGACCCCTCCTATTCTGAGCTCCAGACACACAGGATGCCTTGTCTTTCTGCATCTCATCCTACCCTCTTCTGTCTCTGTGTCTTTCTGCAGTCTCCAAAATGCCTAGAACGCTTGTTCTCTTTCAGAACTACCTCAGGGGCTGTCTGCTCTGATGCCCAGAGCTGGGAGTGAGTTCTCCTTCTTCCATTCTCTAACAGGACTTTGTCTCGGTTGCTTCTCATGTCATAGACTACTATTAGAACTTAGAGTTTTGGAGGGAGGCAGTGTAGTACAGTGGAAAGAGTTCAAGATTTGAAGTCAAGGGATGTTGTTAATTGTGTTCACCTCTCTGTGACCCCACCAAGAGTTTTCTCGGCAAAGATACTGATTTGCCATTCCCTTCTCCACCTCATTTTGCAGATGAGGAAACCAAGGCAAACATAGTGAAGTGACTTGCCCAAGGTCACCCAGCTAGGAAGTGTCTGAGGCCAGATTAAGTCTTTCTCACTCCAGGTCTGGCGCTCCGTGCACTCTGGTGCCACCCAGTGACTCAAATCTTGTCTAGCTTGCTACTTGTGTGATTGTGCCTAGAGTTAGTATAGTATACTATATTAGTTACTATACTAAATAGTAACTGTTTCTCCTTTACCCAGGAACCCTGAAGGTCTCCCCCTCCAGGGGCCATCCCATGAGTAGCTACTTAAAGAACCCTATTCATAGAATGGGTGTATCTCCCTCAAAGGTCTGATAAGACCTTAGCCTAAAATGGCCCCCCTGTATCCTGAGCCATCTCCATTCGTCCTGATGAGTATCTGACCACTGAACCCAGGTGGCTCAGGAGGAGAAAGTGAGGCTGCTGACCTTGCACAGCCCTCCCTCATTCAAATCAAAGTCAACTGCAAGTCATGTCATCATCTGGTGTCATGGTCCTTTGAGAATGAAGGACAAACACAACAACCTGCTCCTGAAGTTTCTCCTAAAAACAAGGAGATTGGATTAGAAGGGTTCCAAGAGTTCCTCATGACTCTGCCCTCAGCCTTGGGGTTCTGGACACATTGCTCAACCTCTCTAGCCATCAGTTTCCCCATCTGTAAAACAAGCAGATGGGACCAGATAGATGGTCTCTGAGGCTGCTTTCAGTTGGAATTTGGTAACACCATCCTCTAGTTCTGCAGAGGGAGGAAAGCAGCGCCAGAAAAGCTGCCACCGGCTCTTCTTCCGTCCCACAGGGCCTCTTCCATTTTCCATGATCTTTCAAATATCCCTGTCACCGGTTCAGCCATCACATTGTCTGAACTTGATCAACACTATAAATATGAACATTTACATATACAATGAAGAATAGAAAAAAAAAGATTTTTGAAATCAGGAAGCTATATCCTGCTTATTCCTTTTGAAAAGTATGTAATTGATTTTAAAGTTAGTTTCAAAGCTGTGTGCCTTGTCTCTATCCTGCTGAAGTTTCTGCTTTCTTCCATGAATTCTTTTAACTTTCTTTGACAACGTTCTTTTCCTTTTCTTTTTTTGAGCATCGCTATCATTCATCCCTTCTTCTCAACCAATTCTCCCCCAACCAAAAAAATATGAAACCCTCTTTGCATGTGGAAGTAAAACAAACCCACCTATCAGTCATGTCTGAAAATATAGGTCTCATTCTACAGCTCTAGCTTATGACCCTTCTTGGGAGGGGGTGGAAGTAGCAAATTTCCTTGTGGATTTTTTAGAGTCATGATTGGTCATTGAATAGAATTGCCTTCCAAATTTGCTTTTTTTTTTTTTTTTTTTTTTTTACGGGGTTGTGGTCGTTGTAACAACAGTTCTCCTGGTTTGGCTCACTTTACTCTGTCTCAGTTCATACAAGTCTTCTCAAGTTTCTCTAAATCCATTTCATGAATTCTTATAGCACCATGGCATATCATTAGCTCATAATTAATTCATTAATTCATTATTAATTCATCATATTAATTCATAATTAATAATTCCTTCAGTCATTCCCAAATGAATTTGATGTCTTTGTTACAACAGAAAGTGATGCTATGATATTTTTGTACACAAGTGTCTTTCCTCTCTTTCTTTGATTTCTTTGGAATGGCTTAAAGGATATACATGGCTTCGTGACTTGAAGCATACAGTTCCAAATCGTGGTCATTTTTTCACTATCTGAGGGTATAGTTTGTCTGGACTGAGTGTCTTGAATTCATCAAAAACTCTCTTTTTTTTTGTTACTTATCTTGGGTATCAGCAGCCTGGTAGCCACTTCTGTTCTTTTCCATACAGTGATCATTCTCCTTGGTAGAGAAAATCATAGCAAAGAACATAAGCAGTTCTGCCTTCTTTTCCTTGTCTTCTATTCCCCCTCCCCCACCGCCCCCCCACGATCCACACCAAGCAGTGACTCCTTGTCTTTTTTTTTCTCTGTCTTTCTTCCAATATAGCTTAAAAATGCCCCCAATCACTCCATTTGGTCGTTCTTAGCTCTCTATTCTAAGTGTTTGGGTTCTTGACAATATTTTTGAAAGTTTTCCTTATTTGTTGTACTGCTTCTGAATTTACCCTCCCAACTCTCACGGGACTATTAGATTGGGTCCTCAGAGAGAAGTGAACTATAAGGGTTCTAGGGGTAACTCTGAGCAGGAGGGAGGAACTTACAGCCTCAAGGCCACAGATGGCCCTCTAGATCTTCAAGTGTGGCCCTTGGACTGAATCTACACTTCACAGAACAAATCCCCTTCATAAAAGGATTTGTTCTGGAAAACTTGGACTCATCCAAAAGGCTGCACCCAAGAACTAGAAGGTCACATGTGGCCTCGAGGCCACAGGGTCCCCACCTTTGGTCTAGATCCTGCTGATGTCCAACTCCCAAATTCTAGCTTTCTATGAAGTCATTTTCTCTAACACCATAATTGGGCAATCCAACTATTATATATAATGAATTGTCCTAACATTCCTCTTTAAAAAAATGTATTTCATAACAAAACAAGTTACTTCTTTCAAATTTCTATCCATAGATTCATGTACTTGTTTTGACGTTTGTTCATTCCTTTCCATTTGCTTTTTTAAAATTACTCAACATATTGATCTCATGTGACTTTCTTCTACAGCCTTACATTGGTATGTCCAGTCATTTTCAGTTGGATCTGGTTTTCCATGACCCCATTTCTTGGCAGAGATACTGGAGTGGTTTGCCATTTCCTTCTCCAGATCATTTTACAGATGAGGAAACTGACACCAACAGGGTGACTTGCCTAGTTTGTAAGTGTCTGAGGCCAGATTTGAACTTAGGAAGAGGAGTCTTCCAGTACTCTATTGACTGCACCACCCAACTATCCCTATATTGGTTTAGTGCCTTATAGTTTAAAAAAAAATTTCTCCCCCCTGCTTCCCCACAGCCATTAAATAATTAAAAAATCAAAACCCTGATGACAACTATGCGTAATCCAGCAAAACAATTTCCTACATTAACCACGTCCAAATATGCATGTATAATTCTGGATTTTCAGTCTATTATCTCTTTGGCAGGAGGTAGGTGGCATGATTCATGTTCAAACCTCCTGACTTGGGGTTTATCCTGGCATTAGTCAGAGTCGTAAAGTCTTTCCGAATTGTTTTTTTTTGATAATGTTTTTGTCATTGTGTAAACTGCATTGGATCATGGAGCTCTTTCCAATTTCTTCATTGCTTTAGGCATAATATTATTGTATTAAATTCACATACTATAATCTGTTTTGCCATTTTCCAATAGGTTCCTGCTCCTTTAGTTTCCAGCTGTTACTGGTTTTTTTGTCTACTGTGAAAAGAGCTGCTACAAATAATTTTGTACATAAACATCCTTTTCCTTTGAACTTTTGAAGTGGTAGGCCCAGTGTCAAAGCAGTTGGGTCAAATGATATGTCACAATTCACTAACACTGGGGGTGTAGTTTCTAATGGTTTTTCCAGAATGGCTGGACAAATCCACAGTACCACCAACAATGCATTATTTTGATTATTTTCCTGAAGTTCCTCCAACATCTGCCATGTCCTCTTTACCTATCTGATAGGGATAGTTGAAACCTCAGAGTTGCTTTCATTTGCATTTCTCTAATTATTAATGATTTGGACCATTTTTTTCTTGTGGTTATTGATAGTTTGCCTTTTTTACTTTTCAAACTGCCTGTTCATGTCTTGGAACCATTTCTCTACTGGGGTATAGTTCCTCTTACTCATATAAATTTGAATCAGTTCCTTATATGTCTTAGAAATGAGACTTTTATCAGGGAAACTTACTGCAAAGACTTGCCCCCTCCCAATTCTAATTTTAACTCAAAATTTGCTTGTGCAAAACCTTTTCAATTTTACATAATCAAAATGGTGTTATTTTCCTTCCTGACCATGCAAGTTTTTTGCATTTATCTTCTGTTTTTTTAATTGTTTAGTCATTTTTCAGTTGTATCTGATTCTTTGTGAGTCTTTTAGGGGTTTTCTTGGCAAAGATATTAATAGCTCACTTTACAGATGAAGAAACTGAGGCAAACAAGGTGAAGTGACTTGCCTAGAGTCACATGGTTAGTAATGAAGCCACATTTGAACTCAGAAAGATGAGTGTTCCTGACTCCAGGTCTGGTACTCTATCTACTATGGCGCCACCTAGCCGCCCTTATCCTCTCTTAATCAGCCCTTATTTCCATCTTGTCTGTATATATTTATATACATATTAAGAATCTAAGTTGGTTGATATTCACATTGGTCTCTTCTGATAAAGTCCATTTTTCCTCCTCTTTGAAACTATTTCCATTTGTCTCATTGTTTAGCTTCTTCCATAACATCCTATCATATCATCCCATCATCCCAGGAAGTGTTTCCTGAGGAGGAGCCCGCCACCCCCACCAGCTGCAATTCATAGAGCAGCCACGCCAGCCTAGTTGAAATATAAAGGTACGTAGAAGGACAAACAGCAGGCAGTTTTTGTCAGGCAGGTCACCCCTGTTCCCTCATACCCTGATAGAGGCAGCCTGGGAACCTGTGCCCCACAGCCTTGTAAATAGTCATGCTTCCAGCCCAGTGCCTTCAGCCATTGTCCTGGGAAGACACCTGTGGGGAGATGTGGCCTGGACCTGCTGCTGCAGGGGCTGCAGTCTTAACTACTGAAGACCCAGGACAGAAAATACTTGTCACCAAAGTCCTTGGCATTGTCAATGGTCCAACACCAGGAATCAATATGATTTATCAGTGATAATATTTATATAGTGATTACTGTGCCAGGTACTATGCTAAACTTTTATAATGATTATCTCATTTGAACCTCACAACTCATTTTACAGATGAGGAAACTGAGACACAGAGGTTAAGCGACTTGTCTGGCTGGTGTCTGAGGTTGGATTTGGACTCAGGTCTTCCTATCTCTCCCATTAGAATGTGAGTTCCTGGAGAGAAGACACTCTTACGATTCTATTTGTATTGCTTGTATGCTTTGCACATAGTAGGCACTTCATAAATACTTCATTTATTTATTCATGCAATCTCATGAATGATTTTTACGAGGGAAATTTCATCCATGGGATGCCACTAATTTTTCCTCTGAATCTTTTGAAATCTGCTCTCCTAAAATCTAGGGAGTACGGCATGTTCGACCTGGATTTCCACTCCTCTCACACAAGCCCTGGGACAGAGTAATTAATCCCTCATCTCCAATCTTCTCATCATTTCCCAACCACCAGCCCCTTCCTATTAGGGACAAGCAGATTCAAAATAGAGCTAGCCTTGTTTGGCTTCTCCACGAAAGGAGCAAGAATCACCATTAAAACACATCTGCTTTTGGCAAAGAGACAGGGATATGGAGAGAGACAGATATTTAGAGAGACCTATGGAGTGAGAGAAGGGAGACACAGAGAGATACTGAGAGAGGCAGAGAGACATATGGAGAGGGGAAAGAGACAGAAAGAGACACAGAAACAGAGATATGGAGAGAGACAGATATTTAGAGAGACCTATGGAGGGAGAGAAGGGAGACACAGAGAGATACTGAGAGAGGCAGAGAGACATATGGAGAGGGGACAGAGACACAGAAATAGACATATGGAGAGAGACGGATATTTAGAGAGACCTATGGAGGGAGAGAAGGGAGACACAGAGACACCGATACAGTAACTGACAGATGAAACTGACGCGCTGGCTCCATGCCAGGCTCGGGCTCGCCTCCCAAACCTGTCCTCCCTGGCTCCCTTCTGCAGGTGGTCTCCAGGGTCCCAGGACAGTCCGATGACCAACACCACTCGTTTCTCCCACCCCACCTTCCCCCCGACACCGTCTCTGCCGGGACCCCCGGGGTCTTCTCCTTCGCTACGGCTCCTCTCTGTTTCCAGCTGCGCTTTTGTCCGGCCAGTTCTCGGGGGCAGCCCCAGCTCGGCCTCCCCTTGGGCCCGGACCGCGGTGGGTGCGGACCCCCGAGCTGCCTGGGAACCTCTGAAGGTTTCCTCTCGAGGCTGTCGGTTAGGACCTGTCTCCCTCCTGCCCAGCCCTTTTTGGGTCGCTCCCCGATTAGATCTGCACTATGCGAGGCCGGGGATTCCTGGTGACCCTCACTGCACCCCGGGCCAGGAGGGAGTCGCCCTGGGCCGCCCTAGGACACAGAATGAGTCCGGAAGACCCGTGTTAGCTGGGTGACCCTGGGCAAGTCACTTCATCCTGCCTGCCTCAGTTTGCTCATCTGTAAAATGAGCCAGAGAAGGAAATGGCACAGCACTGCAGGGTCTCTGCCAAGAAAACCCTAGATGGGGTGGGGACGAGTGGGACACAAGGGAACGACAAGGGCTGGGGACTTGTCCAAATCCCAGGGGTCAGCTGGGAGGGATAGGGAGGGGGATGGAAGGAGGAAAGGGGAGGAGAGGGGCGGTGGGAGGGGAGGAGAGGGGCGGTGGGAGGGGAGGAGAGGGGCGGTGGGAGGGGAGGAGAGGGGCGGTGGGAGGGGAGGAGAGGGG
>CM053773.1:241763050-241874639 GCA_028658325.1 Potorous gilbertii
AGGGGAGGAGAGGGGCGGTGGGAGGGGAGGAGAGGGGCGGTGGGAGGGGAGGAGAGGGGCGGTGGGAGGGGAGTCCCCCGTGCGCACGCTCAGCCTCCGCCAATGGCCAGCTTGGCGGGAAGCAGAGGCGGGGCCACGTCCGGACGCCTCGTCCCGCCCTCTTGCCCTCCCGGCAGCGAGCCCCGGATGAGGAAGTGAGGCTGCCGCCTAGTCCCGGCTCGGGCGGGGGCGGGGCCGCGTCGAGGGGGCGGGGTCTGGGCGCGTGCGCGAGCGCAGGCGCGGGCACGAGCGCGGCCCCTGCCCCCAGTGCCGGCTCCAAGAGCCTGAGTCCTGGGTCCGGTTGAGCGCGTCCAGGCCGGATGCGGAAGGACGGACGGACCAGCGGGTGAGTGCAGGCTGCGAGCCCCTCCGGCCCTCCCCCCGCACCGAGCTCCCGGGGGAAACTGAGGCGCGGCCCCCCAATCCCTACCCCCTCGCTTTCTCCCGCGGCCTCAGTTTCCCCCTCGGCCCAGCGCGGGCGGGGGGGGCCTCGGTGGGCCCCAGAGCGCCCCCACTTTACAGAGGAGCAAACTGAGGCCCAGTGAGGCCACGTGACCTCACGAGCGATGGAGGTGGGACTTGAACCCAGCACCCGGGGAATCGGAGGAGGCTGGAGGAGCGCACACAGTAGACGCTCTATTGGGGCTTGTTGGCTTGCCTGGAGGAGAGGGACACGGGGCCCGCGATTTGGAGGGGCTCCCAGGGCCCCCTGGAAGTGAGTTCTGAGGCAGGGGCTGGTCTGGGTCGCAGGGGCAGTGAGTAGGGGCCAGGTCTGTGTCCTCTCCCCACCCCCCATCCCTTCCAGCTTCTCCCCCTCCCCTCCTTCAGATCATGAAGAAGCCAGGCCAAGTGGTTGAGCACCTACTATATGCTAGGCTCTGGGGTACCAAGAAAGGCCCTCAGAGGGTTCCCCGCCAAGGAGAAAGGATCTGCAAACATTTATGGGCAAATGACATATACAGGGTCAGTTGGAGATCATCTTAGGAGGAAGGCTCCAGTAAATACTCATTAAGTACCTACTATGTGCTAAGTGCTGGGGATACAAACCCCCAGGAGCTCCCAGTCTAAGGAGGGAGACAACCTGCACACAGCCATGGCCCATGGAGATGCAGCTGGGATAACTCAGGGGTGATGGCAGAGGGAAGTAAGGCACTACCAAGGGAGATCAGGAAAGGCTGGGCATTGAAGGAAGCCAGGTTAGGATCACCTTGTCAGCTTTGACCCAAGGCAGCAGCACATTTGGACTGGATGTCCGCAAGCCTTGCTATCCCAGAAGGCCGTGGGCTACCCCCTCCAAGACTGCAGATTCCCCCTGCCTCAATGGTGGAGGGTGTAGCAGAAGGCATCCCTGTGGAGGTACAGGCAGGCATGGATGGTCTCTTGTGTCCCAGACAGAATCATCTCCAAAGGCCCCTCTAGCTCTGACAAGAGATAGATGTCTGCTACAGTGGAGGCGCTTTGCATCTGTTTTATCAAGTGGGCAGGTTTCTGTGATACAAAGTGACAAGCTAGAGGAGAGGGGATGGGGAAAGGCAGAACTGGAGGAAAGAGCCCTCCCTGGAGCTGGGAGAAGGTCCTAGGCTTGAACTGGGGCTTTGTATGCCCTGGGGCCACCGCTACCCCACTCTACAAGATGAGGGGATTGGCCTCCAGGGCCCTGCCCACACCCATGTTCTGGGATCCTGCAGAAAGGTACCCAGATACCTTTCGATTTGATCCTGAGGAGAGACGAGATACCACTGAGAAAAGCCTTTGGTGTCAGAGCACCTGGGTTTCAATGCTGGCTGCTCCATTCTGTGACTATAATCATGGGCAAGTTACTTCTTTCTAGGCCTTGGTATCATTTCTGTAAAACAAGAGGTTACCCTAGGTTTTTGTTGTGTCGTTTCGGTCATGTCTGACTCTTCATGACCCCATTTGGGGTTTTCTTGGCAGAGATACTGAAGTGGTTTGCCAGTTCCTTCTGTAGCTCATTTTACAGATGTGGAAACTGAGGCAGACAGGGTTAGTTAGGGTCTGAATTTGAATTCAGGAAAGTTAAGTTTTCCTGACTCCAGGCCCAGCTCTTTATGCCCTGTGCTACCTAGCTGCCCTACCCTAGGTGAAGGCTTCTTAACCTTGTTAGTGTCATGGAACCTTTGGGCAGTCTGGTGAGGCTGAGGACTCAGGTCAGATACGTAGAATTACCAAGGAAACAAGGTCTGTTGAAATACAGTTGTGAAAACATTGAGTAAAAAAATTAGACCTTGGCTAAGACCTCCAGAACGTGATGATGTCTTTGGTTTGGTTCAGCTCTGACTGAGTTAGCCAATGGTTAGCATTTGCGTTGGTATCAAAGGAAACATTCGGAAATATAGACTTGGAAAAACCCTGGGTTTGGAGCCAGGACCTGAGTTCAAATGCTGCCTAGGCTATTAAGTGGCCATGTGACCCTTCTGGGTCTCAGTTGACTCATTTGTACTCTGAACTCTGATATGCCTTCTCTGATCCCTCCAGGATTAATGAGTTTGTCAGCGGGAACATTTCCTTCCCTGGTACTGATTTTCACCCAACTTGCTTTCTCTTCCTGTGAATCTTTCCCAGTTTTTTTCCATTACACTGCAGGCCTTCCTCTGATTCTTTAAATATATGACTTGTGACAGTGATAACACAGACACCTAGAAAATCTGTATGTCTATTTCTTGAGGTCCAGCATAGTTCGGAAAGGGAGCCTATGAGACTTGGGTTGAAGCCCCCCTACTCTGTGACACCTACTGGTGACCCTGTTCAGTTAAGTCAGTCACTGTCTGCCTGCATTTCACAGCACTGGCAGAGAGGACCTGCTAATTAAGGTTTCCTCAAGTTTTTTTTTTAAAGCTTTTTGTTCTGGACATGTAATTTTGTAATCCCCTTTACCAAGGCAAGTTTGCAGCTTTGCTAGGACTTAGCATCCTGGTAGTCTGGCCGCACAGAAAGGTCAAGTAGTGCCCATCAGCAGCACACAGAAGCTGGTCTAGAGCCGGGATATGAACCTAGGGCCTTCTGACCCCGAGCCCATCACTCTGTCACAGAGCACAGATAGGTGGCCTCTCCATAGAATACTGATTCTAAATTCTGTTGACATAACTCTTTGTGGTTTGCCAGATACTTTCCTTACATATCGTCTCTTCCTCACAATAGCTCGCCAAGTGAGGTTGTGTAATTATTGCCACCTCCATTTTACAAGGGGGGGACACTGCGTTTGTGGGTAGTGAAATGACTCACTGTCTGCCCAGTCACCCCTCCAGTGTGTTAGAGTTGGAACTTCATGTCCACTCACTCCAGCTGAAAGGCTTGTTTATTTAAATACGTTTTGTTGATTTTTTTAATGTCATTGTGATCTTCCTCATTCTCCCTCACCCTCTTGCCCCCAGAGCCATCCTGTAGAACAAATAATGAATTTTCAGGGACTGAAAAAGATGAAAAACCATTATAACTAATCAGTGAGTCGGAAGAGTTGGAAAATCTCCACAGTGCCCGATATTCTGGATTTCCCACCTCCACAGAGGGTGGGTTGGGGGTAACCTCTCATCCCTCCTCTCATTTTCCTCCTGGCTGACCTTTATAATTTTGTTACATTCATGTCTGATTTTTCAGTGTGTTGTCTTTCCATTTACACCGTTGTCACTGTGTATATAGTTTTCTTGGCTCTGCAGACTTTACTCTGCATCCATTAATGGAGATCTTTCTGTGCTTCTCTGTATTTATCACATATATCATTTCTTATCGCACAGAAACATTCCATTTTGTTCACATACCACAGTTTATTTAGCCATTCCCTGGTGGTCCTCCTCCCTGACATACAACCTCTATGTAAACTGATAAAGCAGCCAGTTGCCAGGGATGAGTTTGCTGGATTAAGCATCTTTGCTCCGTCCAGTTAGGATGAGTCAAATGCTAGCCCCGTCCCTGAGCTCATTCCCTTTAGACCAGCAGCTTTGTAAAGAGCTGGCTATATATATTCCTTTGTTTTTGATGGCAGGGTGGCACAATGATTTCTCTGCACCCCGCTTGGAGTGGTTGAAGCAAGCACCAGGCCAAGATGAAAACCAACAAAGTCTACAAGCTGGTCATCCACAAGAAGGGCTTTGGGGGCAGCGGTGAGCATGGACTGGCACTTGGGGATTGGGGTGGGGGAAGGGCAGCCTCTGGGGCCAGCATCTGCTGACTCTGGAGCAGTGACCTGGACTTCAGCAGAGGGCCCTACTTGGTTGAGGTTTTTGAGGTCATTCTGTGAATTGGCTAACACCCCCAGTGGCCAGTGACTGGGCACTGTGAAGGGCTGGAGTCTTCCTGATTGCATTGAAATGTTCAGGCCCAGCCCAGCTTGATGATATGATAATTTCTTTCCACATCAAGCTGTTGAATTCACAAGAACTTCCCATCCATCATCTCATTTGGACCTTTTATCACCCTGTGAGGTAGATGCTTTTAGGATTCCCATTTCATAGATGGGGAAATTGGGGCCTAGGGAGGTTAAGGTGATTGCTAATAAGTGCTTTGGGGCCTCCTGACTTCAAGTCTGGGCAGTTCCTGGGACAGCGCATAGCAGTAGGTTCTCATTTGATCTTGAAGGAGGCTTTGGGCCTTTTGTTATTTGTACGTGGGGCTAATCCAGGTGGAACCAAGCCTCAGCCTTCCTTGACTCTATCTTTCCTTTCCATGATCAGGGATTCTTTACTTTTTTTTTATGCCTGGAGTATTGCAGCAGCCTCCTGGCTGACCCTCCTGCCTCTAGTCTGTCCTCACTCGGCTGGCAGAGCTCAAGTCTAAGCATGTCCCTCCTCTTCTTTGTTTCCTCCCGTGCTTGGCTCCCTGTTACCTCGAGGATCAAATATAGAACCTTTTCTTTGACTTTTAAAGCCCCTGGTAACCCACTCTTCCCAGCAAGCCTAAGGACTCTGGCCTCCTGACTCTGGGAGTATGCTCTGGCTGTCTTCAGGCCTGGAATGCTCTCTCTCCTTGTCTCTGGCTGGCTCCAACTTCCTAGAAGTCTCAGGAAGCCTTTCCCAGGCCTGCTGTCTCACATTCTTGGTTCATCGTTAGTCTAGATCTTGATCGTCCTTACGTGTTTCCTCCCCCTCTAGGCTGTGAGCTCCTGGGCTGCCCTTGGCCTTTCTCTGTAGCCCCATTGCCTGACACATAGTAGGTCCTCAGTGCTTGCTGACTGCCCCAGCACAGTAGCTGTCTAATAAAGTTGTTGAATTGGATCGAATCTGGCTGATTTGGGGGCAAGAGGAAGCTAAGGGCTGGACTGGGAAGGGCCTGGCTCCTCGGCCTGAGTGACCCTGAGCCTTTCTCTCTGCTTGCCTGGACCCAGCGAGCTCTGTGACTTTCTGAGGCTGTGGGGCAGTCGAGTCCTTTGTAGCTTATTCTTGGGGTTTAGAGAAGAGATGGGGCGTCATGGAACATTGGCAAGAGTGTGACTTGTGGCGTCAGCCCCAGGACTTGGCTGCAATCCAGATGGTAGCTCTGTGACCTTGGGCAAATGACTGAACCTCTCTGAGATTTGAGAAGAGGGGGCTGGGCTAGATCCCTTTTGAGGGCCCTTCTGGCCTCAGCTGTGATCCTGAGCTCTGCCTCATAGTTTCATCCCCTTTGTTGTTGCTGGTCAGTCATTTTTCAATTGTTTCTAACTCTTCTCTACCCCTTTTGGGATTTTCTTGGTGGAGATACCGGAGGGGTTTGCCCTTTCCTTCTCTAGCTCATTTTACAGATGAGAAAGCTGAGGACAACAGGGTGAAGTGACTTTCCCAGGGTCACCCAGCTAGGAAGTGTCAGAGGCTGGATTTCAACTCAAGAAGAGGATGCCCAGTGCTCTGTCCACTGTGGCACCACCTAGCTGCCCCAGTTCTACCTCCTACCCCCTACATTTTTGTTTGATTCTCCCAGAGAGGAGTGAACACATAAGGATAGATCCAGCAGTGATAAAGCATGAGAAATCTGTTTTTGGGAGGCGTAAATATGCAGCCAAATATTCAACACAGTCAAAATCCAGGTATTGACCAAGTTTTCTGTATGGTCTTTTGAGCTGAAGTTGATGTTGGAGAACCAGAAGAAGTTTCCAGAGAAAGTTAGCATTTTTAGGTTCTTAGCAATTACAATCCAGTCAAGTCATCAAGGAAATGAAGAAACTGCCCAGGGGTTTGAAGCCCCCTCCCCCCAGTCACACCAAGAGTGAGTGGAGACAGGAGACGTAGGCCAACTAAATCCTCACCTGTCTGTCAGTGCTAGGCACCGGGGCTGCCAGGATGGAAAGGAAGCATGGGCTTGCCCCTGTGCCAGGCCCTACCCACCTGACTGCTGGCTACTCTATCATATGACTGCTGGCCCTGGCAGCTGGCCCTTTGAGGCTACCCCGCCTCTGCCAGTTTGGTCTGTGGTCCTATTAGGCTGATGGGATGCCACACTAAGGTCCTCCTCCCTCCCTTATCTGGGTCTCAGTTAGCTCTGACGCTGTTGGCTTTGTCTTTTGTGGGGATCCCCATGGGGAGATTGTAAGTCTCACAAAGGGGCTCCTTGGATCTTCTCTGCTCCTTGACTGTGCCCTGACACCATGACTCAGGGCCCAGGCCATTTGGCTCGGTCCTTGGTGCTGGCTGACCCTCTGCCCCTGTGCTGTGCTCCTCAGGTAGAGTGCTTTAGAAGAAAACTCCATGGGGTCCCCAGCTCTGCCATTAACCCTTGACATCTCTCTGCATCACTTTATTCATTGATAGAGAAAAGAGGCTCTTGGGTCCACAAAATGCCATGTGGGATTGACTGCATGTGGTGCCTTGGGGGTCCCTATGGGAAGTGGTTGGAGTCAGGAGATCAGAACTTGCAGGTTGAGGCTTGTACTTATTGGCTCTGTGACCTTGCTTGAGCGACTGATGTCTTCAAGTCTCAGTTTCCTCACCTGTAAGAGGAGGCAGCATTTGCACATACCCTTCCCAGAGCTGGGGGAGGGGAGCCCTTTGAGAAGCCTCCTGCTTTTCTGGTTGGGATTTGTTGTTTCACTGGGCTGTCTTTGTCTTACAGATGATGAACTCATGGTGAATCCAAAAGTGTTCCCCCAGATCAAGCTGGGGGACATCGTGGAGATTGCACATCCCAATGACGAGTACAGGTAAGGGACCTGGCAGCAGGGTGGTTGCATGGCCTTCTCAGGGCTGTGATTGGGATGGGCCAGAGGATGGCCAGCCCAGCTTTGGGGTATCTGGAAACAAGGTGGGCATACCTAGGCAGCTTTTGTGCCTGGTGTCGCACTGTTTCAGAGAATGGGCATTGGTAGACTCAGAATTCTGGAGAAAGAGCCTTGGCTAGGAGTTAGGAGCCTCAGACACTTGCTGATTGTATGATGCCAAGAGCAGTAACGTCCTACCTGCTAACCAAGGTTCCTGGGAGGAAGGAAGGAGCGATTGAGGAATAATTTATGGAGAGCTGTTTGGGGCTGGAGACCCAGACACAAAAACACTCAAGGAACTTACTTTCTAATAGGGAAAGATGGAACATCGAGGGGTGTGGTGGCTGTGGGAGGGAGTTTTAATTGGGAGTCACCAGTGTGGTGGCTGGAATCACAGGGTCAGGGATTGATTCCTCCTTCCCAGGAAGGATTGTACCCATTCGATTACTGTTCTGGGGGTGGGAGGTGGGAACATGAGTCAGGGAGTCTGAGGGTGCAAGGGCTGGAGCACCAGGGAGACGTGATGGCGTCATAGGAAGATGCTTAACAACAAAGATAGTGACAAGGCATGGAGAGGAGGGGACTGGCCTTGGAGGCAACAGCCCTCAGTTAAGGTCTTGTCTCTGCTATTTACCAGCTGAGTGACCCTGGGCAAATTACCTCATCTCCAGCTCCCTAGAATGTGTCCTCTGAGTCACACATGAGCTGCAATCTTGGGGAGGTGCTGGTTGTGGGGGTGAATGCCCACCTGGTGAGTGCCCCACACTGATAAAATTGAGGCTCGTTTTGTGAGATTGACTTTGTACGTCATACATGGGAGACTGTTAAGAATTGGGGACCCTGTGATTTCCTGGGTGTACCGAGCGTGTGAGATTTTGGCTGTTTCTCTTTGATTCTTGTTCTTCGAGTACACAGGGAGCCCTGGGGCTACTCCCCAGCTGGTGCTGGCCAGGGCCCCAGGCTTTGTCTCCTTTGGACCTTGTCTGTGATTTCATTCCTGTAGGGCACTCCTGGGGATGAAACTCCTTCTCCCAAAGCCGATTGACTCCTGCTGCCCAGCATCTAGTTGCCTTGCAACCCCTCCCCCCCCCTAGGAATGAAGTGACTGGCCCAGGGCTGTGCAGCCAGTGAGGAACAGATACTGACCTTGAACCCAGATCCTCCTGCCCCCAAAGCCTGCCCTTGGTCCACTGCACCATTAATAGTAATCTGTGAGTGGGCCTCTGTGCCCCACCAGCCCTTGCTTGGTCAGCTCCTGGTGAGGGGCCAGGGGAATCTTTCTGTGTGGGCCCTCAAGCCCAGGGGGCCTGGGCCTGCTTGGTGTCTCACCTCCTCTGTCCCTTTCCTTTCTAGCCCTCTGCTTTTGCAGGTGAAGTCACTTAAGGAAGACCTACAGAAAGGTAAGATTTCCTTTGCACTTTCTGTGGAGGCCCGTATGTTTGGACAGGTTTGACAGCAATGCCTTTGGGCCCAGAAGGAGGGTTTGGTGTTCCAGAAAGAGGTGGAGGGTCCAGTTTAACTGGGAGTTGAGACAAACCACAGTTGTGCCCACTGCTGCTCTTGATGGTTACCATCTCCACAGTCCTGAAGAAAGTGTTGTTGGCATGGAGGGTGAGTTGTTTGGGATCTGTAAAAGTACATGTACTCATGAAGAAGTGTCCACAGCTGGGCAGGGGTTCAGGAAAAACTCTAAAAACTGGGAGCCATTTGTAATAAATAATTAGATTGTCCATGAAGTGCTTGTTCTAAGTGCTAAGCCTCAGTGGTGCAGAGAAAGACCCTTTCCCAGGGAGCTTTCATGTGAGTGAGGTGTGCCCCACGGGTGCTGAGTCAAGGTGGGCAGATGGTTGGATTGTCCTTGTTGCATCATCCCAAGCTCTTTCCAGAGTGGTTGGGCTAGTTCACAGCTCCACTGCCAGCATAGGCATTCCTTTTCATCCGGACCTTACTATCGATTGTTCCCATTTTCTGTCGTCCTGGCCAGTTCTCTCGGCTTGCTGTAAAACTGTCCAAGAGAGCCGTTGTCATCTGCATGTCTCTCAGTCTTAGGCTTGCAGAGTCTCTGTCGCGTTTACAGTATTGGGGCAGTGTGAATCCCTGATAACGGCAGCTAGCGCTGGCATAGTGCTGTAAGATGTGCAAATCTCTTTACAAATGTTAACCTCATTCAGTCCTCCTAACAACCCTGGGAAGTAGGGGCTGTGATTGTGAAGAAATGGAGGCGGGCAGACATTAGGAAACTCGCCTGGGGCACACGGTAAGGAAGTGTCTGAGGCCAGATTTGAACTCGTGCCCAGGCCTCTAGCCACTGCACCACCTAGCTTCTCACGTCACTCTGCAAATCTTCCCAGGTTTCTCCGAAGCTGTCTCTTTCTTAGAGCACAGTAGTGTTAGTGGTCTCATCCTCTAATGTCTCTGCAGCATCTAGCTTCTCTTCTCTAGGTCTAGTGCCCTCTCTTGATTCTCCTTGCTGTCTGACCACTCACTCTTCTGTTTGCTTTTCTTGATCTTTATGTCCATTCCACATTGCCACACTGTCTCAGCACTCCCACAGCAACCGCCTGCGTTCAGACTCTCGTGACCTCTATTGTGATCATCCCAGGCCTTTTCACAGCAGGCCACTGCCACAGGACAGGCCTGAGCAGGTCACCTGCCATTCGGTAAATTCCAGAACTCCCTTTTGTCTCTAGATGCCAGCGTGAACTCCTCCACCGCCAGTTAGAGCACGTTATAACTTAGCCAACTACTGTCTTTCCATTCTCATACAGTACTCTATTTCTCCAGCTCTGTAACTGAGTCATGTTGGCCTTCTCCTTCACATAGGATGCTCCATCGTTTGGGGAAGCAGCCCCTGTAGAGAAAGGCCACTGCCGCCAATGGACACCTGTGATGCAGGCCAGTCAGCTTAGCTGAAACTGTAAAGCCATGAGATAGATGGGGCTGGGCAGTATGTGCCAAGCAGGTCACAACCATCCTGACCATTACCTCCCCAAAGCTCCCTATGTAGATGGCTCATAGAGGGAATAGAGGGTCTTGCAGCCCACAGACATGCTTCCAGTCTAGACTGCCCACATGGCATTGAGAGGAATAATCCCTGTGGAACAGGGGCCAATATCCTCTCCACAACCAACCTTGATCACTGACCAGCTGCTCCCAGGAGCCCCCAGGATAGTAGTGCTCCCCAGAGCACTGCTCAGCACCTATGTCCTTGGCTCTGGAAAATGTTCAGCATCAGAAACTCAAAGGATTTTATCCGTGGAAATGACATGGAAGAAGAGTCATCCTACTTGGAGCTGAAACATTCTAGCTGTGCTATTCCCCCGACTTCCCTATTTGTATCCTCTGTGCTTGGCATACAGTAAGCACTTAATAAATGCTTATTCATTCATCTGTCTTCTATTCCTGTGTCCTTGCCTTGGCCAACTCCCTTGCTCAGGATGCTCTCCCTCCTCTCTCTTCACTTGTAGAATCCCTGACTTCCTATAAGATTCAACACAGGCTGGGTTTTTAGGGAGCCTTAGGCTTAATATTTCACTAGTGTGATGGGGCTGTCATGGGAGCCGATTTGTTCCCAGGCTGCATTAAGAGAGGCCCCACCTCCAGGTGTCAAGTGCCAGTCCTGCTGTGCTCTGCTCTCATCAGACCCCATCTGGAGTATTGGGCTTAGTTCTGGGAACCAAAATGAGAAGCAGGAAGGCATCTGGAGCACAGTATCCTTCAGTGTGAGCATCTGTGAAAGAACATGCCTCTGTCTCCTAGCCTGTAGGGCCTTCCCAGGTCCCCCTGACTGCTTGTGCCCTCCTCTGAGGTTACCATCCACCCTGCTCCAGATGCATCTTGGAAATAATCTATTTATGTACATGTTGTCTTCCCCAGTGAGATGGAAGCCCCTTGAGGCAGGTACACCAGGCTTCTTCTTCCTATCTCTGTGCTCAACATGGTGACTGGTATATAGTACATTCTTAATAAATAGTTGTTGATGGGTTGATTGAGCAGGATATATTTAGCTCAGAGGAGACAAGACTTTGTGGTGACACCATTATCATCACACAGATGACTTATCCTGTTGGTTCCCAGAGGCTGGAACTCAGAGCATTGGGTAGACACTGCAAAATGGTGGGTTCAGCCTTTATGGCAGGATAACTCTTCACAATGAGAGCTGTTCCAAAGAGCACTGGGTACCCTGGGAGGTGGTGGATCCTCTGTCATTGGAGGTCTTCCACCCAAGGCCAGGTGGCTTCTTGTCAGAAAGACTTTAATGGAAATTCTTTTAAAGCACAGGCTTTGACTAGATGGACATTGTGGTCTTTTCACCTAAGTATTGTGAGTCTGGACAATTGATTGGAGAAAGAAGAGACCTAGGGTGGGAGGATGGAAGGGAATCCTTTAGGAGGCTGTTGCAGGAATGCAGGTGAGAGGTGATGTAGGCCTGAATGGAGGGTAGAGACTGTGGGAATGGAGAGGATGTGATGGACGTTGTGGAGAGAGGCTTCACAGAGTGGGATGACTGAGTAAGGATTGGTAGTTGAGGGAAAGGAAGAGGCAGGAATGACTCCAAGGTTGTGATCTTAGGTGACTGGACAGATGGTGTGGTATCAGCAACAGAAATGAGGAATGTCAGAGAAAGGATGATCTTGGGAAGAATTAAGAGCTTTGTTTTGAATATGTTGACTTTGTGATTCAAATGGGGCTGTCAGTTGGAGATATCCTTTTTTTCATTTCACTGTTGATAGATTTGATTTCTTCTGAAAGAAGAAATTCTTGCCTGTTCATATCTTTTGACTACTTATCAACTGGTAATGACTCTTATTTTTATAAAGCTGGCTTAGTTCCCTAAATATTTGAGAAATAAAAAAAATTTTTTTGAGAAATGAAGCATTTATCAGAGAAACTTGTTAAATTTTTTTTCTCCCATTTTCCTGATTTTCTTCTAATTTTGGCTTTATTAGTTTTGTTTGTACAAACCCTTTTCATTTTATGTAATAAAAATGATCTACTTTACATCTGTAATCCCTTCTGTCTCTTTTTTGGTTATAAACTCTTCCCTTATCCATACATCCCACAAATAAATTTTTCTTTGCTCCCTTATTTTTCTTAAGATGTCACCCTTTATGTCTAAATTATGTATCCATTTTGCCTTATCTTGATATGTGGTGTAAGATGTTGGTCTGTGCTGTTTTTCTGCCAGACTACTTTCTAGTTTTCCCAGCAGTTTTTGTCAGATAGTGGGCTCTTGTCCCAGAAACTTGGGTCTTCAGATTTAACACTATTAACATATTTAACACCATGGATATGTATTGTATACAGTACCACTATATATTGTATAACAAATCCATTCCACTGATTCACTGCTCTATTTCTTAGCCAGGAGCAGATTATTTTCATGATCTCTTTTTAATAGTTTTTAATGTGGAACTATTAGGCCACCTTCATTCCCATTTCTTTTTCATTGATTCCAAGGGTGTCTTTCTGATGAGAGAGACACCATGTGAACAACTACATGCGTTCAAGATGTAATTTACAAGCACTTCATATATATTATATCTTAGAGGATGGCACTAATGGTGGGGTGCAGGGGAGGCATCCTGCAGAAGGTGGGATTTAAACTGAATCTTGAGACCAGAGAAATCAAGAGGCTGAGATGAGGAGGGAGAGCATTGCAGGCATGGGGGACAGCCAGGGCAAAGGCTTGGTGATGGGAGATGGCCTGCCAGGAGTGAAAGGTCAGCATAGCCAGATCATAGCCTGCCTTGAGGTGATTACATATTATGTGGCTGGAAAGTTAGAAAAGCATTATTGTTGTTAGCCTTTCACTCTGGAAGAAGACCATGACGTTAGGGAGGTGATGCCTTGATATGCAGGTGAGTTGGGTTCCAGTGAGACAGGGCTGTGCAAGGTCACCAGTCTCACTGTCTCCTCTGGAGCCATCTGGGCCTGTGACCAGATACAGATCAGGACTATGGAGATGGCCCTGGATCCTCTGAAGTTCCAGACACTGAAATGGCAGAAAAAGGACAGTTTAATAAGTAAAGAGAGATTTGCTAAGTGCCTGCTATGTCAAGACGCTGCTAAGCTTTTTATAAATAGGTTCTCATTTTTCCTTACAACGCTTGGGGAAGGAAGTGCTATTGCTATCCTCATTTTACAGATGAGGAAACTGAGGCAGGCTGAGATGAATTTACTTGCCCAAGTTTCCCAGATTCTAGGGAAACTGTGCACGGTGGTGCTCCTTAGTATCCTCACACATAAGATGGAGAGGTCATTCCCAGGGCGTGAGGTAGAGCAGGGAGGGCAGTGTAAGGTATTTAAAGCTCTTCCAGGCCCTGTCCCCATTTGTCTGCTCTCCCCTCCTGTTATCTCTCTTTCCCCACCATTTATTGTGCTCTTTTCTCTCCTGAAATTACTTTGATTATATCTTGTGCTTGCTTATCTGTGTGCTGAGCATAGAGCTCTGAGCCTGGAGTCAGAAAGACCTGGTCTCTGCCTTGTACTGACTATAGGACCTTGGGCAAGTCACTTACCCTCTACCTGCCTCGGTTCCCTAATCTGTAAAATGGGGTAATGGCACTTCTGTTTCCTGGGGGTATTGTAGGGGTCAAATGAGATCCTCTCTGTAAAGTGTTTAGCAAACCTTCATGTGCTACATAAATGTTAGCAGTTAATTAGTACAACTGTCCTTTTCCCTTTGTAAAATGTAAGCAGAGCCAAGATGGTGGAGAAAAGGCAGGGACTTGCCAGAACTCTTCCCAAAATCCCTCCAAACACCTTTAAATAATGCCATAAAATAATTCCTGGAGCAGCAGAACCCACAAAAGGAAGGGGTGAAATAATTTTCCAACCAAAGACAATTTGGAAGGTTGACAGGAAAGGTCTGTCACACCTGGGTGAGAGTGGAACACAGTTCAGTGCGGGCTGCACCAACACAGCCCCAGTAAACCAGGAGCAGGCCTTGGGAGTGACTGAATCATCAGCAGCAGTAGCAGCTGCTTTTAGAACTCTCAGTCCATTGATGGTAAGGGAGTCAAACAACTGATCAGAAGGAGATTATGGGTATCCCTTGTTGGCGCTGAGGCAGGACTCAGGTACTTTGTCCATACTTTGATCTGGATCGCAGCCCTAGGTGGTAGTTCCAGGGTGAGAAAAAGCTCTAGCACAACAAAACTTGTGGTTGCAGTGGAGCAGGGACCCTCCTCAGAGTTCCAAGGCAGAAAAGAGTGCTTGTGGTCACTCACAGACCAGAGCACAGACCAGGAAAGTAGTAAACACACCTCTCCTTAGATCATACCACCTTAGAAGAACTGAAAACTTTCAGGCACTTAGAAGTATCTCTGAAAACAGCTACATAAAAGCTTGGAACAGTGCCACCACCCTAGAAATGGACCCCTACCTTGTTAACAAAGAGTTAAAAGTCAAGAAACAGGCTGGGAAAATGAGCAAACAACAGAAAAAACTGACTACAGAAAGTTACTCTGGTGATAAGGAAGGTCAAAACATAGAAACAGAAAACAACAAACATGAAGCTTCTCCATCCAAAGCCTCCAAAAAAAATATGAATTGGTCTCAGGCCATGGAAGAGCTCAGAAAGGATTCTGAAAATCAAGTGAGGGAGGTAAAGGAAAAATTGGGAAGAGAATGGATGGTGCTACAAGAAAGTCATGAAATGCTGGCTTCTGGAAGGGGGGAAGGTTTTGTTTTTGTCTTTGTATTTCCAGGGCAGTTCCTAGAACACAGCAGATCTGTAAGCTTTGCCATCCTCCTGGTCATATTTATCTCCTGGCTCAACTCTGCTGTTTCTGTCATTCATACTTGTCTTTTTGTGTTTCTCGGAATTCCTCCTGTTTGTAATTTCTTCTCAAGAATATTCACTCACACTCAGAAAGACCCCTTATTTCCATTCTGGGAAGATAAATTATTTTTAGTTTTCAACATTCACTTTTAGATTTTGTATTCTAAAGTTTTCTCCTCCCTCCCCTCCCCAAGTCATCATGCGGTCTGATATAGGTTATACGTGTATGACCGTATTACATATATTTTCTGGGAAGATTTCAAACTGCATACAAAAATCTCCCTCCTAAAATGATAAATGTTGGAGAAGTTGTGGAAAAGGTGGAACACGAATTCATTGTTGGTGGAGCTGTGAACTGATCTAAAACATTCTGAAGAGCAATTTGGAACAATACCCAAAAGGCTACAAAAATGTGCATTCCCTTTGACCCAGCAATACCGCTTCTAGAACTGCATCCCTAAAAGATCATAAAAATGAGAAAGGGTCCCACATGTACAAAAAAATTTATAGCATCCCTCTCTGGTGGCCAAGAACTGGAAATCGAGGGGATGCCTATCCATTGGGGAATGACTGAACATGTTTTGGTATATGAATGTAATGGAATACTATTGTGCTATGAGAAATGATGAACAGGCAGACTTCAGAAAAACCTGGAAAGACTTGTATGAACTGATGCAGAGTGAAAGGAGCAGAGCCAGAACTCTGTACACAGCACAGCCATAGTGTGGGAGGACTGATTTTGCTAGACTTAGTCTTTCACAGCAAGGCAAGGACCTAAAACAATTCCAAAGCATTCCTGATGCAAAATGCCATCCACCTCCAGAGAAAGAATTGTAGAGTGAGAATGCAGAATGGAGTAGACTGTTTTCTTTTTTACTTTCTTTCTCATGGTTTCTTCCATTCTTTGTAATTCTTCTATGCCACATGACTATTGTGAAAATGTGTTTAATAGGAATATATGTGTAGAGCCCATATCTGATTACATGCTTTCTTGGGGAGGGAGGGAGAGAAAATTGAAAACTTTATGGAAGTGAATGCTGAAAACTAAAAATAAATTGGAAAAAAAATCCCCCTCCTCCCTTCCCCATTTGTTCATTATTTACAAAAACTTGGCTCTGCTGAGAAATTTGTTCTTGGTATTTATAAGTCTAGCCATGAGAGCAGTTAAGTATTTAACATCTGAACAGATTAATCCCAGTGACCTCAGTCTCTGACATGGCTTCCTTCTCCCAGAAACAATCAGTGTGGACCAGACTGTGACTCAGGTGTTCCGACTGAGACCTTACCAGGACGTCTATGTGAATGTTGTCGACCCCAAGGTACATCTTGGTTTGGATTTGAGCCATTTGTGGAAGTTTTGAACCCCCTCTTGCCTCCCCTACTCCTAGCATTAAGATTATAGCCCTGAGGAGGGCAATTATGAGGCTGTGTGTGTGTGTGTGTGTGTGTGTGTGTGTGTGTGTGTGTGTGTGTACATTGTGATAACTTGTTCTCAGGCAGGTGTTTGAGCCATATAAAGCCTTTTCCCCATGACAGCTTAGAGAAATGGGTACTACAAGTATCTTTTGCCCCGTAATTACGGAGGTGGCAGTCGAGGCTTGAGAGTGGATGTACTGTGTCCTTGGGCAGCAGAGATATCTGAGCCAGGATGGGCCCTGGGGCTGCTGCACCCCAAAACTGGTGCCTCCTTCTTCATTGTTCAGCATCTCTGCCACTACACATATTACTTTCCAAGTACTTGGTACATACGTAATTATTCTTTTCTGAACATTTTACTGCTATGCCCTTTTAAATTTTAAATACAGAAATAGAGCCTGTAGTCCGTTATCGTGTCACTGTTAGGCCAAAGCAGATCCTTGGTTCTGCCCCCCAGATGGCAGTGATGCCTGGGGTCTCCATCCTAGCCTCTCAGAGAGGAGACTATTTGCCCCCAGGGGGCTTTCCTGCACAGTCCCTGCTGCCTCTCAGCCAGTACCAGTCAGCCTTTTATGAGGACACCCAAGTTGGGGGCGCACACGGCCTTGGAGTCTTTTGCTTCATCTTTGGGCAGCTTTATGAGGACATTGTTCTTTGGTCAAGCCAGAACCCGCCTGTGCCGATTCCACCCACGACTGAGCTCTGCCCTCTGGGGCCAAGCGTCCCAGACAGGGCACTGCTTTCTCTCTCCCACGCTGGAAGGAGGCTGTCTTGTCTGCCCCACTTTTTAAATGCCAGTGTAAGATTTGACTTTTATACTCATTGATTTCACCTTGTTAAGTTTGGCCTAAAGTTCTAAGTTGTTGAATACTGACCCTGCTGCAGCATGTTAGCTGTGTTTCACACCTTTGTATCATCTACACATTTGATAAGGATGCCCTTTACCTCTGAAAGAAACATTAATTAGCCAGGATCAAGGACAGTTCCTGGAGTGTTTTGCTTAATGCTGTGCTCAGGACCTCCTGAGCACCCAGTAGTGGAGGCCGCCTCCTGCCCAGTTACCATGTGGAATTCATAATACCCTTTGCGTCTAGCTGTTCAGTCAGGGCAAAACCCAGGCTAGTGCATGACCTTCTCTTTAGCCTGCATGGCTTCCTTTTGTCCAGACAGCCTGCAGGGGGTGTCATCCAAAGCTTTGCCCATCCTGGGCTCTCTGCCGTGCCTTTGTAGCAAGTACACTGTGCTTACCTAAAACTGGCTGGTCACAGGGACCTGGTGTCCTGCGATGGCCTCTTATGCCCCTAGAGGGTGGCCAGCACCTCTTAAGGAGCAGCTCCTAAGCTTGGGCCAGGGCAGCCTTCTCCTCCATCCCTCTGCTCTCTCTGCTCTTTCCAACATCACTAGGAGTCACTCGACTCTTCCAGCTGCCAGGGGTGTCCCACATTGCCTGAGCTGGCCAAGGGCAGCCATGAACCTTGTTCTTATTTCTCAATTTATCTTGGATTCCTGCTGCCTGCTGTTCATTTTTCCTTCTGATTTGTTTGGTAAATTTGATTTTTGTTCTGAACTTAAGAAATGTCAACAAACACAAACATTTCAATATGCAGAGAAGCAAAAAGCACAGCTGGATCTCATTAGTATAAAGAATGACATCCCACCCCACCCTCAAGTGGCTGCATATATTTGAATTCTCACTGCTTGAAGTTATAACTATGTAAAGTAATTGTGTAAAATTTCTGCTGGCCCAACAGAAACTCAGTGTGCATCCCAATAATGTTGTGGCCACTTTGGGGGAGTCATCTTTCACCCCACTGGGACCCAGCTGTCTACAAGAAACCAAGTTTCTGTAACTGTAGGATCTGATGTTTTAAAAGAGTATTTATTGAACTTACCAAGGTAGTGATTAGAATGCCTCTATCTGATCTACCCATGTCCTGCCCTGCTCCTCTTTTGTGTTTTTTCCCATGTCCTATTTATCATTTTTCTTCTGTTCTCTTCATTTTCAAGATTATTGTCCCTGGCAGAGAAAGCCAGATGCTGCATACACATTGTATGGTTCGGCCTTCCCTCCAGGCTGCGCTGCCCTGTCCCTCTTCTTCTCCACATGTCCCCCAAAGCAGCTTCCAGCCCTTTGTAGGTGCCCTGGGCCTCCTACCAGCTTCTCTCCAGTCTGAGGATGAGCACTGCCAACACATGCTCTTATGGAAGACATCCTCCGCTCTTGGTCATTGCAGTTGTCCTTTGTCCAGCTCCCCCCCTTCACCCTGGCTCTCTCTGTGCTTTCCCAGTTTCATTGTGTCTCCCATTCTTTCTGGAATATAGGCCTTGGTGCTGCGAAGGATCTTTGGGCTCATCCCTTCCTTTTCCATCCTGTTGTACCTCCAAAGTTGACCTTTCACCCAAGGCAGCATCAAGGCAAAAGGTGGAGAGGAGAGCAACTTCTTGGGAGGATTCTAAGTCAGTTTATTCTTGCTCCTCTTAATTCCGCTGGACTTGAGTGTTTGCCTCCTTTCAGCAACCCCAAAAGTACCAGGTCTGAGCTGCCAGTTGTCTCTGTTCTTCTGCAGCATCCCAAGGACTGCTGGAGATAGGAAGGTCCTGGAGGGCAGAGCTTCATCTTAGTAACTGACCATTGAGCATGGTGCCCTATGTGTGACATGTACTTTGTGAAAGTCTGAATGAATGAATGGAGAAGCCCTTTGGATTGGAGAAAGAGTGTTTTATGAGCCCAGGATCAGGGGCTGAGTGTTGGGATGGGAGTGAGACTGAAACATCTCTGTCTTTTTCAGGAGGTGACTCTTGACCTGGTGGAACTCACTTTTAAGGACCAGTACATTGGGCGTGGGGATATGTGGAGGCTGAAAAAAAGCTTGGTAAGATGTGGTGGCAGAGGGTCTGCTTAGCATGCTTGGTCTTGTAAAGCTTTGTTGGTGCTTTTTTATAACATGGGAATTTCCCAGTCTCTCCCTCTTCCCTTGATTATCAAAAGTGACTGGCCGTGTATGCAACGTTCAGGACCTCTAGCCTTCTGCCTCTGCCATGAAAAGAGAAGCCCCTTGTCTCTTTTCTTCTCCTGAACCAGAGTTGAGCATGGCAATGAATCCGTTTTATGTTATTGTAGTTATCCTGATTTTGTATCAGTTTAACATTTCCTCCATGCATTTTTCTACTCATAAAGGCACTACTACCCTCATTCCTGTTCTTATATGACTTTTCTTGGTTTAGGAAAAGAAAAGCATTCCCATTAAGGCCCCAACACCTCATACATATTGCCAGAGGAAATAATGCCTGTGCATTGTCACGGATGTTTGTCCAGTTCTTTGAAGATTCATTAGGCAAATTGTCTTCACTCTACTGTTTTTACGAACTGTTTTTAAAATGGCTCAGCAGAATTGAGCTCTGTTTTTGAAAAGTGTTTTCCTGTTTTCACTGTCAATTCTTTTAACATTTTTTTTAACTTTGTGAGTTGCAAATTTTCTCCTTCCCTCTAACTTCTCCTCCCTACTGAGAAGGCAAGCAATATACTATCAACTATATGTATAAAGTCATGCAAATTTATTAACACAATTGGTCTATAATTTTCTTTTTCTGTTTTTACTCTTCCTGGTTTAGGCATTGGTATCATAGTTGTTTCATAAAAGGAGTTTAGGAGAGTACTTTTACCTCTTATTCCAAATAGCTTATTAAATATGGAATTAGTTGATCTCTAAATGTTTGCTAGAATTCACTTGTAAATCCTTCTGGTCCTGGTGCTTTTCTCTTAGGGAGTTCATTTATGGCCTGTTCAGTTTCTTTTTTTAAAACAGATCAATTTAGATACTCTATTTCCTCTTCTCCTAATATAGAAAATTTATATTTTTGTAAATATTCTTCCATTTCACTTCAATTGTTACATTTATTGACATATAGTTGGGAAAAATTACTTCTTATCATTGCTTTAATTTCATCTTTGGTGGTATATTCACCTTTTTCATTTTTTAATACTTGTGATTTGGTTTTCTTTTCTCTTTTTAGAAGTCAAATTAACTGATTATCTATTTTATTTGTTTTTTTTTCATAAAACTGACTTCTAGTTTTTTACTAATTCAGTGATTTTTTTTTACTCTCAGTGTTATTAATCTCACCTTTAATTTTTAGGATTTCCAATTTAATGTTTAATTGGAAATTTTTAATTTGTTCTTTTTCTAGTTTTAAAAAAATTGCATACCCAATTCGTTAACCTGCTCCTTCTCTGTTTTATTGATGTAAGCATTTAGTGATATAGATTTTCCTCTTATCACTGCTTTTGTTGTATCCCATAGGTTTTGATGTATTGTCTCATTATCATTCTCTTTAATGAAATTATTAATTCTTTCTATGATTTGTTATTTAACTCATTCTTCAAGATTAGGTTGTTTAATCTCCATTTAGCTTTTGATCTATTTCCTTGATCCCTTATTAAATATATTTTAATTGCATTATGATTTTAAAAGGATACTTTTAATATATCTGCTTATCTGCTTTTAACTATAGCATTTTTATGTACCAACATATGGTCAGTTTTTGTAAAGATACCATAAGGCGCTGAGAAAAAGGTGTATTCCTTTCTGTTTCCATTCGATTCTTTCCAGATATTTATCATATCTAGTTTGTTTATGCTTATTCACTTCCTTAACTTCTTATTTATTTATTTATCTAGTTCTGAGAAGAGAAGATTAAGGTCCCCACCTATTATAATGCTACTATCTGTCTCTACTTGTAATTAATTTAACTTTAAAAAATTTAGATATTATAGTATTTGGTAGGTTTGCTATTGATATTACTTCGTTGTTGATAGTACCTTTTATCAAACTGCAGTTAGTTACCCTGTTCAATCTCTTTTAATTAGGTTAAATTTCCTTTATCCATAACTTTGTGTGAGATCATAATTGCTACCTCTGCTTTTTTTGCATCAGTTGCAGCATAATAAATTGTATTCCAGTCCTCTGTGTTAACTGTGTATCTCTTATTTTTATTATTATTTTTTTAATTTTATTTAATTGTGTTTGATGCAGATTTGGAAAATACAAACCAAATTCAGGACTTCAAATTGCTACATAACTTTTTTCAGTTTAATATTTTATTTTTCCCCAATTACATACAAAATTTTCATCATTCATTTTAAAAATTGAGTTCCAAATTCTCTTCTTCCCTCCTCACCCTCATTGAGAAGGCAGGCAATTTGATGTAGGTTCTACATGTGTAATAATGTAAAATATATTTCCATTTTAGTCAATTGTATTTTCATCAATTCTTTCTCTGGGAATGGATAGCTTTTTTCATAAGTTCTCAGAATTGTCTTGGATCACTGTCTTGCATAGCATAGCTAAGTCAGTCACATGTGTGCAATGTTTTCCTGATTCTACTTATTTCACTTTTCATCAGTTCATGTAAGTTTCTCCAGGTTTTTCTGGGAACATGTAGCTCATCATTTCTTATATCACAATAGTATTCCATCATAATCATATACCACAAATTATTCAGCTATTCCTCAGTTGATGGGCATCCCTTCAATTTCCAATTCTTTGCCACTGGAAAAGAGTTGCTATAAATATTGAGTGTGTATGTTATTCCCTCTGAGCCAATTCCAGTGAGAATAAGGTACCAGCATTCCCTACCACCTCCCCATCTTCCCCCCACTGTAATAGCTCTTTCTTGTCTTTTATGTGAGATAATTTACCCCATTCTGCCTCTCCCTTTCCCTTTTTCCCAGTGCATTCCTCTTTCTCACCCCTTAATTTTTTTTAGATATCATTCCGTCATATTGAACTCACACATTCAACTCTGTCTAAATATACTTCCCTAATACTGAGAAAGTACTTATAGGTTAAAAGTATCATCTTCCCTTGTAAGAATGTAAACAGTTTAACCTTATTAAGACCCTTATGATTTCCCTTTCCTGTTTACCTTTTTATGATTCTCTTAAATCTTGAATTTGGAAGTCAAATTTCATACTCAACTCTGGTATTTTCATCAGGAATGCTTGAAAGTTCTTTATCACATTGAATGGCCATTTTTCCCCTGAAGGATTATATTCAGTTTTGCTGGATAGATGATTGTTGGTTGTAATTGTAGCTCCTTTGCCCTTCAGAATATCATATTCTAAGTTCTCTGATCCTTTAATGTAAAAGCTGCTAAATCTTGTGTTGTACTGAGTGTGCCTCCATGATATTTGAATTGTTTCTTTCTGGCTCCTTGCAGTATTTTCTCCATGGAACTCTGGAATTTGGCTATAATATTCCTGGGAGTTTTCATTTTGGGATCTCTTTCAGGAAGTGATTGATGGATTCTTTCAATTTCTGTTTTACCCTCTGGTTCTAGACTATCAGGATAGTTTTCCTTGGTACCTCTTTGATACTTTCCTACATGATGTCTGGGCTCTTTTTTTTTAATCATGACCTTCAGAAAGTCCAATAATTTTAAAATTATATCTCCTGGATCTTTTTTCCAGGTTGGTTTTTTTTCCTAATAAGATACTTCACATTGTCTTCTATTTTTTCATTCTTTTGGTTTTGTTTTGTTTCTTGATGTCTCATAGAGTCATTAGCTTCCATTTACTCAGTTCTAATTTTTAAGGAATTATTTTTTTCAATGAGGTTTTCTACTTCCTTTTCCAAGTCTATTTATTAGTGAGTTCTTTTCTTTAGTGAATTTTTGTGCCTCTTTTTCCATTCAACCAATTCTGCTTTTCAAGATAGTCTTCTCCTTATTGGATTTTTGTACATCTTTTACCATTTGCCCTATTATTTTTTAAGGTGTTATTTTTTTCAGTGTTTTTTGCCTCTTTTCCCACTCTTTTTTCCATGATTTTCTTGCTTCATTCTCATTTCTCTTCCCAATTTTTCCTCTGCCTCCCTTACTTGATTTTTAAAATCCTTTTTGAGCCCTCCCATAGCCTGAAATCAATTTATATTTTTCTTGGAGGCTTTGGATGGAGGAATTTTGACTTTGTTGTCTTCTGAGTATGTGTTTTGATCTTCCTTGTCACCACCGTAACTTTCTATGGTCAGAATTTTTTTCTGTTGACTCATTTTCCCATCCTGCTACTTGACTTTAAACCCTTTGCTGAAGTGGAGCTCAGCTTCCAGGTTGGAGGGCGCACTATCCCAAGCTTCAGGGGTTTTCTGCAGCTGTTTTCAGAGCTACTTCTAGGGACCTGTAAGTTTTCAGTTTTTCCAAGGTATGATATAAGGAGAAGTGTGTTTACTACTCTTCTGGTCTGTGAGTGACCATCAGCACTCTTTTCTGCCCTGGAGCTGTGAGGAGGGTCCCTGCTCTACTCCAGCCACAAACTCTGGAGTTCAAGTGCTCCTCTTCACCCTGACACTGCCATCCAGGACTGTGACTGGGATCTAAGTATGAAAAATAAGAGTCCTGCTTCAGTGTTTGCAGAGACCTCTGTAATCTCCTCCTAACTAGTTGTTCGACCCCCTTACTGTCTGTGAGCTGAGAGTTCTGAAAGCAGCTGTTGCCTCTGCTGATTCAGGGACTCCTGAGGTCTGCTCCTGGTTTGCTGGGAACTGGTCTGCATTGGTACAGCGTGTGCTGAAATGTGTTCCCCTCCACTCACACCCAGATGTGGCAGACCTTTCATGCCAAAGTTTTAAGTTGTCAAGCTGGAAAATTGTTTTACCCCATTTTTTTGTGGGTTCTGTTGCTCCAGAATTTGTTTTAGGGCATTATTTAAAGGTCTTTGGAGGGGTTTAGGGCAGAGCTCAGGTGAGTCTCTGCCTTCTCTCTGTCATCTTGGCTCCCTATCTCTCATTTTTAATTGTGTTTCTTGTAAACAACATGTTGTCAAATTCTGATTTTTAATCCATTCTTCTGTCCGTTTCCATTATATTTATTCACATTCAAAGTTATAATTACTGTTTGTGAATTTCCCATCTTATTTTTATTTATTATTTTCCTTCTCAGCTTCCTTTTTTACCCTATCTCGATTACCTTATATTTTCACCTTACAGTCTTATTCCTTATTTTACGAGCTACTCTCTCATCTATTTCCCCCTCCTAATTTTAATCTATATACCTTTCTAAAAGTTTCTCCCCCATTGTATCTCCCAGTTTTCTCATCTCTGTAGGAGTTTAGAAATCTTTTAAATCTCTTCAGATGTATACATACATATTCAAATGTTGTTTTCTCTTCAACCCAGGTAAGAAGGCTCTCCACCTCCACATATTTCCTCTGTATTAGTTCTTCCTTTCATTATCCATTTTTATGAGATAATTTCTCCTTTTAACCATTTTCTAACCAGTTTTATTTTTTAGAATTACCTCATCATATCAGACCCATATACCTCATCAGATCCAATCTTTCTTTCAAACTACCTTAGTAATTACAATTTTAAGACTCTATTACTATTAATAATACTAATATTGCTAATATTTTCGTATATCATAAACAGTTGGACCTTAATCAGTGCCTTATAATTAGTCTTTAATATTTCCTTATATTTCTTCTGGATCTTTGATATCAAATTTTCCATTGAGTTCTGGTCTTTTTGTTACAAATACCTGAAAGTCTTTCAGTTCATCAGCTACATATTTTTTTTATTCAGGATTATATTCAACTTTGTTGGCTAAGTTATTTTTGGATGCAGTCAATGCTAGCTCCTTTGCCCTTCAAAATATAGTGTTCTAAGACCTGTGGTCTTTTAGTATAGAAGTGTCTAGGTCTTGTGAAATCCTGATTGTTTTTCCGCAGTATTTAATTTTTTTTCTTGTTGTTGGCAATATTTTCTCTTTAACCTGGGAATTTTGAAACTTGACAATGACATTCTTGTAAATTTTCTTCCTGGGATCTCTTTCAAGTGGTGTTTGGTGAATTCTTTCTGTTTATACTTTACCTTCTTGAAGAACTTCAAAGCAATTTCCTTAATAATTTCTTGTAATATTGTATCCATATTTTTTTATCATAATTTTCAGGTAGTCTGACAATTCTTATGTTGTCTCTCCTTAATTTGTTCTCCAGATCAGTTATTTTTCTAATGAGATGTTTCAGATTCTACTATTTTATTCTTGGTATCTTACAACGTTATTTGATTCCACTTTCCAAATTCTGATTTTCAAGGAGTTATTTTCTTCCTTAAGGTTTTATATCTTTTTTTCTAATTGGTTAACTTTCTTTTAATAATTTTCTTGGATTGGTTTGGTTTTATTTTCTAATTTTTCCTTATTTTCTCTTATTTGAGTTTTGAATTCCTTTTTAAGTTTTTCTAATATTTCTTTTTGAGCTTATGACTATTTGATGTTATTCTTTGGAGTAAGAGTGACTTTTTTTACCTCACTATCTTTCTTTGAATATGAACCCAGATCTTCTTTAACACCAAAGTAGCTTTCTATGGTTGAGTTCTTTATTCTTTGCTTACTTATTTTTATTTTGTTTTATTTTATTTATAGCAGCTTATTATTGTCAAGTTGAATATGGATGCAAGAATCCTAAATAAACTACTTGCAAAAAGTTACAGCAATATATTACCAAGATTGTACATTATGATCAAGTGGGATTTATACCAGGACTGCAGGGATGGTTTAATGTAAGGAAACTGTTAGCATAATTGATTGCATCAGTAATAGAAATTTAAAAACCCATGTGATTATATCCGTAGATGCAAAAAATTTTTTTTGATAAAGTTCAACCCTTATTTCTATTAAAATACTTGAAAATATTGCTATAAATGGATTTTTCCTTAAATTGATAAAAAAAAATATTTAAAACCATCAGCAAGCATTATTTGTAATGGGGATAAACTGGAGGCTTTCCTACTAAGATTAGGTGTTAAACAAGGATACCCAGGGTCACCAATATTACTCAGTATTTTATTGGAAATCCTAGCAATAGTAGTAAGAGAAGAAACAGAAATTGAAAGAATCAGAATAGGACATGAGGTGGTAAACCTGTCTCTTTGCAGACAACATGATGATATTCTTAGAAAATCCCAAAGACTCAACTTTTAGCAAAGTAGCAGGAAATGTAGTAAATCTTTGTAAATCATCAATGTTCCTATATATCACAGACAAATCTCTACAAGAAGAGATGGTAAAAAAGACTTCATTTAAAATAACTCTAGATAGTATAAAATACTTGGGGTTGCACCTGCCAAAGCACACCTAGGAACTATATAAACACTAAATAAAATATAAAATATTAGGAAAAAAGTTTTATACAAATAAAATCAGATTTGAATAATTGGATATATTAATTGTTCATGGATAGGCCAATATAATAAAAATGACAATTTCTACCCAAACTAATTTATATATTCAATGCCATCCCAATTAAATTACCAAAAAAAATTTTTTTACTGAATTAGAAAAAATAATAAAACTCATTTGGAAAAACTAAAAGTCAAGAAATCAAAGGAAATAATGAAAAAAAGCGTAAAGGAAGGAGGTTTAGCAGTGCCAGATTGTGAACTGTATTATAAGGCAGTAATTATCCAAACTATCTGGTACTAGCTGAGAAATGGAAAGAGGTAGATCAATGCAATTTATACCATCAAGTAAACATAATAACCTTGTATTTGACAAGTGTAAATACTTAAGATTTTGGGATAAGAATTCACTGTTTGGTAAAAAATTATTGGGAAAATTGCAAAGCATTATGGACAGAAATTGACCATAGACCAATTATCTGCCACCATTTATCAGGGTTGTTGTTGTTTCTCCTTCATTCTTGAGGGGGACCTTGACATCAGGGAGGTGATGCCATGACATGCAGATGAATTGTATTGAAGTGAGGGAAGGCTGTGCAATTGCCAGCCTCACTTTGTCCTTCTGAGCCATCTGGGTCCAGTGGTGGGAGATAGATCAGCAGTAGATAAGGTCAATATGACCTAGATAGAAAGAGAGATTTTTTTAAGAAAATTAGAAAAACATGGAGCATATTACTTATCAGATTTTATGAATAGATAAAGAATTTATGAATAAACGAGAGAAAAGTCAGGTATAAAATGGTTAATTTCAATTATATTAAATTAAAAAGGTTTTGTATGAATAAAACAAATATAGTTAAGATTAGAAGGAAAGCAGAAAACTGGGGAAAAGTTTTATAAATAGTTTATCAGATAAAGGTCTCATCTCCAAAGTGTATAAAGAACTTTGTCAAATCTCTAAGAATATGAGTCATTTCCCAATTGATAAATGATCAAAGGGTATGAACAGGCAATTTTCCAATGAAGAAATCAGAACAGTTTATAGTCATGTGAAGAAATGCTCTAAGTCGTTATTAACTAGAGAAGTACAGATTAAAACGGCCTTCAGATATCATTTTACACCATTAGATTGGCTAAAATGATAGACGGGGAAACTCACAAATGTTGGAGAGGATGCGGAAAAGTTGGGACACTGATTCATTGCTGGTGGAATTGTGATGTGATCCAACCCTTTTGGGGAGCAAGCTGGAATTTTGCCCAAAGAGTTATTAAGTTACCTCTACCCTTTGACCTGGCACTATCGCTGCTTGGTCTGTTTCCAAAGGTAATGATTAGGGAAAAAGGAAAAGAAACTGTATGTTCTAAAATGTAGCAGCTCTCTTTGCAGTGGCAAAGGACTGGAAACTGCAGGGATGCTTGTCATTTGGGGGCTGACTGAACAAGTTATGGTGTGTGATTGTGAGAGAGTGCAACGGTGCTGTAAGAAATGATGAGCTCCGTGATTTTAGAAAAACATGGATTTGTATGAAATAATGAAGAGTGAATGCGTAGACCCAAGGGAAAACTGCATACAGTAACAGCAAAGAACGACTTTTAGCAAATAAATACTCAAATTAAGTATAAAGGACATGTGAAGAAAGACATCTGCATCCAGAGAAAGAAATGTGTGTAGAATAGTTTTACATGTCTATAGGCCTATTTGTCTCTTAAAGGTAGCCATCTCTAGGGTCAGGGAGGAGGAAGGAGAAACGAAAAAAAATTTACACCAGAGTTTTGTTGTAGGTTTGGAAGGAATAGCAAGTCATGTGTAATAGATTTGCAGTTTCATGTACAATGTTATGGAAATGCTTGTTTTATTCCATAAATTAAAAATAAAAACTCAAGTCATGCACAACATAATTCTGTATTAGTGATACTGCCTTCCCCCCAGAAAAATAATAAAAAGCAAGAAACAGTAAAAGAAAAAATTTGCTTCAAAGAGTCTGCCTTCATAGTTCATGAGCTCTCTCTGAGTGATAGTATTTTTCATCATGGGTCCTTTGGAATTGTCTTGGATTATTGTCTTGATCAGAATAGCTAAGTCTTTCACGGTTGATAAACCTTACAATATTGCTTTTACTTTGCACAATGTGTACACAAAAACCAGGAGATCCTGTTTCTCTCACTTTGCTTTGATCAATTCATGTAAGTCTTCCATGGTTTTTCTGAAAACATCTTCATCATTTCTTACATCATAATAATATTTCATCACAATCATTTACCACAGTTTGTTCAGCCATTCCCCAGTTGATGGGCAACCTCTCAGTTTCTAATTCTTTGCCACCATAAAAAAAGCTGCTTTAAATATTTTTGTATAAATTGGTCCTTTCCCTTTTTCTTTTGAATTCTTTGGGATACAGACCTAATAGTGGTATTGCTGGGTCAAAGAGTGTGCACAGTTTTGTGGCCCTTTAGCCATAGTTCCTGATTGTTCTCTGCAATGGTTGGATCAGTTCACAGTTCCACCCATAGTGGAATAGTGTCCCTATTCTCCCACATCCCCTTACGCATTTTCCTTTTCTGTTATCTCAGCCAATCTGATAGATGTGAGGTACATCAAAGTTGTTTTAATTTACATTTCTCTGATCAGTAGTGATGTAGAGCGTTTTCCCATGTGACTATTGATAGCATTGCTTTCTTCTGAAAACTGCCTGTTTGTATCCTTTGACTGGTAATCAATTGGGGAATGGCTCTTACTTTTTTATAAGTTTGTCTTAGTTCCCTAAATATTTTTAAAATGATGCCTTTATCAGAGAGGCTATAATTTCTCCCCCTCTCTCAGTTTCCTACTCTTCTTCCAATTTTGACTACATAGGTTTTGTTTGTGCAAAGCCTTTTTAATTTCATGGAATCAAAACTGTCTCTTATAATGCTCTTTATGTCCTGTTTGTTCATATCTATATATCCCTTATCTATAGATCTGATAGGTAAGATATTCTGTGCTTCCCTTTGCTTATGATATCACCCTTTATGTCTAAGTCATGTACTCATTTTGAGTTTTTCTTGGTACGTGATGTGAGATGTTGTTTTGTGCTTTATTTCTGCCAAACCACTTCTCAGTTTTCACAGCCATTTTTTCAAATGGTGAGTTTTGACCCCCAAAATTTAGATCTTTGCATTTTTCAAACACTAAATTGCTATGGGAATTTACTACTGTGTATTATATCTGATCTTTTCCACTATCCACCACCTTATTACTGCTTTGTAACAGACACACACACGTGTGTGTGTGTGTGTGCATGTGTGTATGTGAAGCAGGCTCTGCATCGTCAGCATCTCCCGTGACTTTGCTTTCTTAGCCATTTAAAAGCTTCGCCATCCTTCACCAACCCTGCCCCTGCCCTGCTAATATTTTGTATGAAACTTCTGCTAATGTGTTAATTAGACTTTTGGGTAGCTTGGAGGCTTTGTTTTAGGCCTTGCTCCTTCTGCAGCCTCAGTGTGCTGAGTTTGCCTTTCTTTCTCTCTTCTTGTCTTCTAGGTCAGCACATGTGCCTACATCACTCAAAAGGTAGAATTGGCAGGTATCCGGTGAGTCTTGCTCCGTCTTTGCGTTTTGTGTCTAACTGGACTTTAGCAGCTCCATAGACCATCACAGATGGGGACTTCTCATGAAATGTCAGCTTTTACTTACCTCAAAGGGAAGCAGTTGTAATAAAAATAAGAGCAGCAGTAGAACAGAATACCAGATGCTTGGGACTAAGAGAAGCAGCACCTGACATGGAAAGAACAGTGGGTGTGGCATCTGAGGACATGAGTTCAAGTTTCACCTCTGCCACTTATCTGCCTTGTGACCAAAGGCAGTTATTTCACCTTGCTGTGCCTCAGTTTCCTTTCCTGTAAAATGGGGCTAATGATAGCACCTGCTGCCTAGAGTTGTAAATACCAATGAGAGGACATGATAGAAAGTGTATCCCAAACCTTAAAGCTCGATATAAATGTGAACTCAGATTATGATAGGATCCTGTGACCTCCCAAGGTTCCCCTCCTGCCTCCCATTTGAACAGCTCTCACTTGAAGATTTTTTTGGGTCCAATTTTAAACCTAAATCTTGCTCTGATTTTCTTCTGCACGTGCTGCCTCTTGTGTGGATGACTTCTTTGAAATAACCTTTCGTGATCTCTTGCTTTCAGGGCCCAGGCAGGTGAACTGTGGGTGAAGAGTGAGAAGGTCATGTGTGGATACATCAGTGAAGACACACGGGTAAGAGCCCTTCCCAAATCCTCAGCAGCAGCCCCTGCAGCCCCTAGCCATGCCATGCTCATCCCAGGCGGTTCCCTTCTGAAAAAGCAGGGCTCATGCTCCTGGATAGACACATACCGCAGTCTGTGCTGGTGCCCGTCCGTCTGCCTTTGCCTGTCTTCAACCTGGCAGTGCTGGTCAGCTCCTTTTGAAGGTGGTTTTCTTTTTAATTGAATTATTTTATTTGTTTTCAGTGTTCAACAATCACTTCCATGTATCTTAGATTTTTTTTCACTCCCTCCCCTTCATTCCCCCCTCCCTCCCCACTCCCTCCCTGAAACGGCATACAATCTTACGTAGTTTCTACATGTACGTTCCTATTAAATGCATGTTGCATAGAAGAATTAAGATGAACGAGAGAAACCATAAAACAAAACAAAACATAATACAAAAGGAAATGATCTGCTTCATTCTGCGATCCAATTCCATAGTTCTTTCTCTGGATGTGGAAGGCATTTTGCCTTAAGAGACCATTGGAACTTTTTTAAGTCCATGCATTTCAGTGAAGTACTAAGTCTACCAGAAAAATTCTGCACACACTGTTGTTGTTGCTGTGTACAAAGTTTTCCTGGTTCCGCTCCTTTCACTCAGCATCAGATCATAAAAGTCTTTCCAGGCCTCTCTGAAGTCTTCCTGTTTATCATTTCTTATAGCACAATAGTATTCCATTACATTCATATACCACACCTTGTTCGGGCATTCCCTTGGTTTCCAGTTTTTGGTCACCACAAAGAGAACTGCTATAAATATTTTTGTACATGTGGGACCCTTTCCCATTTCTATAATCTCTTTGGGATAGAGTCCCAGGAGCGATATTGCTGAGCCAAAAGTAATGCACATTTTTGTAGCCCTTTAGGCATAGTTCCAAATTGCTCTCCAGAATGGTTGGATCAGCTCACAGCTCCACCACCAATGAATTAGTATTCCAACTCTCCTACATCTTCTTCAGCATTTATCATTTTCCTGTTCTGTCATGTTAGCTCACCTGATAGGTGTGATGTGGTTGAGGGTGGTTTTCTTTGGGGAAGAGAAGACTGAGTCTGGCTTATCTAACGATGGAGTTGGGATTGAGACTTCAAGTCGTCAAGGCACGGTCTGTGTGTAGCCTGAAGGAGCCTCCCTGTCAGTTGGGGTGGAGAACTATAAATCATGAGCAGTAAGAGAGAAGCATGAGATTTAGGTAATCCATTGTTGTAAGTGCTTAATTCATGCTCATTCGTTTAGTGCAGTAGGAGAAGAGACATCACAGAGGCAGACAGACAAGGGGCCTGGGGCCTTTGGCTGCTGCTGTGAAAGAGACCCCCATTGCTGCTCTTAGGGTTACAAAGTACTTGCTCCCAACACCGTTGTAGGATGGCTGGTTCAAGTATCATACCTTTTTTACGGAGGAGAGATCAGAGAAGTGATTTGCCCTGGTTTTCATAATAAATCACAGGCCTCAAACCTGGGGCTTTTCACTCCTCCCGGATGACTCCCTGTTCCTTCCTTTCCCTTCCTGAAGCCTGGAGTAAGGGCAGGCTTTAGTGAAGAGATAGGTAGGATTTGGATGGGTGGAAAGTCACATGGAGGACATTCTGTAAAGAGAGCCTAAGCCCACCAGGGGAGCCAAATTCCCTCCCAGATCTTAATACCTGTGATCCACTAAACTCACTAAACTCTAATGGCCTGGGGGACGGTGTCATTGTGGTATAGCCTAGGGAGGCCAGTTAATAATGTTCATGTAGATAAGTCCCCAAGGAAAGGGGAAGTTGTGTCATGGCTTCCTCTTACGGAAGCTTAAAAGCATATGGTCCTGTGTACAATAGTAGGGTGTTTTGTTATATCCCAGTGTAGATTTGGGAAGGGTTTAAATCAGTTCCCCTCTATGGTTTGTAAAGTAAAAAGAAGAAAAAATCTCTTTGCTCACTTACATGGGTTCATCCCCTCCCCTTTGTTAGCTCTCCATTCCACAGGGATCTTGGCCTCTGCGTGTAGGCATATTTGCTGAGGTATGCACGGCCATGGACATTATGCCTCAGAGAGGGGCTCCTCATCCTTGCCCCCTTCTCTTTCCCAGGACACCCTTACCTTTCTCTAATAAACATTGGGATCTGCGTCCACATGAAGCTAGTCAGGGTGGGGCAGGGCCAGGCAGTGGGGAGAGGAAAGCCCTCTTTATAAAGCCAATGAAATGCTGTGTGAGCACACTTGGGCCTTAGCCCTTGAAAAAAACGTGACTGTGTCTGTTTTTTTTCAGGTGGTGTTCCGTTCGACTTCAGCTATGGTTTATATATTTATTCAGATGAGCTGTGAAATGTGGGATTTTGATATTTATGGTAATGTTGCTGCTAGATGTAGATGTTCAGAACTGGGGCTCTTGAAAGGTCGCCCCTACTGCAGTGCTGAGATCTCACCATCCAAGCAGCTGGTGCATCAGTGTTCCTGGCTCTGGGCTTGGAGAGATCTCCGGTCTCCTCACTGTGGGTCCTTCCTCTCTGTTAGCACAGACTGAAGCCCATCCCTACCTTCTGGTCCTCTGTAACTGTTGTCATCTTAGGTGATTGTTGTCAAGTGCTTACCACCATGCTTGGCACATAGTAGGTACTGTGTAAATGCTGATTCCCTTTCCTTCCTCCCAGTATCCAACTACCAATTCTACAAAGAGGATTCACTCAGTAATAATAGCTGGCCTTTGTCAAGTGCTTTACAAGTATTATCTCATTTGTTCCTCACAGTGACCCTGGGAGATATGTGGTATTATCACCTCCATTTTACAGGTGACAACACTGAGGCAGACAGAAGTGAATGAAGTGACTTGCCCAGGGTCACACAGCTAGGAAATGTCTGAGGCTGGATTAGAATTCCTGACTCCAGGCTCAGTGCTCTATCCACTGGGCCACCTAGTTCCTGTGCTCTGTTGGGTATACCAAAGTCAGAATTGATTCTTTGCTAGCTGTGGGATCTTGGGCAAGTCATTTGCTCTCAGGACCTCCATTTCCTCATCTGTAGAATGAGATGAAGGTGCACTCCTTTTCAGCTTTTGCTATGTAATACTTTAATCCTAATTCTTTGATTGCCTTCTGTTTTATGCATGTTTCTCTTATCCTTGGCTATCACTTGAACTCTCCCGGAGTCTCAGTGACTATCTGGTCTGTGTTCCATGCCTTCTGCTTGAAAATCTCTATTTAGGGAGAACCCACCACTTCTAAAGACAGGCCAGTCCACTCTCCATAGGCAAGGTCTTCTTACCATCAGCCCTCGATTTGACTTCTTGCACCTTCCAGCCTAGGAGGGTCCCAGGCCTGTTTTACAGGGCCAGATAGAAGAAGTGTAACCCTCTCCCAGGAGAAACATCTTCTGATGTTTGAATAGAGCCTTCTTATTCCCTGCTTTCTCTCCCCTCCCCCAAGTCTTCTCCAAGCTAAACACTCCCAGTTCTTTCAGCTGACTTCCCTGTGGCCCTTTGCTCTTGTGTGGACACTCTCCAGTTTATCATTGTCCTTGCTAGAAGGTGGTGCCCAGAACGTTTGACCACTGTCACCTTCTCATCCCACCTCTGCTCTGCACTGACATTGTTTTAGGCTGTCATGGTACCCTGTGGCTGCATGTCGACCTTGCAGTCCATCGTAATCCACGGAGCTTTCCTCTGCCCCAGCTTGTACATGGAAAGCTACAGTGCCTGAACCCAGTGTAAGACTTGATGTTTACCCCAGTTCCGTTTGATTGTTTTTGAATTAGCCCAGGGGTTTGACTTGTCTAGATTCTTTGAATCTAGATTTTAGCACTTCCTTTCCCTCTCAGCTTTGTGCCATCTGCAGATTTGGTAAGCATGTCCCTACCTTTATCCAAGTTACTGATAAACATGTTCAATAACACAGGACCAAGCTGAGCTCTCCGAGGTACTCCACTAGAGACCTTCCAAACTGACATTAAGCCATAAGAGACTACTCTTTGGGTCCGACCATTTGACCACTTCTGAATCAGTCTAATTATACTATTTTCTAGCTCAGCGACCCCCATATGGGATTTGACTCACAGTTTAAGAAGCACTGAAGGGGTCATGAGTGGAAAAAGTTTAAGGAAGCCTTGTTTAGTCTGTGTTTAGAGAGAGAGAGAATCAAACGCTTCAGTCTAGATAAACAATGTTTACAACAGTTGATCTGTCAGTTTACTATCCAGCAAAAGAAACTAAGGTTAGTGTTGTTTTTTTAGAACATCTATCACTACCTTTGTTACAAAGTCATTTCCCATTAATTGTGTTCTCTCCCCCTTGCTCAGTCAAACTCTTTTTGTAACAAATAAACATTGAATCAAAGCCAGTATGTTTAGCAATCGGTGCCACATTCCACATCCATCTGCTGAAGGTGGGGAAGGGAGAATGTTCCATCACCAGTTTGGGGCGTGTCATCACAGAGCACACCTGCCTTTTCTTTTCTTCCGTCCACTTCTCGTCCTGCCTCAGTTTATACAAGTCTGTCTCTTTCTCTGGATACTTTTATTGGTAGTGTCTTGTGGCTTATGCCAGTTTGTTCACCCATTTCACAGTGGACACGATCCTATTTTGTTTCCTGTTTTTCACTTTCTCTCATTTACTGCCCCCATTAATGGTGTCCCACTGGCTAAAGAGGTCTATAGTGAGGCCAGGCTGGCACTTTGTGATTACTTCCTATTCTAGAGATGCTCGAACTTTTCCTTTAATAGAATGTTCTAGAATTTTGCCAGGAATTGAAGTCAAGCTCACTGGCGTAGATTTTGCAAACTTGATCTTCTTCTTCCCTTTTCGAAAAGTGGGACCATCTGCGCCCTTCTCCCATGCCGCGCCTTCTTCCCTGCTGCTTCTTCCCTGCTGCGTTACTCCTCGAATTCTTCGTATTCTTGCCGGGAGCAGCTCAGTTACCACGCTGACTCATTATTTCAGGGCCCTATGGAAGAGATCATTTGGGCCAAGGGTTGCTGGGTTTCCTCTCTCTTACTGTGGTTCTCAGTTCCCTGTTCATCAGGTTTGTCTTGGAGTCCTGACTTGATTCTCCTTGGCCGAGGAAAGAAAAGACAAAAGCAGCTTTGTTTTCTTTCTGTTGTCATTGTCTCATGAATGAATGAAAGACTGAAAAAGCATTTATTTACCACTTACTGTGTACAGAGAGAGCATGAACAGAAAGGCCAGAGGCCCTGTTCCCAAGGAGCTCACGTTCCAAGAAGGGCAGACAACATCTTAGGAAGTTTCAGTTGTGAGTTGGATGGCAAAGTCCCATGGTCCATAGGGCACAGTGGCAAGGCAGATGGCAGTGCCCTTTCTTTAAGTGTCATCCCCATGAATCAGATCACATCTGTTTCTGGGTGGAATCACTTAGCAGTGCCATGGTCATTGGTGGGAAGCACTTTCTGGGTCTTGCGTAACTGTGGGTGCCAAGGTGGGGGCAGGTCTGAGGTGGTCTGGGAGCATTGCTTTTCCTGGCATTCTTGGCCTTACTCGCCTCTGAGTGGCATTTGGTATTGGTGTTGCCAGTTGCCAGGTGTGTGTGTGTGTGTGTGTGTGTGTGTGTGTGTGTGTGTGTGTCTGTCTGAGAGAGAGAGAGAGATGCTCTTCTTGTGGTTCTTGGGTGAAGGGTTCTTGCCTATATCCACTGGGGCATGAAGGGAGGTTGTGAGTTTGACCTCCTGTTCCTTCCCTTGGTGCTTTGCTGCTTCAGCTAGGCTTGCTTGGCCGGTGGTGATCATCTCCATTCCTCAGCTCACTTCTTCTCCCATATAGCTAGCATCCCTTTTGTGGTCCTCAGTGGTCTTCTGTGACCTTGACTCATTCTCACATTCAGCTCCTCTGACACTGGTCTTATATGCCCTTGTCTTTGCTTCGTATGTATTTTCTGGTCCCTCCCCTTGTTTCTTCTCTACATGCTCTTTTAAAATCACATGCCACCCATGTATCCACAGTGGCCGCTTCGGATGGATCCTTCTCCCTTTGTATTTGCAGAATTCCATTCTTGAGAACTTACTAGTTTCCCTTGTAGACACTGAATCCATGGAATCTTCCTCCTTATCTTCTTCTAAGCTGTGTGAAGTCAACTCTCTGTGCCACATGGGCGTAACTGGATCTGTCATTCCTGTGTGTCAGACTTGCCCAGCTTTCCTCCACTTCCTGACCTAAGCTCCAAGATGGCCTTCATTATTCCTTGCCCGGGTTCACATTGTTTCTTCCCCATAAACTCAGAGCCTCTCCAATAATGAGAATCAGACCAGAAGAGAATTCTCTCTTGTTGGCTTCCTCATCTTCTGAAGGTTGAGATTTGTTATTAAGGTAAATCAGAATATTATGAATTGTTCTTCTTTTGGCACAAAGAGGGCTTCCCCAGGTGTCTGGGTCACTACATCGTGCTTCAGTGGATTGCCGATCTAGTTCTTAGAATTTCCATCCTGGTGGTCTGGAGCAGGCAGGTGATCCCAGTGCTTCTTTTGCTACCTCTGGTGATCTTGACCCTGACTGATGGGCTTCTACCATGCCCCCACCCCACCCCTGTCGTCTCCTAGATTTCCTTTCCTGAGTATTAACGTGTAGTGCCGTTCCTCTCTATCCACTGCTTCTTGTCCTATTTTCAAAGCCATATTCCAGTCATGACTCAGCTCATTCCTTGGTCCCAGTATGATGAGGTCACCTTGGCCCCATGTTCTCGTTGCTGGTTCATCCCTTGTTCCCACTGCTCTGTCTCTACCCTCTTATATCACTTCACTGTAACTGATGCCGCCCACTTCTATCTCCTTTGTATCTTCTTGCTCTTTGGGTCATCTGACATTGTGACTCTTCAGAGAGCCTGGGGACTTGTGGATCTGTAGCCAGTTTACATCTCAAAGAGGAAATTGGGGTTAAAAAGGCTTTTGTGGCAGTCAGGGTGCAGACTGGGCGACCTTTCTCCCATCCAGATGGTGTTTGGGGATCAGCTGTCCCTGACTCTAGGAATGGGTTCCATTTTTCTCATTCCCCAGGCCCTTAGGATAAGGCTGCCATTTTCCTTCTTTATTGATGGTACCAAAGGCCAGATTGGGTTTCAGGAGACAAGTAAATGGTTCCCCATGAAGTGAACCCCAGATGCCATATCCTCCTCACCTGGTCTGATGGGACCCTGGCTTTTTCTCAGATTAGCTTTGCTGCCATCTGTGGGGTTCAGAGGGAAAAGCATCTGCATCCCATAAACTCTGCTCTGCTCCTTCCTTTGCAGGAGATTTGTATTTTGAAAAAGCTGTGAATGGTTTCCTTGCTGACCTCTTTACCAAGTGGAAGGTACGCTTAGATTTTCTCATTTGGAATCTTGTGTGGTAGGTGAAGCTTCGTTGTGCATTACAGCCCTTAATGTGGTAGATGAGCTTGAAGTCAGAAAGACCTGAGTTCAAATATCACCTCTGACACTGAATAGTGGGTGTGACTCTGGTTTGGTCACTTAACCTCTGTTACACAGTGGCCTGGAGGAATATTCCCAGAAAAGGAGTTCTCAGCATTCCTGAGGTCTAGACCCTAAGGTATTTGCCTTTGCTTTCAGTCAGAGCTCTTACAGATTAAAAACCTAGTGGATAGGCTTTTACTTTAAAAATATCTGAGTATTTTCTTTTCCAATGGGACATTAATGGAGTCAGGAAGATTTGAGTTCTACTCCAGCCTCAGACATTCACTAATGGTGTGACCCTAGGCAAGTCCCTTCACCTCTGTCTTCCTCAGTTTGCTGATCTGTAAAATGGCTCTAATAGCGGCTACCTCCTAGGCTTGTGTGAGGATAATGACTGTAAAGCTTTTAGCATAGTGCCTCGTGCACACTAGGTGCTTTATAAACGTTAGCTCTCGTTACTGTTGTGGGATTGAATTCTTGATCTAGCCGATAGAGCTGGTGGTTACTGAGCTGGTTACTGAGCAACTCTAGGCTGTGGTTGAGAGGCTTTGTTCCTGAGAAGACCCAAGGGGAGGGAGAGGAGCAACGAGGGGGTGAGGGATGCAGGAGATGGGGCAAGAGGTAGTGCTTGGCTGGGCCTCTCAAGGCCCATTGTTGGCCCAGTGGAAGTGGGGGGAGGGAGGCACCAGCCTGGGCTGGCCAGAGGGCACACATTTTCACAGAGGAAGACTCTAGAAAGGGAAACATTAACCCAGATCACACAGGGGAAAGAGAGCTGGGCACATGCCCTAGTGGAAAGAGGCCTGGGTCCAAATCTCAGCTTGCTGGAAATGCTCCTGTGCAGTGATGTGACCTGGGCAGGGACCCACTGTGTTACCCTGGGGTTCTTCATTTGCCCAACCAGTCCCCCCCAGACATCTTCTCACTTTTTGTCAGTCTGGCCAGCCAGGAACCTCCACGAGCAGTGGGTTGGGAGCCCCAAAAACCAGTGGCAATCCTGACCAAATCCCTGTATTTCTGCCACTTGGGTCTGACAGCTCTACTGGGGATGAGGAAAATGGCCCAAATAGTGAGTCATGTGGCAGAACCGCATGGCCACTGTCCTCCACAGCTTTTTCCCCCTCTGTCCCTGTCTCCAGCATCTCACACTGACTCTCCCTGCCCCCCATTTTTGTGGTGTGGGCTGGGAGAGCAGACCCCTCTTCTCCCTGGAAGAGGCTTCCCCAGGGCTCACAAAATGCTCCATTCAGGGACCCTATGGATTCAGCTACTCCTCACTCTTCTCTTTCTTGTGCAGGAAAAGAATTGTAGCCATGAAGTGACTGTGGTCCTGTTTTCTAGGACTTTCTATGATGCAAAATCGATTGGTGAGTCTGTCTCCAGCCTCCCTTGCTGGTGTCCTTTGGCTCATCTCTGCAGGCTTCTGGTTCTCACTGGCTGCTGTCTGGATGGCAGCCTCCTCAAGGCCAGGACCTCTGTCTGCCTCCCAAGCCCATTAGTGTTTGGAATGCAGTGGGTGCTCTTAGAGCAAGGACACATAGGTCATCCTGAATGCCTCTGACTCCAATACTAAATGCTTGCCCACTGCCCTATTGAAGCCAAGATTGGAACCCAAGACCAGTCTTGCCTTTCTGGAGCTTTTGATCTGGTGTCAGAGAGCAGATGGGTCACAGGATAGAGAAGGGAGGTTCAGGGGGCCCAGGATGCCTTCCTGGTTCAGAGGACCAGGCCTGAGGCCCTGCCTGGACTTGCTCATGACCCCCAGCTGTGAGAGCCAGACTGGAAAGGAGACTTTGGGGACAGTGAATGAGGGCACAAATGTTTTTTTTTCCTTCCCAGTGTACATAAGGGAGCATTTGAAGTGCTTTTATTTTTTAAAATTTAAGTTTTACTTTTGACTGTGGTTAAGTTTTAATTTTTAAAAATCATTTATATTGATATCTTTTGTTTTTATATTATAGTCTTTTCCAAATATATTACAGGATCTCCCCCCTCCCCCACCCCAGCCTCCCTTTGTGGAAAGAGAATCATTTAAACTAACCCTGCACTGGGTCTGATGGTGGATGTGGCATCCTGCCCCCATAGGCCTTCCCATTGCTTCGAAGAAGGGAGAGGTCCTTAGTGTGGTCCTTTCAGCTCCTTGGCACACGACCTTCTCATGTATGTTCTTGCCATGCATGCATGTCTGGTCCTGACTCTGCTTCCTTGGCTCAGCCTCAGGTCACATGTGTCTTCCTGGGTTTCTCTTAATTCTCAAGTCCTTATGTTTCTTTGGGCACAGTCAGGTTCCGTGATGTTCATGTATGTGGGCACTCATTCTAGTTCTGGTTTTTACTGACATGGGCGGTGCAGTGGGCACTGCTTTGGCCATTGTGGGGGGTGGCAGGGGGTCTTTTGGGGTATGTTTGGTGGTGCCATCCCTGGGTCTGTGACTAGTGACCTGGGGACTCCCCTAATTGGAGCTCATCTTAAGAGGCATATTAATGTGCAGTTAGGGCCATGGGTGGATCCCTTCTGGCCAGTTTACTCTGCTGTGGCCCAGCCCTCAGGACAGGACGGGGCAGGGAGAGGGCCCTCTGCCCTTCATGATGGAGCATCTCCCTCTGCTGTCTCCACTTCAGATGAGTTTCCTGAGACGCATCGAGCCTCAATTCGACAGGATCATGAAGGCAGATTCTATGAAGATTTTTACAAGTAGGTTTTGGCCAGCTGGGGGTGCCACCATTTCCTGAGGTGTTAGGGAGAGGCTGGAAGACCAGTTGTCATGGATCATGGCTCAGGGATTCACGCAGTGTGCAGAAAGCCCCTCCTGAGACTTAGCTTCCAGAGTTCTGGGGACAAAGAGCTGAGGATGAGAGCACTAGAAGCTTTCCTGACCCCAATGACTCCAAAAGCCCTCTGTTTGTGCCTTTGGTGCATGTGGAGCACAGAGCTGGAATGGGAGGGGGAGGCATGGAGAAACAAGGGGCAGCCAAGGCCTTTTCCTGCCCTTGTTGGGCTCGTGGTATGGAGGATGAAAGAAAGGTGGAGGGAGAGAGAGAGAGGAAGGGGGAAAGAAGAGAGAAAAAATGAAAGAGGGAGGGAGGAATGAAGGCAGGAAATGAGGGAGGGAGGGAGAGAGGAAGGAAGGCAAGAAGGGAGAGAAGAAAGACGGAAATAAAGGGTTTTGACTCAGGGCTTGTGGGCCAAACCAGATGGCACATGCTGGCCTCCACACAGGTACAAGGCATGTCCCTGCCCTCAGGCATCTTCCCTTCTGGTGGACGTCAGTGAAGGGGAGAGGTGGTCCCAGAGGTAAGCAAAGGATAGTGAGTTAGTCCCAGGGCAGGTCAAGGATTTGCCTCTGAATTTGATTCCTATGCTCAGAATAGGGAGAGGAGAGCAGGAATGTTTCTGCATTTGAGAAGGAAGAAAACAGACCTTTATTAAGCACCTCCTGTGTGCCAGGCACTGGGCTGAGTGCTTTTCAAGTGGTACCATCTCCTTTGTTTCTCAGCATCTCTGGGAGGTAGCTGTTTTTATGGTTCCCATTTTATAGGTGAGGAAACTGAGGCAAACAGAGACTAGGTGACTCACACAGGGTCACTCAGCTAGTGAGTGTCTGGCGCTGGATTTTAACTCAGGTCTTCCAGCTCCAGGCCCAGTGCTCTGTGTACAATGGCATCCCGTAGCTGTCTGGGGTGGGTGTGGGTGAAGGACAAGCTGGTCTGGGGGATGCTGGATGGGGCAGGGTGGGTGAATGGGGAGCCCCAAAGCTGACTCAGTTTGATTTCTGGGATCTCCTGTGTGTCCCAGAGCAGCTAGGGTGGATGACCCCAGTGCTCTTCACACCCCTTCCTTTAGCTTCTCATGATGTTTGTGTTGATGGCCAGGTTTCCCGTTATCTGGCATAAAGAGTGCTTCACAAATGTCACTTCAACCTGGGGAGGGGGTAGGTGCTGTGATTTACCCCATTTTACAGATGAGGAAACTGAAGCAGGCAGGAGTGAGTTGACTTGCCCAAGGTCACCCAGGAAGGCAAGATTTGAACTCAAGTCTTCCTGAGGTTCAGCATGATATTCTTTGGGCTGCTTCGTTTGAGTTTTCAATGGCCAGCACATCCATCTTTGGTTTTATTTAAAAAGCCTGTTTTCCCTTTGCATCATTTTTTTCAGTCATTTGTGAAATCAGATCGTCTGCTTCTGCCCCAAATAGATTTTCCTTTAAAAGAAAGTTGGTGATAGTAATCTTGGAGAAGGGTGCTGCTTTCAGCTTGCGGCTGGCACTTCTTTGTCTCAGTTTTCTTTATGAACAGTTTGTTTTCCCTAAGAACCTTCTTCCCCCTTCTTAAGGTCAGAGCCCTGGGCTCTCAGAAGTGCTGGGGATCTCCTTTGCCAGGGCCCCTGACATCTGATAGGCTGTGCTTGGATGCCACCCCAGGGATGGGGAGCTCATTCCCCTCAGGCCTTGGGCCTCTCTGTGGGTCTATTCTCAGGCAACTTTGGCCAGAAGTGTTTGCTTGCATGGTGTGAGCATCTGCCTTTCTGTACCTTTCTGTGCTGCAAGACCATCTCTGTGATAGCCCTTCAGAAGCTGGCAGAGAACGTACCTGAGCCCCCGGGCTTCAGGCTTGGCTTCATGTGAAGGCTCTGGCTTCAGCTGTGGCTGCTGAGTCTCTGGAGGCAAGAGATTGTTGCCTAATCCTAACCCTAGTAAGCACTTCTGAAAGCCATGTGGTCGATGGAGTGTTTTAGACTGAGCCCAGGCCTGGGGTGGGGGTGGGGCACCTCAGTGCTCCAGCTCTGACTTTTCCATGATGGTAGGAATTTCAGCTTCTCTTTTGGATCTTGGCTTCCAAGGCTCAGGGCTGGAGAGGCCGTGAGGGCTCATGGAATAGATCCAGGCCTGTTTTTTAGATGAGGAAAGCAGGGGAGTCCTTGCAGGGAGGCCTTATGGGTCCAAGCCCTGCCTTGCAGTGCCCCCCAAGGCTTGGAGCCCATCTCTTCTCTGGAGCCAGGCGTTAGTGCCTATTTTGTGCCCCCTTTGTGTTTCCTGCAGGGTGGTGGTTCAGAACGAGAGACGAGAAGAGTGGACATCGCTCTTAGTGACCATTAAGAAGCTCTTTGTCCAGTACCCGGTGCTGGTGCGACTGGAGCAAGCAGGTACCACCTGTCACTCCCCAGTAGCTTTTGTCGATGTCTTTGTCAGTGCTCTTGCTTCTACTTTTGGCCAACATCAGGTTGGCGGTAGGTCAGCTCGTTTATTTCTTAGGTAGCTCATAACGAGCCTTGTGTGTGCCCTGCCCTTGCCTGGCACTGTCTCTGTGCCCTCTGCCTTCAGGAGTACGGTTTATAGGGGGTATTGTGAGTGGTGAGAGAGAGGTAACCCCGTGATGCAGACCCTTCTTGGGTGCCCTTTTAGGGTGTGGCAGTTACTGGGCACTTGAGGGTTCTGATAGCTGGTTCCCCACTTGGAAGAGCCTCATGTTGAGTCCTGGTGATGAATCGTGGGTCTCTCCTGTGAGGCTAGCCACACCTGTTGTGCATGGTGTGTGTCACCACGTCAGCAGTGTGAGCAATGATTGGTTTGGCCCTTGTGTCCTTGTGACTATACGTGGGTCATTGGCCTAGTCAACGGAGGGGAGGACCTTTACTGACAGGATTTCCTAATGTGGAGGCTGGATAGGGAAGCTGGACATGGAGGCTGTGTTAGCCATGGGTTCACGGCCCTGTCCTGCTCTCTTCTCTGTGACTTGTTTGATGAGGGGCTGGGCTTTGTTCCACTCAGTCCTTGGGCAGACCTAGGAGCAGATTCCTCATCCTCCATAGCTTCATGCTGCCCCATCTCATTGTGAGACCCTCGATGGAGGTGTGTTGGGGTAGAGGGAATGACCTGAGAGGCCATAACTGATGTCCGGGCAACTGATTCCACTGGGTCACAGAGCCTCAATCTTCTGTGAAATGGGGGTGAGGAGGAGGATGGTAACTGGTCATATAGGGGCTGATTTTGTCTTTCATCTCTTTTTATAGAGGGCTTTCCTCAAGGTGACAATTCTACCTCAGCCCAAGGAAACTACTTGGAGGCTATTAATCTGTCATTCAATGGTGAGTGTGGAGCCTGGGTGCCTCCTGGATGCCCCAGAGATCCTGAGCCTCATGCCTGGGTAGTGAGCAGTGGGCACAGCCTTAGAGCACAAGCTCTAGGCCATAAGGGCGATGCTTAGATGAGATCCTTATGCTGGGATTGGAAGTGGCCATCCTTCTGGGGCCTGCTTCCTGGCCACAGCCTGGGCTGCTTGGACAAGACCTCTCTAGCATGTGGAAACCCTCTCTGGCTGCCCTTTGCAAAGCTGGCGATGCACCTCTGCCCCAGGCATCCAGAGCTGCCAGCCTCCAAGCAGTGTGGCCTCCTGTGTGCCCGCTGCAAATTCCCCCTCCACATCACATGCTAGGCTTCCCTCTGCCCTTCTGGAATTAGTGGTAATGAAGGTCCAAGCTTTGACCCATGTGTCCTGGGTGGGAACACTCATGCATGTGTGAGTGCATGTGCATGTGTACGTGTGTGTTTGTTGCCGGAAGCTGGGGGTCTGCTGGAGGGTGTCCAGGACACTGCTGTCATGAAGGAACCCCTGTCCTGTGGGTCGGTTGCTGCCTTTCCAAAGGACGGATGGTAGATATTGGAAATGAATGTTCTGATCCCAGCAAATCAGAGGCCTCCAGCATGGCAGTCTGTGCTAAAAGGGCTGGGGCTTTGTCTGGGTGCTTCTCCCTCTGCCCATGCCATCCCTCTCCTCTCTGCCTCAGCTGCTGATACCACCACCTCTCCTATGTTGTCCACCATTTCCTTCCAGCCTGGGCCTTTGTCAGGCATGATGTGTAGGCCCTTCCAGGCCTCCTGCTGCCTTCCTCATTTGGAAGGGTCCTAAGATCCTAGTCCTGGAGCTGGCATGGACCTCTGAACCCCTTTGTTTTACAGGGGAGGGAAACTGAGGCCCAGCGAGGGGATGGGACTTGTCTAAGGTCCCAAAGGCAGTGTAGGCTTCAGTGGGAGGACTTGAACTTATGTGCTCTGACCTGAGTTGCTCCTATGTCTCTGCTGAGGCACACTGACCCAGCTGGAGGTTGTCCCTGTGGATGTGGCTTTTGAGATCCCAAGGTCCCTTAGGAGTCCACAGAGAGCCCTTGCACTTGGCGGGGGCATTTTCCCGAGGGTTGTTTCAGGGACAGAAGTCAGGGTCCCCATACCCTGTGAATGGGCTCCTCCCTGGCTGCTGGAGCCCTGAAAGTTCTGCCAGGCAGAGTCCAGAGTATGTCAGGGGCTCCATTCTAAGTTATGGGTCCTGTATGTACTTGCTGTTTTTCAGTGTTTGACAAGCACTATATCAACCGCAATTTTGACCGGACGGGGCAGATGTCGGTGGTCATCACCCCTGGGGTTGGCGTGTTTGAAGTGGACCGACTCCTCATGATCCTGACCAAGCAGCGCATGATTGATAACGGTAACATCCCAGGGCTTGGCATCTTGACTGTCCTTCATCACTCTGTACCTTGAGGCCATCCCCTGAGTTGGCTCCGGAACCAAGCACTTATTCAGTGCCCACTGTGTGCCTGTGGGCCACAGAACTATGAGTTTTTTCTGTTACCTTAAGGGCAACCCCACATACCTGGATTAGTACATTCAAAAGCAACACATAATAAATGGTGGTCATGTTGGGAGGGAGGAGGCCTCAGTCTGTGAGGCTCCATCCTTTCTGCACAGAGCCCACAGCCCAGAGTCCCGGGGATGAGGCCTGTCCCTCCATCCCCCGAGAAGCTCAGGAGGCCAGATTGTTCCTGGTCATGGCAGGCCAACATGGGTCAGGGTAGGGAGTGAGCAGAAGCAAAGCATCCCCTCCTTTCTGAGCCGGTGCCAGACTCTTTGCTTGTTAGCTTATTTGGCGACAGCTAGAAAGGCTCCTGTTCTTTCTCCTAGGGATTGGCGTGGATTTGGTGTGTATGGGGGAGCAGCCACTGCATGCTGTGCCACTGTTTAAGGTAAGGAGTCTTCAGAACTGTCTTTTATCTGCGAGTGAACAGGCGTTAATTAAGCACCTGCTGGGTGCCAGGCCTGATGCTAAGCCTCAGGGTCACAAAGAAAGACCAAAGGCAGACCCTGCCCTCAGGGAGCTCCCTGTCTAAGGAGGGGGAGGCAAAATGCTAACAACTCTGGACAGACAAGCGCTAGGTGGGATAAACGGGGGATAATCCACAGAGGGCTTCTGTCATTAAGGGGATTAATCGGGAAGGTCAGGAAGGACAGAGGTGACAGTGAGAGTGCCTGTCACTTGAGAAGTCAGGAACTGGAGGAAGCAGGGACTCAGAGACAAATCCCCAGTGCTCTGTGGTGGGAGCAACTGGGGCCTTGGGGAATGGCGAAGCTCCCAGAAGGCCGGCATTCTCATCCTGAAGAATGCCTTGACCAAAGGCCTGGAGATGGGAAAGCTGGGGGAGTCCTTGAGGGAGGCCATAGTGTCGTCCTCAAGGGGCAGCAGCAGGAGAGGAGGCTGGACAGGTCTGGAATCCTGAACGCCAAGCACAGGAGTTTGGGTTTTATTTTAGGGATCAAGAATCCTCTAAAGGAGTTTATGCTGTGGGGTGGAGGTTGTTCTGCACTGTAACTCCTTCTCTCCTCTCAGCTGCATAATCGAAGTGGTCCTCGGGATTCTCGTCTCGGAGATGACTACAATATCCCTCACTGGATAAACCACAGGTAGTTTTGCCCTGGAGATCCTGGGAAGAGCGAGGGTCTAAAAGACTACTTGCAGCCTTCGGAGGGTCCTTCAGGTGGCAGCTGCTGGTCCTGGAGAGACCTGCAGAAAGCCCTGGGACCCATGCTCCAGCCCCAAGAGGGGCAGCAGAGAGGTCTGGACTCTGCCAGGCTGACCCACTCATCAGCTAGCATGCCTTCATGAAGCCCCTTCCAGCATCCTGGGCCTGGGCTGGGGTTGTAAAGACGGAGTTGAGACGCTCTTGGCTTTCTAAGAGCTTTGTCCTTGAGAGTATGTTGGGTGGGGGCCTCCCCAACCCCCGTGGTCACTCCTTGCTCAGGAATTTCTCTCTAGAATCTAGAGCTGCAGATTGTCATGCTAAGAGGGACCCCCAGCAGGTGTCTAATCCAGCTCATCCTTTCGTCCTTTTACAGATGAGGAAAGCAAGGCACATGGGGAGGATCTAACTTTCCAGGATCCCTGATTCTGGTGCTGGCTGCCTAGCCTGGGGCATCTCTGCCCTTCTGCAGGCATAGATGGGTGGGGAAATTGGCTCCCTCAGAGCCCGAGGACTGTGAGGATAGTGAGCCTGGGTGTTAGTGACCCACTGGGCAAAGTGAGGGCAGGAATGAAAAAGATTAGGACAGGCCACAGGCAGAGGGAAAATGCTAGGGTGCAGAGTCAGAGTCCAGGGTCACATCCATCAGTTCTGAGCTATGTGATGTAGTCCTTAAATCTGTCAAATGGCCCTCTTAACACTTGTGCAGCCTTAGGTGGTGAGCCACACTGGTGCCCTTTGTGACCAAAGGGCCCTTCAGACAGGCCCATGAGGCAGAGGCCCAGACAGGACTCATTAACCCTTGTGGATTCAATGAGCTCTTCCTCAAACACAGGGAATCCAGCACATCAGCCAGGCCTGGTCCCTCACCTTGATGATGATTGTGATGTGGGATTCCTTCCTGTTCATCCATTTGTGATGGAAAAATGGGTGGCTGGAAGGGCCTAGTCTGATGAGTGGTCTCAGCGTTGTTCTTAAAAATTGAAAGTCTTTTTTCTCCAGCACAAAAATTATGTGTTATCTGAATCAAGTGGCTGTGAATATAGATTATGTAATAAATTTACTATGGAATGCTAGGGCTGGGAAGACCTTTTGAACAGGGAATGTCAGAGCTAGGAGGAGCCCTAGGACAGGGATTATCTAGAAGGGAGCCTACAACAGGAAATGTTAGAGATTGTCCAACCCCTCCCCTTTACCTTGATGAAATGTAGGCCCAGAGAGGGGAACGTGGTCTCTGCAGAGTGACATGAGTCGGTCCAGAGTTTGGAAATCATCCCATCTCTTGCATCCATGTTCAGCCTCCTTCTGCCACCCCGCTTCTTAACATGCCCAGGTCGTGGGGGATTGACAGTGTAAAGAGACCAGCATGATTTAAGTCGGTGTGTGGAGGATGCCTGGGCCTGCATCTTAAGGGGGCTGTGGCTCTGTAGGATCCCTCTAGATCCCAGTGAGTCTGCCCAGTGAGCAGCCCCTGCAACTCTCCTGGGTGGAGCCCAGGCAGCTCTGGAGTCGGCGAGATTTGGGTTCAGAGCCCTGACATACACTGGCTGGGTGGCCCCAGGCCTGTCGCTGACCCTCTGTGCTCCCTGCAGCTCTCAAAGGCCCCAGGTTTCAGGGCAGGTGCTGACCTGCTTTGGTGGAGCATCTTTCCTTGCCTGGGAATTCCCTGTATCTGAAGCAACATTTCCCTTTTGATTTGGGGGAGGGCTTGGCCCTGTAGCTTCTGTTATTTCAAGGGGTCCCTACATGCAAACCTTTACTTAGCAGATTAGCCCATATCATTAGGCAGCTGCCATGGGTCTGGCCTGAGCTAAGAGCCATAGGCATCAGAATCAAAGATAGGACCCTTACCCTCCACAGCCTGGGAAGACAAGGCTCACTTGGAATAGAGTGTCTCTTACCACCCCCACACCCCCAAGATGTGTTACCTCTCTGGGTCTGGAGGGTGATGGGAGGAGGGGCAAGGGGAGGTTAGCACAGCCTCAGGGAGCTGGAGAAGGTGCCCTGGAGACAGGAATGACTGATCCAGAGTGTAAGGGGGCAGCCCCAGCCCCCCATCCTGGCTCCAGCCTCACTTTGCCATATTCCAAAGGGATAGTGGGATCAGCTTAATGGGCCTCTCTCTTCTCTTTGAAGTTTCTATACCTCCAAGAGTCAGCATCTCTGTAACAGCTTCACCCCACGAATCAAGCTGGCAGGAAGGAAGGTAGGTTTCACCAGCTTCTCCTTGGGATCTCTGGCCCTCCTTGGCAGCCCTCTCCTCCCTTCCCCTGGCCTTGCCTCGGATAACTGGATAGTCAGGAAGATGTACTGGCCAGGGTTCCTGGAGCTGCTCAGTGTCCCCGGTGGCTCCCGATGGTGGTGAGTTTCAGGGTGGATGCGCTGGCTCTGGGACACAGAGTTGTCCTTTGGGAGTTCCCAGCAGCCACTGTTCTCCCAGCGTGCTCTGCTCACCCTGGGGGTCCCTGAACTCAAAATTACTTTGATAGTAAACAAGGTGTTATCTGTTAAAATCCTCCTCCCTTTTCTGACCACCTCCTTGAAATATCAGAAGCATATCTGCATCTGCTACATGTGAAATGATAGAACGCATGAATTGAATGCAGAAGCTGATAGAAGAAGCTGATTATATTCTTTCAAGCCAGACACCAAGGAGATTTGCAAAAATATGTAAAAACAGCATCATTCTTCCCATGAAATGTTTTTCATTTTAGAAAGTATAATTATTTTTCATTAAAATACGTTCTTTATGTTAACATGGGATGTTAACATAAATGTTAATATGTTTAGCATTATTAATTGAATTGATGGATATTTTTAAATTTTATCAGTTTTAATTTCCAATATGGTAAATATTTATAGATAGAACCCTCATAAATAAGAACTTTTTGGGGAGTCCTGAGACCCAGAATTTTGAGACTTGCTGTCCTACCCTGATGAAGCCCCCTCTCTATACCCACAGGGGATTTGAGTTGAAATAATTTTTTTAGAATTATAGTTTCCATGTGTGTAATATGATTTTACCTGCATAGCCTATATCAGATCACTTGCTATCTTGGGGAGAGGGAAAAGTTTAGAGCTCAAACTAAAACTTAAAAAGAATTTAAAAAAAAGAATTATAATTTCCAAAACTGGATGCCAACACCAGTAGTCTCAGCAGATACTTAAGGGGTTAATTAGAATTCTTGTAAAGTTTCTGTCTGAATTGGAAGAACTGTTAGAGCTGATGGAGGCTGAACATTGGCCTGTTCCTTCTCATATCCCTGTCCTCTGTCAATTTATGGAGAACAGTTCATCCGAGCACAGGCCTTGCTAAGATCCGAGGCCTTGCATGGTCCTCTGTCCTTCTCTGTTGCAAGTTCCAGGTTCTAGTTGGCCTGTGGTCTTCGAGGGCCTCTTTGAAATGGGCTGTCTTAAGCAGAAACACTGAGGATTGGCTAATGTGGGGAGCCCAGGCACGACTTTGGAAAAAACAAACGTGGTCAACTGCAGTGCCTCGCTTTCATCTTTGTCCTTTCTCCTCATGTCATCTGTTTAATTTTTTTCCAGCCTGCAACCGAAAAGGCAAAAAATGGCCGCGATACCTGTAAGTGTTTCTTGGACCTGATTCTTTTGTGTCTTTTGAGAACACTTGAGACCCCAGCCCAGAGCAGCAGAGGGAGTCCTGGGGTGTCTCTGGGCCATGCCATGGGGTTAGACAAGCTGGTTGCCTGTTGTACAAGGAGGATAACTAACCTTGATAGGGTATTTGAGAGTTTAGGCAGACCCTGTGTCTCCTGGGAAGGCTGGGGGAGTGAATGCCACTGTTCCTCCCATTTTATAGACGAGGACACTGAATGAAGCTGACTTGCCCTGGCTCCAAGTTCCCCTGCTCCCCCTGGAGCAGAAAGTGTAGCTGTGGGAGGACCTGGGGACATTCCCAGTCCTGAGGAGTGTGGCACAGAAGGAGGCCTGGAAGGGCTGGGCGTCTCTGCCCCTTTCCAGCCAGAGAGGCCGCAGCTCTCCCTCTTGGGAAAATGAAAGTGGTTTGACTCGGTCTCGGTTCTGACTCAGGATTCCTGCTTGTATGGGAGACATCCTCACTGTCATGGACCAGGATGGGGGACGTATTGCCCCAGGCTGTCCCATCATGGGCTCTCCCTCTGTGGTCCCAGATTGTCACCTCTCTTTAGTTTAGACCCATGGCATCCCACTCGTATAGAGGTGGAGCAGCTGAACCATACAGGGAAACCCTGACTTAGACCACACCTTCTGTTGTATTTTCACTTATTAACTATTTCCTAATTGTATTTTAACTTGGTCTGGGCCCCCCCAAGGCATGTTGCACATTTGCCACCTCCAGCGTGGGTTAAACTGCATGGACAGCCCCAACACCACCAGCCATCCCTATTCTTAAAGCTCCTCTGACTTGAGCCAGGATCCCCTGGAGCTGGTTCTGGGGCCTGGGCCTCTCCTTCCCATGCTGAGGCTTCAGCAAGCATTTTAAAGCACCCACTGTGTGCCAGGGACAGAAAGAAGGGCAGAAACACAGCCTTAGCTCTCATGGCTGTGGTTCTGTTGGGGGTGATGAGGCCTATGTGACCGGGCACACACAGGATGATGGAGGAGACTAGCAAAGGCATGGCTTGTGTGACACCTTTAAGGAAGGCAGAGGTGGGGGGATGATCCCAGAGAAGGAGTGAGGAGGGGTTAGACTGGAGGGGAGTGAGGGCAGGAGTGGACCCCCAGGGGGCTCCCGGTGCACAGGCCCTGGATAGGGGGAGGGGGTCCTTTTCTCCTGGTGGGTGGAATGGGCCATGGTGTTCCCTGCATAGAGTTCTCCTTTGCCTTTAGTTACTACTCAGTCATCCACTCGTGACCGACTCTTCCTGACTTCATCTAGGGTTTTCTGGGCACAGATCCTAGAATGTTTCCCATTCCCTTCTCCAGCTTATTTTACAGATGAGGAAACTGAGGCAGACAGGGTGAAAGACTTGCCTAGGGTCACATAGCCAGTAAATGTCTGAGACCATATGAACGCAGGAAGATGAGTCTCCTGGACTCTAGGCCCAGTGATCTGTGTACCATAGTACCCTCTAGTGGCTTCTTTTATCTTTTTATCTTTGCCTTTTATCCGTCTTCAATTCATTGTTTTTAAGCACTCTGCTGCTGCCTGGGATCAGGGCCCTTCCTCATCAGCCTCCATCTGCACTGTATGCTGAAGTGTCTCCTAGCCCTCTTCCCAGGACATGTTGTATTTTACTGGTTAGAGCCCAGTCAAGAATTGCAGTTTTGGATGAAAGAGTCAGTAAATAGTTACTAAGTGCCTAGTGTATGCCAGTCACTGTGCCACAGGAGAGGAAAGGAAACACAGAGTTGTGGACTCCATACTTTGGAAGGAAGCCCTGAGGTCGCCCAGTTCTCAATATTACAGTGGTTTTGTGACCGATTTGAAGACCACCTTGGATGGGGACCCCAGCCCCACCCCAGGCACTCCGCTTCTCTTGGGAAGCCATGCTCAATCTATTCCAAACTATAGACCTGCTGTATGAACGACTGCTCCCTCCCTCCTGTTTTGCCCTTGGGACCCCAGCAGGAGAAGAGCCTTGTCTTCCGTGGTTCCTCATCTCTCCTTTGTTGTGGATTTCAGCCATCGGGACCCCAAAGGAATCAGAGAATGCCTTACCCATCCAGGTAGACTACGATGCATACGATGCCCAAGTATTCAGGCTGCCTGGCCCGGCCCGTGCTCAGCGCCTCACTACCTTCAGGTCCTTGTATGTGTTTGCAGTGGGCATGTTGTGGGGAGAGAGCTCAGAATGGGGGTGTGGAGGGGAGGATTCTCTGCCCTGAGCTTGCCTGGCATCCATTTGAATGAGCCATTTGGTGGCTTGAAATGCCCAGGGAGGCTGCTTGGGAACCGAGAACGTGACCTTGAGCCAGCTGGGGAAGGGGACGCGTTGGGACTCATTCTCAAGGGCAGATGGTGGGTGGAGCAGAGATTGCTGGCATTGGGAGACCTCCTTCAGGTGCTTCCTCTGACACCAACCATGGGACCATGAACAGGTCACTCATCTCTGAGCCTCAGCCAGCCATTTCAGTTATAGAGGGGTGTGTGTGTGTGTGTGTTGTGTGTGTGTGTGTGCGCCCCTGGGTACAGAATCCCACATTTGGGATATGTTGATGTAGTCTTAGCTACTGAACACTCACATTTCTACTCTGATCACAATGAATAAGATATTCACATACCTCTCCATGACCCCAGCCTGCTGACAATGCCCTTTTTAAATTCTGACCTGCTGTTGTGGGTATGTGGTGGTTCTGGATCCCCTGGAGTCAGGTTGGGGCAGGCATGTCTTCTTTCTCACCTAAGGATCTCAGAATGCTTTCAGATTCTCCCAGAAGCTAGTTTTAATCCTTCTGATCCAGAGGATGGAAGGCTGAGTTCTCTGGGAACCTGTGGGCTCTATGCCTGCCGAGTCTTGAAGACCCAGGTCAAGAGACTCATGGAGTTGAGAGGCCATGTAATGAATCCCAGCGTGCCACTGACCAGTGGTGGTGCCTTTGGCAGGTGATTTTAACTCTTGAGGCCTCAGTTTTTCCATTAGTAAAGTGGGGGTAATGACACTTGTACCACCTATCTCAGTTCAGTTCTACCTTTGTAACTGCAAAAACCACCTTATTTCTTCTTGGGCTGCCAGGTCTGTGAGGGAGCGAGAGAGCCAGGCCCGGAAGAGCTCTAGCTCCTTTGATGTGTCCTCGAGCCCGTCAGTGCAGAGTCGCACCCTGCCCCCAGAGGAAGTGAGGAGCCAGGCCTCAGACGACAGCTCTCTGGGCAAGGGCTCCCACATCCTGCTGATCCCTCATGCGCACCTGCACCAGTATGATGTCAGCAGCTCCCTTGGTTACACCAGCACGCGAGGTCAGTTGGGAGCACCAGCCCTGTGCCCCTGAGAGTCAAATATAGGGAAGTCCCTGATGCCTCCCAACTGGCTTGTGTCAGGCAGGATTTGAATTCAGGTCTTCCTTACTCCATGTTCAGCTCTGCTCCTCCCACTGTTGGGATCATTACATTCTCTGGCCTTGATTTGTGGCTTGTTCCACCCCCATGATCCTTTGGGCATTTCTGAGTTAATGCTGGTACAAGTACGAGCTCGCTCTTCTAGGGCTTAGTTTTGAAATTCCACATCTGTCTTTCCCTCTGTCTGTTGGGAGATGTCCATGTGTCTCGCTCTCATCTCTGCCTCCTGCTTGTCCATGGTAACCTGCAGATGTCCTGGAGAACATGACGGAGAACCAGCAACGGGACTCCAGTGCTCCAGGGAGGTTCCACGTGGGCAGCGCCGAGTCCATGTTGCACATCCGTCCCGGCGGCTACACGCCACAGCGAGCGCTGATTAACCCCTTTGCGCCATCCCGCATGCCCATGAAACTGACATCCAACAGAAGGAGGTGGATGCACACCTTTCCTGTGGGTAAGTCTCGGTGCTGCCACCTCCTCCCATCCGCCAGGACCCTGGCCCCTTCCTCATCCCATAGCTCTGTCTCCTTGGGGCTACCATCTTGGGTTACTGGATCCCTCAGCTCCCCAGGTTCTAGCTTCAAGAAGCATTTCTCTAGAGCTACAGTGCTGTGCTAGACTGTGGGAAATAGGGAGATGGGAATGATCCTGGCCATCAGGAAGTTCACAGTGTCATAAGGGGTGGAGAGGTCCAGGTCAGAGCAGAATGCTGAAAAGTCACCACAATGTAAGTCTCTGAGGGCATGGCCTCTTTCTTACTGACATGCGTCAGCCTGAACAGACGCCTTTGTCTACGGTGAGCCTCTATTTCTCCCCTGGACATTGAGGGGAATCCTTTTCTGGTCACCTCATTGAGAGGGAAGTGCCTGGTGGCCTTCATTGTGCTGTGACTAGAGGAAGGGAGGTATGCAGGGTCCGACTTTCCCAGGGTACCCTTCTCTGGATGCCCATGTGGTGGTGAGTTTAGGAGCTGAAACTTGGCTTGGACAGGAGGCAGAGCAAGGAGTGTTTGTTGGGGACAGGCATAGACATTGCTGTGTCAGAGACGCTGAGGCGGGTGGCAGGGAAACCAGGGTGTGATCCCTCTTCCCACCCCTATGTTGTTGGTCACATGTCTCTGGGGGTGAGGCCACAGCCTGCAGTGGAGGCCTCTGTCCTAGCAATCAGGGAGTGTCTTCTGAATGCGACAGAGGAGGGCATGGGAAGGGGACATGCTCCCAAACTCAAGTGGAGAATGTGGGAATTGTCACCCCCTTGTCTCTGATTCCCCCAAGTTTGGATGGTTTGTTTCCCTACACCCTATTCCTTGTCCTCACATCCTACCTTTGACCTGGGCTTATAGAACAAGGGGCTGAAGGTGATGGAGCTGCAGGCTCGAGGCCTTATCTGGAGCCCTCTGGGCAGGTCTGTTCTCCCCTCCTTGGATCTTGGATCTTGTTGCAGGCTTTGTGCTGTGGGTCAGTGAGCATGGGGAGCATTGGGTTGGACTGGGCTGGCCCTCTTCTGCTCCTCCCCTTCTCCTCCCCTCCATCCTTCTGTCTCTAGGGCATGAGCAGCTTCTGTCTGTTGAGATTGTCTCCCAGGCCCTGGCCTCCCAGGCCCCAGCCTCCTCTGGGCCCCTCCATGAGGGCTGCTCTGGTCCTTCCCCTTCCTCCGAGCCCCTGGTTTTTCTACCAGCCCTCTGCCTGTCCCATTGTCTCTTCCTCCACTGCTCTCACGGAACCTTGAGGTTCTTCACCTTAGATGCCCCCCAGCTGCCTCTGCCAGGCCTTGTCCTTTCTTTGTTGTTCTCTGTCCTTTGTTCTCTGAGAGGACCGCGACATTGGGAAGGTGAAGCTGTGACATGCAGGTGAATTAGATTGAAGTGAGGCAGAGCCGTGTGGAGTTACCAGGCTCACTTTGTCCTCTGGAGCCATGTGGGTCCAGTGGCCAGATAGAGATCTGGATTATTGGAGATGGTCCAGGATGCAGTGGGTGGCCTTGGCCTTTGTAAGCTTTAATCCCTGGATTGACATTGCCTTGGTTAGTCTGAGAAAGGCTGGGCCTTGTCTGTCGCCTCTCAAGGGGGCCAACTTGCCTTTTGCTCTTAGGACCCTTTCCTCTTAGACCTTTCCATTTGGTTTTTGTCTTCTGCTTCCTCATCCTTTCACATGTAGGCGCTTGATGTGTGAAGTAACATTCAGTGAATAGGAGGCCTCTTTAAGAAGTGAGTCAAGTGATGGCCCCTTTAATTAAAAAAAACAATCCAGCTGAGAGGGTAAGACCTTCAGGGTTTTGCTGACCAAAAGAGAAGGGCCCCAAAACCAGTCATTAAGTGGAGCTTGGGCAGGGACCTAGTGTGGTCCAATCTGTGGGCTCCAGAGTGAAGTGAGTCTGGTCTAAGAGAAAAGAAGGGAGGGAGGGAAGGAGGAAAGAGGGAATCTAGCCAGGAAGAATCTAGCCAATAAACCCCAAGTTAACTGGAGCAGCTTCTGACCATCAAAATTCACCTTCCCTTGAGGAGGAGAGGGAGAGGACAAGCTGAGTTACCCAACTGGCTGGGTCCCCATTCAGGAAGCTTGCACTAGTCAGCTTGTGTTTGTACCTCTCTCAAAGTGAGAACCTGAAATGACCTTAGCCTTTTTAAAAGGGCCAGGGTCTCCCACTGCATCCTGGGCCATCTGTAGTCATCCTGATGACTGTCTGGTCACTGGACCCAGATGACTCAGGAGGAGAAAGTGAGGCTGGTGACCTGCACAGCCCTCCCTCACTCAGATCCAAGTCAAATGCAAGTCATGCCATCATTCCTTGTCATGGTCCTCTTGGAAAATGAAGGACAAACATACCTTTGCTTGTACTGGGACAATTTGCACTCATTGATAGGTTGCTTTGGAAGGTTTTTTTAGGGGGTTGAGGAGAGCCTGAGTCACACCTGGAGAATCAGCCAGAAATGGGAGAGGCTGAGGCCAGTTAGGAGGGTGGTCCAGATGACCAGATGAGAGGCACCATGGACCCAGTCCAGGGAGCAGGAGGCTCAGTGGAGATGAGGAGGGGCCTGGGTGAGAGGCAGGGAAGGAAAACTGACAGGCCTTCACAGCTGATTGGATGGGGGGTGGTTAAAGGTGACACCAAGGCTCCCAACCTGAGAAATTTGGAGGATGACAGCGTTCTCAAAAATGGGAATGTTGGGAGGACAGGCAACCTTAGGGGAGAAAATGGCCAAGTCGAGATGCATATGAGATGTGCTAGGGCACAAAGCCAGTGGGCAGGGAGCACTGGGGATGGGGGCCAAGAAAGCAGGGAAAAGATGGGCCCTGAATTTGTTAGTAGTTGGAATCATATAAGAAGAGAAGAGATTTGAGCCCTTTGGCAGCTGAGTGGATACAGTCACCAGGAGATTGGAAGGCCAGAGTAGAGGGCCCAGAATGGAGCCCTGGGGTGGGGGTGGGGGCAGGATGCATGCCCAGTGGGTCCAGGATGGGGAGGGGGACCTGCCTACAAGACAGGAGAAGGGCAGGGTGAACCAACAAAGCAGGCCCAGGACTACCCCCGGAAGGTGTGACTTAAATGGCAGAAAAGAGTGTGCCCTGGAGGGGACAGGATCAGCAAGGACCAAGTCTGGGCAGGGTATAGTGGACAAGGACTAAGAAAGGCCTGAATGGCTACATAGAAGGCCCGGGCACCTCAGAGCAGTTTCAGTAGAGTTTGGAGCCAGAGGGGACTTTGCCATGGATTGAGAAGTGAGTGGGTTGCCAGGGCGAGGAGGGGGAATCTAAGAGCTCGCTGACCATAGGCTCTTGGTCTGGTAGGTCCGTCTGGAGAAGCCATCCAGATCCATCACCAGACACGGCAGAACATGGCAGAGCTCCAGGGCCGAGGACAGCGGGATCTCACCCACTCGTCTGCAGAGCTGCTGGAGCTGGCGTATCATGAAGCTGCAGGAAGGTGAGGGTCCCAAGAGGAGTGCCTTGGGGCCAGGAGCATGGGCAGTATTGTGTGGGCCCTTGTGTGAGAGATGGGCTTGGACTGGATTGGTTCCTGAGGCCCAGAGACAGCAGAGAGTCACAGGGAGGCCAAGGTTTTGACACAAGCCTTGCCCTCAGAGGGTGCAGGGCAGGCTTCTGCCCACCTGCTGGAGGCTCTTGGAAGCTTCTCCCCGGTCCCTTTTGTTCAGTCATGCCTGGCTCTCCGTGATCCCACTTGGGGCTTTCTTGGTGGAGTTACTGGAGGGTCTGTCATTTTCTTCTCCACCTCATTTACAGATGAGGAAACTGAGACAAACAGGGTGAAGTAACTTGCTCAGGGTCACCTAGCTAGCACATGTCTGAGGCTGGATTTGAACTCAGGTTCTCAGAAGCTACCCACTCTTGTAGCAGTTTGCTTGGTCATTGGAGTAGTTGGAGTTGAGTGATGTGGCCAGAAACCCTATTGCAGGGGATGCATGGAACATGTGGGGCCTGCCCCTCCCAGAGCCTTTGTTGGGAGATGAGGGCTCTTTACCTCAAGCCTCGTTTATCTGTTTGTTCATTGTATTTTCTTTTTCTGTGAACACTTATTCCCTCACTGTTTCTCTCTTTTTCTCTTCCTTACCCCCAACAACTTCCTCTCCTCCTCTCCTTTCCTTCTCTTCCCCTCTCCCTCTCCCTCCCTCTCTTTTCCTTCCTCCATCACTCTCCTTGCCTCCCCCCTCTCTCTCCCCCACCCCCATCTCTCTCTGTCTCTCTTCTCCCTCCCCCTATTTAAAGGAACAAGGGAACCCTTGGAACAAGCATGGCTAGTGGCTCCCACACCCTGGCCAGCGGGCTTCATTACCAAACCCCTGGAATCAGGCCAAATCCAGGTTAACAAGCAAAGACCATCCAGGTTCTAAAGATAGACAGATTTCAGTAACTGAAATTCCTCCTTCCCCAGGGGATGCAGCGTCTCCACAGGAGCTAGTAAAGGGCACCCACCAGCACCGCCCACTAGCCCTGTTCTGTCTCCATCAGGAGGCAGCTCTGCCCGGGTTTTTGTACTAGGATCTGGGCTGCTCTTCCTGAGGGGCCCTCAGCAAGTTGCCTGCTTCTGTCCGGGCCTCAGTTTCTCCATCATTGGTAGCTTTGGAAGAAGCCCATACTTGGCACCTGCAGATCCAGTGCTCTGGGCCTGAGAGGCACCCCCAACCTGGTACCCTTGGCCTGGCACCCCGAGCCCAGCAGCCCTGGCCTGGCGCCCCCAGCCTGCCTCTCTGTCCATCCTCATGACCCAATTTCCATTTAAGGTTGAGTCAGGTGGCGGCAGTTTCCCTGTCTGGACAAGTGGTAGGCTGAGCTAGGCCTGTATAAAGGAGAAACTAGGGTTAGAGCCCTGCCCCCACCTTCATTTCCCAGCAGCACTTGCTGCAGTGTTTGTAGCACCAGGCCAGCTTGACACAACCTGAGGTCAGATCTAGCCTCCCTTGCTAGGTGACCATGGTCAAGCCACTGCCCTGTTTGCCTCAGTTTCCTCATCTGTAAAATGGAGGCAGTGACAGTACCTGCTTTCCAGGGTTGTCGTGAGGCTCAGATGACATCTTGCTGGTGAAGCACCCGGCACCTGAGAGACACCTAATAAACACTGGCTGCCTTTTTTCTTTTTCTGTATTTATTTAGTATTAAATTTTCCCCCAGTTAACGTGTAGAAACAGTCTTTAACATTCATTTTTAAAGCTTTGAGTTTTGCATCCTCTCCCTTTCTCCCCAACTCCAGCCCTCTCCTCCCTCATGGAGAAGGCCGCCCGTCCACGTGGGTCATACATGTGCAAATCCACATAGACCATACATGTGCAGTCATTCAAACCCATCAACCAGAGTTATGTTGTGAGAGAAAGCAGTCAGCATTAATTAAGCACCTGTCGTGTGCCAGGCACTGTGCTAAGCCCCAGGGAGGACACAGAAGCCCAGCTTGAGAAGCTCAGTCTGAGGACAGAGCAGATACTGAGCACTTAAATGGCCAGTCATCCTGGGGGTGGGGCAGGGAGTGCTGAGGACAGGAAAGAGGAGGCCACTCTGACCTGGGGTCCCCCCGAGCTGTCCTTCTACCCATCGGAGCCTCAGTCTTCTTATTTGTGAATCAGAAAGCCAATCCATCCTCCAGTGGGCCTCAGCGAGGCTTCCACAGAGGTGACTCATCTTGGTGCTGGAGTCTGTGCCCATCTCACCAGCTGTGAAGCCTGACTAGGTGGGCAGGGGCTCCTCTCCAGCAGGATGGCTACCAGCACATGCTCTTTTATGAGACCCTGAGGGGGCTGCCCTTGGCACTGTGGAAGGGAGTATCCCACCCTAGGAAAACCAGCTCTTGAGATGCCCAGGGTGTGTGGGCAGTGGATGCTCTCTACACCAGTGCTGACTGCACTGCCCTCCTGCTCACCCCAGCCTTTGGTGCCCTGTGAGGTCGGTACATTCCGTGTCACAGAGGCTTTCCTTGATTTCTCCAGACGTCGGAGCCCCTGGGCTGGTCCTCGCTCTCCCTGCATGACCAGCTGGTTTCTCCTGTCTTGGAGAATGTATTTGCCTGGAGGCTTTCCCTTAGTTCTTTCCAGATCGGTGCTGTCTCCAGCACATGTGGCCCATGCTCTCTGCTCCATTCCTCCTGAGCTATTCTTGCCTGAGTTTTTTGACCCCATCAGGAGTATTGGTCTAAAAAAGGCGGGGGACCTCCTTTGTGCACCTCCCCCCACCTTTAGGAACAATGTGTCCTGATGAATGAGCTGAAGTAGCCTGATTGGAGAGATTATTTGTTACTTATCATCACATCCCAGGAGAATCAGGCAGGACCCAGGACTTTCTGTCTGATGTGGCTAGTTTTAGAGCACCTACTGTGTGCAAAGACACAGAGACAAACCTCAGGGAGCTTCCCTGAAGGGATTCTTGTCTCTGATGGTGCTCCACACCCTTCTCACTGCTGGGATTGGTGGGAGAAGGTGGTGTGTCACGGGGCACATGGGAGCAGGCATGAAAACTCCACACCTTGGCCCCATTTGCTGGGACTTGGGTCAGCTGCCCTTCTTTGGGGTCACTGAACCTGTTGGGCTGGCTGGCTCCCAGGGAAGCTTTTTATTCAGTTACCATTTGAACGGCGAGTGGGGCAGAAGGGGCTGCCCCCTCTGCCTAGATCAACAGCTAGCTCTTTACTCTCTGCAGGCACCTCCCTTCCCGCCAGCCTGGGGATGACGCGTCCTTCCTGAATTTCAGTGGAACAAACGAGTTTTCTGCCCGCCTCCTCAGCAACAGTGGCTCAGGTAATTGGTCTGCGAGGTGGGAGCAGGCACAGGATGAGACAACCAGGACTCGGTGCCATCTGTGACTATCTTTAGACTCTGTGCGCCACGCTGGGGGGGTAACCCAGTTAGCGGCAGCTCTATATAATTCATGGGGCTTGTAAGTGGGCCATGAGATCTGCTTTTGGGGTGATGGTTTGGTGCTGAGGGTGGACTCAGCTGTCATTCAGCAACCCTGGTCAGGCCGCCTGCAGCCAACATGTTGCTGGTGCCAGAGGAGGCCATGGCATGTTCTTGGCCACCAAAAACTTATAGGCAGGTTGGGAGATGGGTCAACAGGTTTAGTAAGCACCTATTGTGTGCCAGGTACAAGGCTAAAGCCTGGGGATGTAAAGAGAGGCAAGTGATGGCCCCTGTCTTCATAAAGGGGGAGACATCATAGAACCAGCCGTGTACAGACGGCTGTGGGTGGGACAGATTGGAGAAGACCCCCAGAGGGAAGGCACCAGAATTACAGGGGCAGAAAAAGGCTCCCTGGTGGAGCTTTAGCTGGGACTTGAAGGAAACCAGAGGAGAAGGGAGAGAGCACCAGGCATGAGGGACAGCCAGTGCAAATGCCAGGAGTCTGGAGATGAGTTGCCAGGAGGCACCACATTGATGAAGGCTAGGTGGTGGGGGGAGGGGAAGTCTGGTATGGGAAGGTGTTGGGGCACTTTGCCCAACAGACAGGATCCTATGTTTGATCCTGGAGGTGATTGATATGGAGTTGCTGGGGTTGATTTAATGGACTGGGGGCAGTTTAATGGACTTGGGGCCCACAGGTGTGTAGATCCACTGCATTGTGGAAAGATCCCTTTGGCAGCTGAGCAGAGGCTGGATTGGAGCTGGAAAAAGTGTGGAAGGTACAGCCCTCCCTCCCCCAGCAGCTGTGGCAGGAGCCCAGGACTGCACCAGGCTGGGAGCAGGGTCAGAGGAAGGAGGGGATGCCTGAAATGAGAGGGTATTGAATGGATGGTTAGGGAAGGGTCAGGGTGGATGTTGAAACCAGGGAAGGAAGACTCAAGATGGAATGGAGAGAAGTAAGTGGGAGGGCTTCCCACCAGAGGGGAGGAGCATGAGTAGCCAGCCTAGAATGGAAACTTGGTTTCTTAGTTTCTCAGTTTCTTGGATCCCTGAACTGGCCACTGGGTGAGATACAGATACAGCCTGGCCCTCTCGGAGAAGCTAGTCCAGTAAGGGCTGAGGCGTCCAGGCTGCTGGAGTGGATTAGAGTCGTGGGGATGGTGTGAGGGTGCTGGGTGTGCATTCAGGGAAACATCCCCTCAGGCTCTTCCCTGGAACAAGAAGTTTGGACACAAGGCCCTCAGGCTACAGCTGGCAGGAAGGTCAGTGATCTGCACTCGAAGAGAGTTTGTTCCCCTCTGAGAGGATCCCACCCTGAGGAAATCATGGAGCAGGCCACAGAGAGATAGCCAGAAAACCACATCCTCTGCCTGGGCACAAGGAAAAGTGGGTTGTTGGAGCTCTGCTCTACCAGACGAAGAGAAGAGGTTGCCTGGCCACACAGGCTGGAAGGGCCCATCTTGACTGAGTGAGAATGTGGCTCTGCAGGCCCAGGAGAGGCCCCAACTTGGGGCCTGGCCAGCAGGCCTTGTTTGGGTCCAGGGGGAGGATTGCCTGCTGGAGAGCAGCTTTGGACAGGGCCCTGACCAGGCAGCTGGCCCCTCGTCCTCACAGCATGCAGCCACCTCCACATTAAATCATCCTTGTGCAAAAGAAGAAGGTCCCCCAAACGCAGACCACCCACAGTCATGGTTGGAGCCTCATCTGTTCTGCAGCTGCTCTGGGGATCCCGGGAGTCTCTGAACCTTCTGTCTCTTGTGGTAGCAAAGAGGAAGTTGGTGTTGGCCCCTCCCAGCCTTCCCACTTTCCTCGTTTTGAATGGGAAAGAAAGTGTCTGAGTGGAAGCTTGGATCTGGGTACTGAATGGCCACCAGCACGACTTAAGCTGCTCTTTGAATTTCTTGGAAGCTCGGAATCTCCTTTATTCCAGGCCAAGTAAATCATTCCTCAAGTGTTTGTTATACCGTCATGTGCCCTGTGCGCTGAGCAAAGTGCCTGGCATGGGGCATGGTGCCCATGCCAACACCTGGATACCCTTGCCTCCAGCATTGCAGAACAGGTGCCACCGAAGGGTAGTCTGAGTGGGTAGTCAGAGGGAGTGAGGGTAGGGGGAGAATCAGGAAGACTTTGTAGAAGAGGCATATTTCTTTGAGTTGGTTTGAAAATTTCAGAGTGTTTGCTGGGGAAGGCATTTGTGGAGTGTCAAACAGTGAATTTTAAAAATTCATTTCCTTTCTTACTGAATTGGGGGCAAAGGAACATTTACTGAAAGCCAAGGGGCACAGGGGACAGCCAAAGGTTGGGTTCCTCTGACTCCTGTCAGTTCAGCCATCTAGGCTGCCTCTTGGGAGGTTGACGTGGTTATCTGCTGTCAGCCATCCCTGCTAGTCTTGTGGTATCCACCAGTCTGACACGCAGGGCCTCATCAAAGCACTTCTCAAATATTACATGGTTTGATCCTTGTGACATCCCTGAGAGGTGGGCTTATGATTCCCTTTTTATACATGGAAAAACTGAGGCAGGCACAGCTTAAGTGACTTAGCCAGGGTCACACAGCTAAGTATCTGAGGCTGGATTTGAACCTGAGCTTTTGTGACAGCTGGATCCAGTGCTCTGTGTCCTGTGCTAGCAGCTGCCTCTGTGACAATCACGTCTTTATCTAAATTAGTTTCATAGTGGGAAGGGACCCCGTTAGCCTTTCAGTTTCACTTCTATTTCTCAAGAGGATTCCGCTGTTGGGCATGGGTAAAATGTTCCCCAGTAGGGCCAAGGATGGTATCTGTGTCATTGGCCCTCCCGTCCCCCTGGCCCTCCACCCTTGTCTTCTGAGAGTTGTATCTTTAAACCATCAGAGGAGATGCTCAATTTTAGTTGGTCCTCAAAGCCCCCAGGTTAAGAGCCTTGACCTAAAGAGTTCCTCTCACTTGCTACTTGGTCAATCCAGGCCCACTTTGGCGGCCAGATTTTAGAGTCAGGGTGTATGTGGGGTGGGAGGACAGATTGTAGGCTATGTATTGCCTGTGTGGTGTTGTGGTTGCTGGGAAATCTCCTGACCTGTACCCTAGGGTTAGCCTCCTCTGCAACTGGCTGGCCCCTACAGTCTGGAAATGCTCAGGCATGGCTCAGCCCCATCTCCCATCAAGGAATCCAGACTCATTTGAGGCTCCCACCTGGCCATTCCTGACAGACCAACCACCAGAGAAGAGAGTACAATTCACCAATTTTCTCAGTGGGCACCAGGTGGCAGCAGAGACACAACATCTCTGTCTTTAAGTGAACATTGATGGTGACTTTTTGATTGGGGGCGAGAAAGGGGGACACAGGCGAAAGGAAGGCTGCGTTTCTTTTCTTCATTAGCACTTGGCTTATGTACCTAGTACTGTGCGCTTGGGTCCGTTGGCCGTGGTTGCCTGGGAGCTTTGGAGAAGTTTCCCATTTCCCCTTAGTAAGTGTAGACTAAGGGCTCCTTGCCACCTGCTTTCCAAGAACAGATGTCCAACAAAACCGGCCCAGTGATCCTCCTGGCTTCCTGGTGCCAGCCTGCAGACTTGGTGCCAAGGGCCTCGGGCCTGGCTGGCCCATCCACAGGCACTCTGCCATCGAAGAAGCCCAGCCCTTTGCCCAGGCCTTTACCACCAGGCCCTTATGTGGGGTCACTTCGGGCCAACCCATGGAAATGAGCCCCTTCCCCCACCCCCTCCTCCTGTCCTAACCTGGCCCTTCTGTGACAGGAAGCACTCAGAGCTGGGACTCCTTGGCTCCGTGTTACCGTGGCAGAGGGTCTCTGTGGAATGCCCCGGGAATGTGTGCCTGACTGTGGCTTAGGATAGATTTTTGTAGGTTATTTGGATAAAGGCCTTGATAACAGTATCTGGCATTTTTATAACTTTTTGGGGTTTGCAAAGCCCTTTATTGTTTCATCTTATCACAACAACCCTTAAGTAGATGCTGTTATCCCCATTTTTACAGAAGAGAAAATTGGAGTTCAGAGAGCATAGATAACCTCCCAGGAGTCAGTTGGGATCTGAAGTAGGATCTGAACTCAGGTCTTTCTGACTCTAATGCGTTCTCTAGCTGGGCTGTACAGTGATGAGAAGCTCTGAGTTCAAATCCCCCGTGCGATACCTACTAGCTAGGTCAGGTCACTTAACCCTGTCTGCCTCAGTTTACTCAGCTCTAAAATGAAGGTAATAGTAAGTACCTGCCTTCCAGGATTGTTGGGAGAACCAAACGAGCTAATCCTTGTAAAGCCCTTAGCACAGGGCCCTGGAGTCAGGGCTACAGAAATACTGACTCTCAGGATGATGACCATCAGCTCTCACCCGCTCTGCCATCCGGCTGCCGATAGAGGGCGAGCTTCTCAAAGTTCTCAATGACACGGAGCCAGGAGACCTCACTCTGTCAGGTCCCGCCCCAGCTCTGGGCCCAATAGAGTAAGTTCATTGTTTGGTGTTTTTAATATTGGGTCTGAAAAACTGACCTTTCTAATAACACAAGACAGGGAAAACTCAGAGAAATGTGTCTGCGAAAAGGTGTGGGGTCAGTGGCTTTTGTGTGTCCCTAGTATGATGGGGCAGGTGGCAAGGCTGGCAGTCCTGGGGCAGGCACCACGGCCAGGGTGGCTTCTGCCTCCTCCCCCCAACTTCTGCTGCCTCCTCTGCCCATGGAAGCCCATGTATGGAGGACTGCTGGAGTTCCAGGGGCAGCAGCTAGGATGGTGCAAGATGAATGGAAGGAGCTGGGCTTGTTGAGCCTGCAGAGGAGAAGAAGCCGATAGCCTCCAGTCATCCTGTGGAAGGACATGCTGTGTTTGTTCCCAGGAGCTAGGTTGTGGATGTTGTGAGGAGGTACATTTGGACTTGCTTTGGGTGGCTGTGAGCTCCCTCCCGGTGGGGTAGACAGCCAGATGGCCTATAAAATCAGGCCCCTTCCAGCTGTCATGTCCTATGCTGCTGCAGAAGGGAGGTTGCATGACTTAGAGCCTCTTTAGTTCATCTCTGACTTGCTGGACACAAAGCGAGAGTTTGGCAGCATCAGGTGTCAAAGGCCAGTCCAGAAGAGATGCTCGAGGTATGGTTAACACAGGTTCAGTGTGAGGATGCAGCTCTGTGTCCCCTGAGAGGAGTTGCTCGGCCCCCTGGGCCTCTGTAGAATGAAGGGTAGCCTCTATGGCCTCAAGATTGCCCCTCCATGGGTCCTCCAGCTCCTGGAGCGGCCCATCAGTGGAAGACACAGGGCTATCACTTGAGATTGTCTTCAGGAAGATGTCAATGGGTTTGACAGTGACCAGGCCTTTTTTCATATCTCTGTCCTGGGCCAGGCTTAGCCAGTCTTGTATCATGGAGCCAGTTTTGTATCATGACTTGAGAACTTTGCTTCTTCTCTCCTCTGGGAGACCTGGGATAAAGCCCCTGGCTTCTGAACCTTGACCGTACGTGCAGGTAGGGGAAGTGGCTTGGCTGATAAAACACCAGTCACATTGCTTTGTGGTCTCAGTGTCCCAGGTTGCTTAGCTGAGGCAGCCAGGTGATGAATGTGAAAAAGGGAGTGGTTCAAAACATGCTGCATCTTCCCTACTCTTGACATCCCTTTTCCTCACTGGAGTGGGTTCCACCAAATGACTGGAAGCATTTAACTCAAGACACAGTATTTGGCTCCTCTGTGGGAACTTGGAGGATCATGAGGGTTCCCTCCCCCAGCATCAGTCTCAGCTTCCCTATCACTCTGTAGATAAGTCTTAGGGAGTGACTTGATGCTGACTTACCCAGGATCACACAGCCAGGAAGTGTCCAAGGCCGCATTCGAACCCAGGTCTTCCTCACTTGAGTTCATTTCTCTTTCTGCTGTGCTGTTTCCTTCTTAGGCACAGCAAGACAGAAAGCACCTAGTGTGTGCTCACTGGGTGCCAGGAGCAGGGCTACAAACATAAGTTCAAAGAAAGACAAGCCTTGTCTTCAGGGAGCTTTTGCTGTAACAGGGGAAACAGTACACAGCTGAGGTTCTTGTGTCTCCTTTATGACCATGAAGTTGGGGCGTCACAGCAAGTCCCTTCATGTGTCTTAGCCTGAGGGTGGGGGCGGGGGGTGACTTGCTTTTGCCAAGTGTTTCTCCATCTTTCTAGGATCCAGGGCCCCGAACAAGGACTCTCTAGAAGACAGTGTATCTGCCTCTTCAGATCCAAGTAAGGGGGGAGCGGGGCAGCCTGTCAGAAAAGGGTGTGGTGGGGCGGGACCATCACTCTATGGCTATAGGGTTGAGAGAGAGCAATAAGGGAGAGTTTAAACTTGGCAGGGACAGCTTCTGTTCTTTTGGGAGGAGGAGGAGGATGGAAAAAGCTTAGACCTGTCCCTGTCTAATTGGAGGTGACAGTGAAGGAGTGAACTCTGGGGAGGGGCTAGCTTTCAGTTCGAGGTATCAGGATGGGCTTAGTAGAGGAGACATCCGGTGAGCTGAATCTTGAGGAAGGCGATTGATGTACATTTGCCCCATTTCTGAGGCCTCCTTGGTTCCAAGAGAGCTGACAGGAGTCCAGCAGATGATGGCTCACCTGCTGTCCAAGGGGTGGTGTGCTTAAGGTAGAGGAGGGGCATCCATGCAGGCTCACCTTCCTCCAGTCAGGTCTTGACCCTCCCTCAGCAACCCCAGCCCTGGCCTTGGGGGGAAGGGGAAAGTTAGAAATGGCCTCACTGAAAAAACAGAAATGAGTTAGAATCTGTGTATTTAGCAGTGCTAAGGCCTCTCTTCATGTCTCTGTCATGGACTAGGGTTAGACCCAGGATAGCTTTGTGTTAGAATTCAAGATCTTTGCGTCTTTCTTGTAAGGGAACTTTGGATGGAGCCTCTGCTCTCTGAGCTTTGATGTTTGTCCAGCAGAAAACATTGTTAGAGCATGTTAGCTCTTCTGAATGCTCAGAAGAGGCTGGCATAGCTTGATTGTGTGCAGAGATGTAGAGCTGTGCAAAACAAGGTCTGCCCTCAGGGAGCTTCCAGTCTGGATCTGTGAGCTTAAGGTAGTTGAGAGGGGCAGAAGAAAGGCTCTCAGAGGTTTAGTCCCTGGGAAGGCCCTGGTCACTGGGCCCTCAGGCCTACAACGGTCTAGCCATGTCTACCTTCCCCAAATGTGATGGTGACTCTGGTCCTCAGCAAACCTCCTCACCATCTGTCTGGGCCTATCTCAGTATGTGACGGCTGGGGCCTTCACAGGCTACCTAGTACATCCCCCTTGTTTTACAGAGAAGGAAATTGAGGCTTTTAAGTGAGGCTACAGGATTTCAGTCCAGGCCTTCGGTGGCCACACCCATACTTTTTCACCTGACTCCTGCCGTCTCTCAGAGGGGAACAGTCTCACTCCCATTGAGAGAATTAATTAATACCGGAATGTGCTTAGAAAGTTCCTTGGATATTAGTGACAATGCCTGGCTTTTTTGTGCATTGTAAAGAGTTCAAGGCATATAGATGTCCACTTGTTCATTTGACCCTTCCAGCAGTTAGGAAGGTATGTGAGAAGTTTCCTCATTTTACAGATGAGAAAACAGCCTTGCAGAAGCAAGGAGACTTTCTCAGTGTCAGTAAGGGTTTTTAAGTGTCAGAAGTGGGTTTCCCTGTTGTACATCTCAGGGCATTGTGGACTCTGGTCACAGAGCCACTCAGGCTGGTGCTCCCTGAAGGCTGCCCACAACATGCCTGAATGTGGACCTTTTCTGGACTTGCAAGCATAGAAATCGTCTTTCTTGGTCCTCCTCTTTTGGGGATTCAGGGCTCCTCCTCTTCTTTGGTGGCTGGTAGAGTGCCCTGATGTCCAGAGGCAGGAGGCTCTTCCCCTCGTCTCCCATCCCCTTTCCCTCTTGGGTCTGTCGCTTGGGTAGTCACCTCTGCAAATCCTCCTGTTTGTGCCCTGTCTGCTGCTCTCCTCCCACCCTGCACGGGCGGCCCCGGTAGCCTCTCCTTGGCTTCTGGGGCAGTGGTGCCTGCCCTGCCATGTAACCGCCAGCCTTGCATCTCTGCAGCTTGTGACTGACCGATGATTGTGAGGGTTAGCTGAGTGCCCCGTTGCATGATGGGATCAGTTACGCATGTGCGCTACCCTGGTTAACAAGCTCTGTCTCTCTCTCTCTCTCCCCCCTTGTTCCTCCCCCTCTTGGCGCCCCAACCCCTCTCGCTCTGTTCCTCCTCTCCCCACACCCCAAACGTTCCTCGTGGGGGAATGCCCACGACCTCGGGCCCTGCGGCAGTTCTGACGCTGTCTGCTCCCCCTGTAGTACCAGGCTTCTGTTGCACAGTCGGAGTGGACTGGAAGTCTCTCACTACTCCGGCCTGCCTGCCCCTCACCACTGACTACTTCCCAGACCGCCAGGGCCTCCAGAATGACTACACGGAAGGCTGCTATGACCTACTCCCTGAGGCAGACGTGGACAGGTGAGTGTATGGAGCTCCACGGCCAGCTGATGCCAAGCGGGCTCACACTTGTTCACACCTGCCCACTGGAGACCCAGCTCTTCTCCAGCTCTGTGTAGTCTCTCCATACTGATACCCTTCCCCTCCCACATCCTTACTGGGATCCCTCTTCATACGTAACTGAAGCCACCATGGCTGACAGTGGCTATGCCCCATTCTACCCCAGCACTCCACCACCTCTCCAACCAATGAGGGAGGCAGGCTTCCCCTCACCAGCATTGCCTGACATGTCACTGTTAATCACGGCTTGGATCAGGCATTAAGCATCTTCCCACAGGGTTTCCCTTTATGTCCTTTCCTTGTGTCCATTGATTTTTGGGATCAAGCAATTTTTTTGTTTTCAGAAAATGTCATGATGTAAAATCTGTTCATTTTTGTTTGTGGACACGAGTCCTCAACAGTCCATCTGCAAGGCTTAGAGGGTGAGTGACTGAATTGTCCTCCTCCTTTTAGCTGGAGGTGACGCTGGGCCATCTATAAGAGGGCCAGTGATGGGAGGGTTCCACACTCACTGCCTGTGCAGAGAAAGCAGCACCAGGGATGGGGAACCAGGCAGTGCCCCTGTGGGGCTAAATGCTGCCCCCTTCCTCATGCCTTCCCCCAGTAATAGCAATGATCTAAATATAAAGAACTCAAAAGAAAGCTGTGGTGTGTGATATGGCCCCAGTGCCCCCTTGCAGATTGAGTGATCACGGTCACACAGGGCTTGGCTGATGTGTCACTTAGTTTTGATCCCAGGACCTTGCTCATTGCTTGTGTGTAAGTAAGCAGTAAGAAGGGCATTTGCCTCTGATAAGGCGTGCAGGGCATGAAGGCTGCCCTCCAGAAACTGAGTAGGCACACACTGTACCTAGAGCTCCACAGAGAGATGATGCAGCCTGCAGAAAGCTTCCTGGTACAGACACTTGTGCCTTGGAGTTACACCAAACAGGGATACTGAGATGACTGTTCCCGTGATGGTCTGAGGGGCCCATCTTGGGCAGGTCCAGCATCAGGCACGTGGTTCCAAGCCCTCCCTGAGCCTCGCAGGCCAGCCGCCTTTACTTGTCCCCTGGCCCTGCTTGGGTGCTGTCTTCCCTGTTAGAATCTCTCTGCCTTCTTTAGTATTCCCAGAGCTTAGCACATTAGCATGGTACCCGGTTCATAGGAAGGGGTAAGCTTGCCCCTTCTGTGCATCTACCAGCAAATCAGGTGGAAAAACAAAAGGAAATTTGTGTGTATCTTTTTCAGGCAAGCTAAGGAGTCATGCAAAATTTTTAATTTTTTTATTGAAGCCAAGTATTTTATCATTTCCATTTCACCTATTTCTGGAAGGATTTGGAGTAATTACACATTACAACAGTACAGACTAAAACACTTAGAATTGTATATAGGACCAAACAAACACCATCTATACGAAGCAGTAGTAGACTTCTGGACACCTAACTCGGAAATTCCTCGTGAGAAATCACTGCACTTTATGCAGCCAAGCTCGATCTCCAAATTAAACTTTTCAGGGCAATTTTGTCTCACAGAAAGGACGTGTCCAAGTGATGAATGCCTTGGATCATAGTCTTAGTACATAGAATATGCATTTAAAATATAAGTAATTTTTAAAGGAAGTCACAAAGTTTAGAATTTTCTCTCATCTTGTTTCCAGTACTTAACAGATAGGTTTCTATGATACACTTATGGGTATCAGATAAATTCATGTAATTATGTCTTCTTAAGTTTCAACCAACCCAAGGTGGTACGAGGCCACTCTTTGTGTATCTTGTAATTTGAATCCATAAATCTGCATCCAGATGCTCTCTCTAAATTTACCTCCCTTTTAGCAATTAATATTTCCCACCTGAGGTCTAGCCTGCCTTCCAAGACTTCTCAGTCCTCCTCCTCATCTGCTCGATCACAGTTCCTTTAATGAGAAATCAAAAAGTATTTAAAATGTCCTGTCTTTTCTTTTTCTGATTATCCTTAGAAATAGAAGAAACACTATGCACATTAAGGCAGGTAAAGCATATTACCATTTCTTAAAACCTTTTTATCTTAATGCACAAAAATGGGATTTCCCAGTTCTCTAGAAGAGCAGCAGAATTCCCAGTTCAATCCTTTTTAGTTATTTTTGTCTTGTCTAGAGAGAGGCAGTCGGTGGTCCAGCAGATGGAATGCTGGGCCTGGAGTCAAATGTGGCCTCAGGCACTTACTACCTGGGTGACCTTGGGAAAGTCATGAACCACTGTGTGCCTCAGTTTTCCTAGCTATAAAATAGGAATCATAAGAGCACTCACCTCCCTGGGTGGTTGTGATGATCCCCTGAGATGAGATTTGTAAAGTGCCCTGGTGCACTTTGCAGGGAGAGCCTTCGGGAACATGTCCTCGAAACACAATTTGGTAAGCTGTCTAAGGGTGTCTATTCATTGTGTACTCTTTTTATTTTTAAAGAAAAAATGAGTTTTCCATAGAAACTGAGTATTGGTCACCATCTAAATTAATTAAATTTATCACCTATTAAATAGTTAAATTTAATTCCCAGCTTTTACAAGCCTCTTAGTGCGCATCTGTGCCTCCATTTCCTGCCTTGGCATAATCCAGTTCTCTGTTGGTCACTGAAATGAAGAGTAACTGCTCAGGACAGAGAGTGCCCAGGGGGAGAGCATACCTGGGGTGTCTGGTCCAGGTTGGGCTGTCTAAGATGGGATGGAGGGAGAGGACAGTGGCCCTAGCAGGGTGTTGATGCCCTGCCCTCACACCGCCCCAGTGCCCCAGTGTCGGAGGACTTCAATCCTGACTCCCAGTGCCCTGGCAGAAGATCTGCTACTGCTCTGATGGAATAACTGTGTCTTTGCAGGAGGGATGAGGAAGGCATGCAGATGACTGCCCAGCAGGTGTTTGAGGAGTTCATTTGCCAGCGTCTCATGCAGGGCTACCAGATCATAGTGCAGCCCAAGCCACAGAAAGCCAACCCAGCTGCAGCCCCTCCCCTGAGCAGCAGCCCCCTCTATAGCCGTGGTGAGTAGCACCCAGTCTGCCTCTCTGCCTCCCTTCACTGTCCCTTTCTCTCTCTTCCTTCCTCCTCTCTCTTGGTCTGTCTGCCTCTTTATGTCTCTCTGTCTCTCTATATCTCTGCATTTGTGTCTCTCCATCTCTAATTCTGCCTCTCTCTCTGCCTCTCTCTATGTCTGTCTCTCTCGGCCATTTTGTCTGTTCTCACTATCCCCTTCATTATGGGAACTAGATTGTCCAGAGAAGCCTGAGCACAAGGGCTTCAGCATATGTAAGCTCCCTGAGGGCAGGGCTTTGTGTCCCTGGCCCAGAGCCTTCCTCTCTGTAAGGCCAATGCAGTAACTCATAGCAGTCTCTGTGAATATGCATGCATATTTCCAGGGTAAATTTGCAAAATAGAAATAACTCTCTTCCTTAAAGGCAAAACCAAAGTATTTATTCATTTACCAGAAAGCCAATTCCACTGGTAACAAAGAAGTTTATACACACCACCAATCCTGACAGCCTTAAGCTTTCCCTCTCTTAGGCCTCCCCACAAACAAGCTCCCTTGGGCAAAATTCCGCCCTTTCTCTGTTGCTCCAACTGCTCTGCCTCAGCTCTGCCTCCCGCTCACTTCCAGTTCTACCCATTTGGCAAGCATCTGACACCGTAGTCTCCACGTGCGTCAGCTTCTCTTTGTCTCAGGCTCCATCACAGTAGTCAGCTGGGCCTGAGCTCAAAGCAGGTCCCATAGGCCACTTAATGGGAGGGAAAGATCATCCCATTCCATTAACATTCCAGCCTTTCTGCAGAAGCCTCCCCTGCCCTGCTCTTTGGTAGTGTGGTGTGAGGAAAGGCTCTTTGAGTCTTCAGGTACAGAGAAGCCTTGCAGTAGGGGTCAGTGGTGGATGGGAGGCCACGCTCTGAACCTTGGCACTTGACCTGGACATTCCCAAAGCCAGTGTCAGTGATTCCTCCCCGTTGGTCAGAGTCACTCTCTGCTCCATTGGCTTCCTCAGCTCCATCTAATCAGAACAGTCCTGGCCTTTCACTTTGTGGATGCTCTGCTTCCAAGGCCTGGGGTGGAAACAGTGACGAGGTTATCCATCCCCTTTTACATCCAAAGAACTTGAGGCTGAGACAAGAGATGAATGTGCCTCCAGTCCCATAGCAAGTTAGTGCCTCTAGTCCCATAGAGTCAGGGCTCCAGTGTGTTTCTGCTTCCAAATTTGGGCCTCCTTGCACATAGCACAATGCCATAAACTGGGGTATTAGAGTTCTCTGTGTGGGTTTGTTGACCATCTCTTGGATTGTAAGCCCTCTGAGGGCATCCTTAGCCTCATGTGGGTCCTGAGTGTCCCCTAGAGCCAAGTAGACACTCAGGGTTTGAATGAGTGAGTGAAAGGTAACTGCTGAGGCCTAGTGATTTCAAGGGACAGCTGATTCACCTGGTACTAGAGAAGTGGGATGGTGACGCAACGTGAGCAGGGACAAGGCTTTGAAGGGCTGTTCTAAAATGAACCAGCTTGGTTAGGTTGTATGTTCGTGCCTGAGATAAGAGGCAGTGACTGGCCCCTCCTCCTCATCCCTTAGGCTGCAGGCTCCCTTCTGGGCTCTCTGAACTTCCAGCCCCTTCCAACCAGTGGGGTGGCAAGTTCTACTGAGCCATTTGATATCATTTAGGACCTTTGGGGGTCTTGACTTCCCTCATGCTAACCAGGCCTCCTGATTCTGGCTCACGGGCCCAACAGCGCAGGGCCAGGAGGAGGCCTTGGGGCACTTGGCCAGTACCTGTCCTGACCACTCCCAGCATGGTGCTGTTCACCCTTGGGGCCTCCTACATGGATGGTCATTACCCATGTCTCTCCATCTGTCCCATGAGGATCCCCATCTCGCTCTCCTACACCATCTTGCCCTCATCACCATGCACCCTACTACTGTCATAGCCTTGTTCATTGACCAAAAATGAAGAGTCAGGGGAATCCCCCAACTCTCCCCTGCTTCAAACATAGACTTCCTGAAGGCAGGGCCTGTCTGGCTTTTGTCTCCCAAAGTGCTTGGTAACTGACAGACCTTCCTGGGGGTGTGATTCCCCTACCCTGCCCCTGCAGCCTGAGTGGCTCACTCTAGTTTGGACCATGAAGGAGGTCTCCCTTACCTTCTGTGCAGCTGCTCTGCCCGTGCCCTTGGGGCTGCCCTCTGGGCCCAGCAGACCAAAGCTCACAGCCCCCAGTTCAGACTTGATGACAGCTCTCATGTCTCCCCTAAATCTTACCTTCTTCAAGCTGAACTCTCTCGGTCTCCCTGCTGATCCATGGCTCTCCCCCACCCCGATCCTGGCTACCTCTCCTGCACACTGTCCAGCTTATTCCCACTGTCTGGCCTTCTTTTAGGATGGTGTCCAGAGCTAAACTCAGCCCTCCAGCTTGTGCTGATCAGAGAGAGGCCCAGTGAGCTTCTCCTAGTCCAGGAGGCTGCAGATTCCCCACCCCTGTCCTAGGCCTTGGTGCCATTAAAGGAGCCTTGGACTTCTGATGGAGTCTCGGCTGACCCAGCCCTAGGCCCTCCATTCCTTTTTCAGACAGTCCGTTCTTTAGTCATGTCTCCCATCTAACAGCTCTGTGTGAGACTTCACCTCGATCCCTTTCAAAGCTGCATCAGGCCCTGTGATCTATGCTGATGGAAAAGTCCTTGTCCTCCAGGGGCTTCTATCTTGCTGGGGGGATGGATGGGATGTGTTAATACACATGGGATGTATACAAAGTCAATGTGGGACATGACACAGTGCCTGATGAGGAGAAGGGTCAGTAAAGGGCTCTTGCTGTGCCTGGAAGGAAAGGAAACAATGAGTCCAGGGGGCAGAAGAGGGAAGCGGTGAGCCCCAGGTGTTAGGAACAGTCTGGGGAAAGGGGTGGGCTGGGAGATGGAGCTAGGCCTGTGTGGCTGGACCACAGAGTACACCGAGGCACCATTTTGTTCTGAAGGATGACCCTTGTTTTGTGTCACTGGACGTGTTTCGATAGAAGCTGAACAATACCTTCTTTAAGGACATTGTACAGGGGGCAACCAGGTAGTGCAATGGATAGAGCCCCTAGGCCTGGAATCAGGAGTGCCCAAGTTTACATGTGGCCTTAGACACTTCCATCTGGGTGACCCTGGGCTAGTCATTTTACTCTGTTTGCCTCAATATCCTCCTCTGTAAAATGAGCTGGAGAAGGGAATGGCAAACCATGCCTCTGCCAAGAAAACTGCCAATGGGGTTATGAAGGACAAGAGGTGCCTCTAAGTTCAGGTCCATAAGGATTTAATTAAGCATTACTTAACCTTATGCCAGGTGCTGTGTTAGGCACACTAGGAACACAAATAATAAAAAAAAAAGACAGTTCTTGCCTGCAAGGAGCTTCCATACCAGTGGGGAAAGACATGGCCTGAAAGGGGGAAGGCTGGGCAGGCAGAAGAGGAGGAGAGAAAGTCCCCATGATGGAAAAATCTGGTGAGTCAGAGCCAGGCCAGAGAGGAATGATGATGGTTTGTCTGGCTGGGCATGGCTGGGCAGGGGCGGGGCTGGGCACAGCACTCCCTTCCAAAGGAAGAACCATCCCAGGGGGAGCCCCATGTTGACTAAAGTTCTTTTCATCTCGTTCATGGTCTGTTTTTATGTTGGTTGTTGTTATTTTCAGTCTAAGGCTCTAAGATTTTCTGCTTGCCTTAGAAATAGTCATTCAGTTTTCACGGGAAATAACTCTTTTGGGTAAGATTTTTTAAAATTTTGGACTTGACAGATAGCCCCCAAAAAAGAAACAAATAGTTCCATAGACAAGTAGGACAGAAAAAGAGTATTATATGTGGAATTAAAACTGTCATGTAGAGCTTGCTTTTTCAAAAGGCCTAGAATAAATTCAGCATGTAACTTTCCAAGCTGTCCTGCTGGTCTGTGGCTCCCTCTGAACTTCTGTTTTTTCTATCCAGTTTTTAAAATGTTTCGGTGATCCTCTTTTGCATCTTCTCTGGGGGACTGATTCTTTTCTCTGTTCCACCTATGCAGCCACAGCCAATAAAAAACTAAACATACCATCTTTCTAACAAATAACTAGAACTAGATCAATGGAACGTAGCCACGTAGCTGCCATCTCCTGTTGCATCCTGAGTCTCTCCCCTCTGGGTCAGCGGGGTAGCGGGTTTCATCCTTTATCCTCTGGAGTGAGGTCATGGTATTAATCAGAGCTCTCAAGCCTTCCCAAGCAGTTTGTTTTTATAGCTTTCTTGTTATGATAGACATCGTTCTCCTGATTCTGCTTGTGTGTTTGCATCATCTAATTTTCTCTGAATTTGGTAACATTTTCGCGGGATGGTTTCCCAGCCCCTTCAGTATTGGGATTGAGTCCATCCCCCTGGACAAGAGTTGAAGGAAACGCTTCGGCCTTCTTTTCTCCTCATAGGCCTCGTGTCCCGAAACCGCCCTGAGGAAGAAGACCAGTACTGGCTCAGCATGGGCCGCACTTTCCACAAAGTGACTCTGAAGGACAAGATCATCACAGTCACCCGATACCTGCCCAAGTGAGTGGCTCAGGGTCCTGTCCACCAAGGGTGTAGATTTCAGGCTGGCGGTGGTGGATGGCTCAGGCCATGCTGAAGTGGTGCTGCCTTGGTCTTCAGGTATCCCTACGAGTCTGCCCAGATCAACTATACCTATAGCCTGTGCCCCTCCCATTCGGACTCAGAGTTTGTTTCCTGCTGGGTAGAGTTCTCCCATGAGCGCCTGGAGGAGTACAAGTGGAATTACCTGGACCAGTATATCTGCTCAGCGGGCTCTGAAGACTTCAGGTTAGCTGTGGGCTGTTCTGTGCTTGTGGGCACAGCATTGCTGTCCACTGCTACACATGGGGAGTTTGTGGCCTGCAGAGCTGGGGCTTCCAGAGCAGGCCTGCCTGCCAATCCATTCTGCAGAGGTGGAGGACATCATACCTGATGTCAGACTGGCCTCTTACAGTGGTTGGTTTTGCTGAACTGTTTTTTTAATTATTATTCTTGATTACTGAGAAGCAGAATGATATAGTGGGTAGAGAGCAGGTCGTGGATCCAGGAATATGTGGGATAAAATCCCATCCCTGCCATATATTGGCTGTGGGATCCTAGGCAAGTCAGTCTCTACGTGTTCCCAACAAGTCTCTGTTTTGAACTTTAAAAAGTAGCAAGCATTTCTATTTTCTCCCTCTCTCCCCATCTCCCTGCCAAACTGAAAAAAGAAATCCAAACCTTATAACACTGGTGCAGACCAGTCCCCTGGATGGGATGTCCCAAGACAGCATCTGACTCTGCGTCTCGAGGGCCCCAAGCTTGTTATCCCTTGTGAGTTCTCCCTCATGTTTAACGTTTGATGCATCCCTTGGTTCCTGGGTTTGTGTGCCACATTTTCTGCTGAGGCATCTGGTGGATTGATTGAATATCTTTTACTTGCTGTTTGCATGACAGGTCTGGGAGAAGCCATCTCCCTTCTCTGGGCCTCAATTTCTTCCCTTGTAAAATGAGACTAGTTGAACCTCATTGGTATTGTCCCCTCTGGCCCTAGGATTTCTAGGGACCTGACACTTTGTTCCAGGGAAACTTCTGGTAAGTCAGTGGGAGCTCATTTGGGGCCACAATGCTGATACTGAGTCTCTTTCTGGGCCTCTTGGCCCTCTAGTTTAATTGAGTCACTGAAATTCTGGAGGACACGCTTCCTGCTGCTCCCTGCGTGCGTCACAGCCACCAAGCGCATCACCGAAGGCGAGGCACACTGTGACATCTACGGGGACAAGCCACGCTCGGACGAGGAGGAGTGGCAACTCCTGGATGGCTTCATCCGCTTCATGGAGGGTTTGAACCGCATCCGGCGGCGCCATCGCTCAGATCGCATGATACGGGTGAGCTAGGCCTTCCTGCCTCAGTCCCTGGCCGCCATTGTTCCTTCCCAGGACGTTCTCCTTTAAACGATGGGCCTGAGACCCCTGAAGGGAGGGACCCACAAAGGGCCCTCCCTTCTCTACTTTAGGTGTTACAATTGGAGTATCTCCCACTGCCCTTCTCTACTTTAGGTGTTACAATTGGAGTATCTCCCACTGCCAAGGAGATGGAGATGGATGGTTCAAGTTTGTGAGACAGAAGAAGAGAGGGAGAGAAGAGAGAGGAAAAGGAGGAGGGAGGAGAAGGGAGAGAGAGGAAAAGGAAGGAGGGAGAGGGAGGGAAAGAGGAGGAAGGAAGGGAAAGAGAGAGGGGGAGAGAAAAAAGAGAGAGGGAAAGAAGAGGAAGGGAGAGAGAAAGCGGGAGGGAGACAGAGAAGGAGAGTCTGAGACAGAGAGGCACCCTAGGCCTTCAGGGGTCATGAATTTCCCCTCTAGGTGGGTGGAGTACCTGTATGATTAGTCTTTGGATACAACCATGCTCATAAGGCAGACTTGGCATTGCTCTATCAAGAGAGTCTAGGGGTGGCAGATGCCACGGGGCCCCTCTCTGCTAAAATTCTTTCCCCCTCCTCTCTCCCTAGAAAGGGGCTGCCATGAAAGGCTTGCAGATGGCTGGCCCTCTCCCTGCCCATTCCCTGGAGCCTGCAGGACCCCCAGTTGGAAAGAAGGGGACGTCTGCCCTCTCAGCTTTGCTGGAGATGGAGGCCAGCCAGAAGTGAGTGCTAGGGTGCTGAGGGGCATGGGGCCTTGGGAGAGGGGCTTCCCCTCTCCTAGAAGGGTTGAGGAGATGCCCTTTAGAATCTCTTCCAGCTGTAGGAATGCACTCTCTCGGGTCATTTCTCTGGACAGTCTTACCTCGGGGCCTCAGAATTGTCTCTAGCTTCCTTTTTGGCCCTTCCAAATGTCCACATAACAGTGGGGACTTAACCCCTTAACAATAATCACTCACTCTTAGATGGTGCCTTGCTGAATATGTGACCCCCCCCTTCACATCAGGGTGCCTGGGGCAGACCCCCATTTTATGGATAAAGAAAGTACCTTTCAGTTGGTTAGCTGACTAGCCCATGGCCATATAGCCAGCGAGCTGAGGTTCTAACCTGGGGCTCCTGCCTCAGCTGCTATGAGCTTCCCTCAGGCTTTCCTCTGGGTATGGCAGTGTGGGGGGGTGCATAAAAGTAGTCAAGAAGTTTGGGATCTAGGTGGGAAATGGGGTACAGGCCATTAGAAATGGAGTGAACAACATGGGCCAGGTTTATTCTGAGTGTCAGGCATGTGCTGCCATGACCAGCCTCCAGTGTAGCCTCCCTAGAAGAATGGCCTGGTAGAGGGTGCTTGAGATGGGTCAGCCAGCATCTGTTGTGTCTATGGGGGGTGCCAGGCTCCTTCCTGTGCCTGAGCCTCAGGTCGGTCTGTGACTGGAGACACTGAAGCTCCTCCCCTGTCTGCCTTAAAGGTTGAGCCTGAGAGTAAGCTGCTTTGTTTAGTAGAGGCTGCTCTATATACATAGGAGGCAGAGAGTCATCAGGGAGGCCAGGGTTGAGTGAGGCTCGGAAGCAGGGACAGAATGAGTGGAGGGAACTGGGGGCAGGGGTCTTCCTGAGGAGGGATGAGAGGCTGGAGCTGGTGAGTGGTGCAGTCTGCTTGTGTGGAGGGCTCAGCCTGGCCCCTACTGGGGGGCCTCTTGGGGTCCTTGGTGGGTTCCCCCCTGCTGGGAAGGCTTCAGGCAGAGGCCAGGCCACAGGCTGGACTGACTTCCAGAACCAGCTTAGTTAAGGCCAGAGGGGCTCAGTGCCCTGTGAGGATGAGGTCAGTGGTCACAACAGCTCATGAAATGACAATACAAAGTGGCCCCAGTTGTGGGGTTTCCCATGACAGCAGAAGAGCAGGAAGCCGAGGGGACTGGAAGTCACTCCTGTCATAGAACATCTGGAGATACTCCCTGGGTCACAGAGCTGCAGGGACCTTAGCAGCCATCGCAGCCATCCTGTCCAACAAATCCATCATGGAAACCCCATGAGAGCAAAGCCCTCTTGTGCTCAGAGACCCCTGGTAGGGGGACCTGCCACCTTGTCCAGTAACTCAGGCCATGTTTGGATAGCTGCTGTCATCAGGATGATTTCCTGATGTCAAACCTCTGGGCCAAGCAGAACCAGCCCTGTCCTTCCTCCCTGAGTGAGCCTTTTACATGCTCCAGAGACAGTGTTTATGCCCCTGCTCAGTCCACTCCTCTCTGGGCTTACTGTGCCCAGTGCAGGGCCTTGTTCTTGGATGCCTGAAGTGAACTTGACTGCCGGTAGAACCAGAGGAGCTGGGTTCCAGTCCTGCCGCTGCCACTTAGGACCTGTATGACCTTGGGAAAATCCCTTCCCTCCTCTGGGTCTCAGTTTCTATATCCTCTGTAAAATGGCCTGGTGAATTTGATGATCTCCAGTGTGCCTTCCAATTCTGAATCTTTGGTCCTGTGACATCAGCAAGATTGGCTTGAGACAAGTGAGGGCTGTCCCCACTTAGGTGGACAGAGAGTGTTCTGGGAGATCCAGATCACAGGCTTGGCTTCACTGTGTATCCCTAGGCAACAGGATGTTTGTTCATCTTGTAATCTGCTGGTGATGAGCATTTGCCAAAAGATTTCTGTGAAAGTCATTGTAGCCAGCACCTGCTTCTGAGAAGGATACAGGAGATGCCTGTGGAGCAAGGGGTCAACTGAGACTGAAAGAGGTCCTGGCTGCTGGCCCTAGGGCATTCTCTAGGCTACTTGGAGTTTGATTTATTTTGTTGAACATCTCCCAGTTCTGCTTGAGTCTGGTTGGCCAACTGGGGAGTTGTAAGGGCTCAGGGTGGGGGTCCCCTCTCCCTCTGCTACTTGTGCTGCAGAGAATTAGAGAGAGAACAGAGAATGTGTTGTCACCTTCCAGCTAAATCAACATGCACTGTATTATTGCATTATTGACTTATATATCATGATGGCCAGTGTCAAGCCTGGAGTCAGGAAAACCCAAGTTCTTATGTGGTCTCACAAAAAATGTCATTGCTTATGTTCTGGTAGTCAGGAAATGCCTAGTGCCAATGAGGAAGTTTTCCACTGTCAGTCACAACCTGCACCAAGTTAAAAGAAAGCATAAAAAGCAGATGCCGTTGGGTACAGTTGGGGCAAATTGAACAGATTCTTGGTCCTGAAAAATGCTTAGCTAATAAAATAATACATCACCACCCAGAAAGTCATGATTCCCTAAGGAAGTGAACCCTGGGCCAATCCATTGCCACAACGAGGTGCCCCAAAAAACCTGGAAACTGCTTTCGTGGATAAACAGTTGCTGTTTTCGGCCTAGTCCAAAGATACAGCAGGTGAGGGCAGCCCTAGCTCACAATGTCAGCTCATGGATGAGCACCTGATGGGCAAAGTCACTGCATAGAGGAGAGAAAAGCAGCAGGGGCAGGGGAAGGCACCGGGTTCACTGAGGCCTTGGCAAGACTCCAGTTAGACCATGTCATCCATAGAGCCTTTGGGATGGAACTGGAAGGACGGCAACAATTGAGGAAAAGGGGCAAAGATCTATTGGGATGTCAGAAACTTCTGTCAATTCCATCACAACCCTAGACAGCAGAGCAGCTGAACTGTGGACATGCAGAGGAGGCAGAGCTGCACAGGATATGACTTTGAGGGAAGAAGGGTCTGAAAAGGTCCTGGGTACTGATGCTTAGAAGAAATCATGGCCCTTACTGTCACTGTCACCATTATCATCATTCCTCTCACCTCTCCCCCAAAAAGTGATTGAGAACCTGTCCAGTGGCAGCCCACACAGGAGCCCTCTCACCTGTGAGGAGCATTCGGATCACAGGCCTGCCTAGCAGCAGGCAGCACTGACCACATTCTGCAACAGACTGTGTCCTTAGAGTCACATGATTGACCGATGGGGTGGAGGAGGTGCAGTCCCTTTCTTCTTCCTGCTTGTTGGTGCTCTAAAACTGCTCTTGGGTCACCTACGAGAGCAGGGTGCAGCATGCAAAGCTCCCTTCTGACTTGGTATCTCCCATGCATGTTTTAAAATCTCACAAGATTCTCTGAAGGTTTTAACAACTGAGAGCCTTGCGTGATGACCCTCAGATTCGAGATGTCAAACGAGTGCTAAAACTGGGAGGTGCATGCTCGTCAAAGACGTTGGAGGATGTCTACCGTGCTCCCCAGAAATGATGGGGCATCCTTCAGGTACCCCAACTTGTAGGTGACCTTGTACATCACACCCTAGATCATGGCAGAGCCTTCTATGTGAGATCCATAACTACTCAAGAGAGTTTGGAGGCTGGTCTGCAAATGATGGCTGGCCTACAGAACTGCTCCATTAGAACTTGCACCTGACACAAACCCCGGGGACAGTCCCATTCAGCTGGGCCTAGGAAATGAAGGGGAGAGGAGGAAGCATAGCAGGGCATTTGGGAGGTGATGACTTCAGGCCAGTCCTTTTGACTTCAGTGTGGTTCCTTGGTGGGGGTCAAGGTAGACGCTGTGTGACCAGGATGATTTGGCCAAGAATGCCATCCTAGGGAATGCCATCAGAGAGAGGCTGGACATGCAGGGGTGAGCACTAGGCTGGAAGAGTCTTCCTTGGGAGCATGCTGTGGTAGCCAGGCCAGGGGTGCTCACATGTAGGCCTCAGGACTCCTTCACACTCTTAAAAATGACCACAGAGCTTTTGTTCATTCGGGTTACAGCTATCAATATTTACCTTATTGGAAATGAGCCCTGATAAATTGCTAAGTATTTTAAATCTTTTAAAAATAATAAGCCCATTACATGTTAACATACCATTTCCTATGAAAAATAACTATTTGCCAACTCAAAAAATGTCATGAAAAGTGGCCTTGTTTTACATGATATTTTTTGCCAATTTCTTTAATGTCTGACTTAATAGAAGACAGCTGAATTCTCCCACGGCTTCTGTTTCCAGTCTGTTGTGAAAATGTTGTTTTAGTTGAAATGTTTCAAGAAAGTCTGGCTTTGCACACACGTGCAGTTGGTGAAGGGAGGAGTATTTGGATAGACACATAACATCACACTATTATTATGAAAAAGTTTGGTCCTTGAGGGTCTCTGGAGAGTGTCTCAGGGACTCCTTGGGGTCTGAGGGCCATACTTTAAGAACCACTGGTGGCACAACCTAGAAGAAGACCACAAACAGGTTAGATGGCCTCCCTGGATCACAAGGGCAGGGGTCCTACAGAATGGGGAGGCACAGGTGACTCACAGTCTGTGCCTTGGGAGGGTCCACCTGCAGTGATTATTAATGGTAATCTCATCTTCTGAAAGACTGAGGTAGTCATGAGGAAGAGCCGACTTGGAAATAATGGGAATGTTTAGTGGGCCAGGAAGTGGCAGCTTCATGGGATGGAAGAGAGTCAGGCAGAGCTTGGAGCACCCTGGTTGGACCAAATTGACTGGATTATGGATCCAGAGCTAGAAGGGGAGGACAGAGGAAGGGCCACAAGACGACCAGGACCAAAGGGGAGAGTGTGACTAAAGCCAGTCCAGATGGGGGAGGCTGTGTGAGGCAGCCCTCGGCAGGAGCAGAGACCCCGGGGCAGGAGTGCAGGTGTGGAAAGGCTGACCCAGGTAGAAGCTCAGAGTAGACCAGATTGTGAGAAGCTTGGACGATGGTCACACAGTGCTGTGGGAAGACCACTGGGTTTGGAGTGAGAGGCCTCAGCCTTGGCTTCTGAGTGACAGGGTTGTGTCATCTCTGATTGGGCAGCTGTACCAAGTGAGTTCTAAGGTCCTTCCTACGTTCCTAAAGCCCTAATTCTATGATCTCACACCCCAGAAACTAAGAAGGTCAGATTCCATTAACTCTCATTTGCTCTCAAAGCCCTGCTCTGGGGAGCCTTGTCTTGTAGGCATTGGGAGCAAGCAAATCATTGCATGTTGCTGGGCATGGTCAAGGCTCAGGCTGTCCTTTAGGAAGGCGAGTGTGACCCACATGTGAGACAGCCTGAGGCAAAGCCAGTTGGGAGATTCCAGGGGTCCCGAAGTGAGATGTGCAAGGCCTGGCAGGAATCATTCTCCTGGAAGATGCACTCCCATGCCCCAAAGGCCGGAACGGAAGGAACCCCAGGAGCCTCCTGACCCTGGCTGTGCTTGCAGAGGAGCCCCCAGCCCCAGGATCAGGCAGCCTTCCTGGCCACCACAGGCCCTCCCTGTGACTGCTTGTTCTTTCTGCCCTTAGAAGCCAACAGAACAAGTCTCATGTCACACAGTAACTGTTCAATGTGTACCGAGAGGAAGATGGTCCAGCTTTGGGGAGGATGAGGCTGAGGCTGAGGCTAATATTTCAGTCCTAGTTCTGCCAGGTACTTTAAAAATATCATCCACTTTGGTCCTCACAAAGGTGCCGGTAGTGCTATTACTGTCCCCAGTTTACAGGTGAGGAAACTACGGCAGACAAAGGAAGACAGCCTTGCTGCGATCACACAACTAGGAAACGTCTCAGGCTGGGTTTGAACTCAGGTCTTCCCGACTCCAGGTCTAGGGCTGCATCCACCTGGCTACCATTACCAGGGGAGCTGGTTCCCTGCCACGGCCCTTGGGCCATTGCAAGACCCCAGCTGGCCCTCTGCTTTGTGGGCTTCCCATGTCGCTGAACATGGCCCCTGTTCCACCGGAAAAAAGAATAGGAAACATGTGGAGATAGAAGGGGTGTGAAGCTTCTGGGGGTGGGGAGGAGATTTATTTTTATTTTATAATGAGTCAGACTTTTAGACTATTCCAAGAAGCCTCTGCCTGAAAAATCTGGAAGTGGCAATTGAGAAGGTGTTTGAAAATGTTAAGTTGTTAACCGCCCCGTAGAAGTGATGGAGGAGATGGGGATAGGGGAAACCTCCTCTTTCTGCCCCAGAGGTGGGGAGCCTTTGTCTCCACCTGGAAAAAGTGGGGGCCACCGTTAGCAGCAGGTTGACCTCCTGGAGGAATCAGGGAGCCTGGGTTTCCATGCCCAGCTCGGGGCCTTGAAGGCTGTGTGGACAGTCTCCCAGAGAAGGGATACTTGGGCCACGTGCCTCCCAGGGTGAGCCTCCTGGATGGGCTCCAGAAATGGGGGTCTTGGTGAGCCTCCTGCACTATTGAGGGGAGGAAGTCAGAGGCACAGGGTTGGGGGAGGGTGGCCTCTGCATGGAGCAGAGCACTTTGTTATGCACCTGTGTGTTAAGTGCATGGACTCTAATGGAAGCACGCACCTTAGCTGCTGTGTCCTTTCTACTACTTGATAAATGACAATCCCCTTGATAGCTCCTCGGATGAAATGCAGACTGGCCCTTTGCAGTCTGGCCCCAGCCCCTTTTCCAGCTTGCTACATGCCGTCTCTGCCCATCTACAGTCCTGCAGTGCCAAGCTGTCCTTTGGGGGACCATGTTCCTCTGCCAACTGACTCACCTATGGTGTCATTAGCCTCGTGGTGACATTGAAGGAGTCACTGCCCATTTTAGCTGGGTCACATGACTGCTGAGGGTCCTGGGCTGCCCTGTTTACCCCCTCCAATTGCTTTGTAGAGAAGCAGCCTCACCAACTGCAGTCTTGACTTCTCAAATGGGTGACGGTTGGTGGACCAGGAGAAGGCGTTCTCCAACTTGAAATGTTAGCTTGTTAGCCAGACCCTTGGCAGAAGGGCTGGGGGTGGGGAAGGGGCAAGAAAGAACTGGAAATCAGCTTCCTGGTTCCTTTCCACATGACACCCTTTTCTGACTCTGGCTCCTCGAGGTTATGCCTGCTGATGTGACCTGGAGCACCCTCCCACAGTGGGTGGTAGAAACAGACTCCGTCCTTCTGGGGAATCATTTATTTTAGGACCTCTGCAGCTAAAGTCACTATCTAGCCTCATTCTTAGAGGAACCCCCACTTCAGGGCAGTGAAAGAACATTTGTGAGCCCTGGGATGCACCTGGGAGATCACTTTGTCCAGCACCATCCATTGATGATGAGAGAGCAGAGGCCCAGGGATGAGAAGTGACCTAAAGCTAGGTCTTTCATTTTAGGAAAGGCCTTTCAATGCTCGAAATCATTTAACAAACTTTTATTAGGCTCCTAGTGGATACAGTACAGGAGAGGTATATACAAAGATGAAAGGTACTGCCCCCTTAGGAGGCTGCAGGCCTAGGACCAGGTGACTTTTAGAGTGAAGGTTTGCAAAACAGTCTCTCTTCTAGCAGCCCTGTGAGTTAAATACTGTTTCACAGATGAAGAAAACAAGGTTTGGAGGCTCGCATCTTGTTCCTAGCCTCCTGGCCAGCCAGTGTCAGGTTGGGTCCCCAGTTCCTCCTGCCTTCAAGTGAAAGCATGAGTGAGCACAGACCTGGAAGAGGCAGTCAGGGCTCCAGCAGCGGCTTATTAAGTTGTCATGGAGATACCAGAATCAGCTCTCAGGGATTGTTCTTCACCCTTCTTTTAGGTGCTCGGGAGAGCAGCAAGCCAGTCTGCATGCCAGTAAGGGCCCCGCGCATCCAGCAGAGAACAGCAGCGTGACTCTCACACCAACTTACCTGGACAGTCCTCGAAAGGTGAGCAAGGAGTGGCTATTGCTGCCCTCTGCCTTCCTCTGGGCCTTGGGAGCAAGCTGATTAATCCTTTCCTTCCAAATGCTTCACTACTTACTCTTCCACTAACTGGATGAATTCCCTGCTCTGGGCGGTCTCTGGCCCGCCTCTGCTGTAATTTCAGCTGCTGGCTGTCTAGGCGGCCCCTAACCGGTACCCAAGGGCCCTGCAGACTTTCCTTTCGTTCTATCCCCAATTTTTCTGGATGAGGTAGATGGGTCATTCTCTCCTGTTGGGACCATCTGGCCCAAGGCTTGGAAAGATGATGAGCTCCTGGAACAGGCTCGTGCTCCCTGGTCCATGTGTCTTGCTTTGGCCACAGCTGTTAGACATAGCAGATGCACAGACAGCATCATTGCTCTCGAGCGTGGATCTTATCACAGGACTGTGTGACTTTCACAAGTGTGTCACTAGTGCCCTTTAGATGTGCCCGGCACACTTCATCAGGGTAGGCATCACCCAGGAGAGTTTATTTTATTCATTTATTTTTATTTTTCATTTTTTTTTTACTTTTTAAAATGGGAGCATTTATTGATCCTTCAGTCTTAGAGTACATTATTTTTATTCATCATGAAAGAAACATGGACTTCCATAGCTTAATTTTTGAAAATTAACAATTAAATGTTATTTTAAAAAGACACCAGATTATTTTGGAGATATCAGTGTCCTTGGCACACCTTCGTCTTTGTCAGTAGACTTGATCATTGATTCCCTCTGTCACTGGGCCTTTGTTCTAGTGAGATTCACTAGAGATCCAGTCTCCTCTCAGCCGAGGATGGGAGAAATTCAGTGGGAGGGCCAAGGGAGGGAGGGGAATCTAGTGAGTTGGACATTTGTGGGGGGCCATGGTCAGCTACTGTCAAGATACCCCACTAGGTCTGTGACCTCATCAGTGTGGGGGTTCTCTCCAACCCTGCAGCTTGAACCTTGTCTTGTTGGCCTATCCTGTGTGACCCTTACCTACGTCACATCCAAACACCATTCTGGTATCCCTTCACAGACCCCATGTGGGAGCCTTTGGGTCATCCTTGCCTTTACTGGTGTCTCACTGAGAAATTACACCTGAGGTTCACCTACTGGGATGGGGGGGTAAGAAGCTGGTGGGCTTATCAGACTGAACTGCTGGCTTTCTAAAGAACATTTTCCCTTTTGTGCAATGGTGAGCCTCGCCTAAGGCACAGAGGCATGTGTGTGCTGATGGTGGGTGGCCGCAGGCAGGCCCTGAATCACCAGGCAGCCCCAGTGTGCCTTGTCTGGGCACCCACAGGACTTAGTCTTCCTTAGGCTCATCAGCAGCCTGGCCTGAGGAGGTTCAGGAGTTGTCTTAGGAGTACAAGCAGCTCACCTGGCAGGCAGCTGCCTGGGCATTAGAAGAGGCATCTGGAAGGCAGGAGGAGTGGGATCAGAAGGAGCAGACGGGGGTGCCTGGTATACATAGTGCCACTGCCACATCTCCTCTCCTTCTGGGTTAAGCAGCTGGAGCCTTGGTCTGGTTTGCTTCTCTTATGGCTCCAAGAATCCAATCCTCTGTACATAGCTCGGTGTGGCACAGCTGCCTTGGAGGTCTGATTCAGAGGTTTGGGAGACTTGCTTGACCTCAAGGCCCAGCCCTGCCACTGACTCACTCCTTCACCTTGGACTCATCTCCATGTTGGAGAGTCACAACTGAGCAGAGACTGAGAGGGCATCTGGGCCAAGCTATTCCAAAGGCTGGTTCCCTTGTCCCACGGGGATTGGGTATGGCTAATGCACTGCAGCTCCCCAAACCTTGGCACACCAGAACAGATTTGGTCAATGAGACTTGCAAAGGAGGAATATAAATAAGGAAGTGCGGGGTTTTGTAGTGAGGTACCAGTGGATAAGAGAAAGACGAAATTTCAGAGTCAGAGTGGATTCCCATGTTCTGCCCAAGTCATCAGAGACAAATGTGGCAGTGAACAAGCCATCTCTACCTCTGACTGCACTAATGGTTGGGTGGGTTCCTCTGCCTGTGTCCTCTTGAGCCACAGGACTGTAGCCAGCTTGGGGTCCACGTTGTATAAGAAACACTGGCAAAGTGAAGTTAACTCAGAGGAGGGTGATGCGGTCGGCTAGGAGATTGGGAAACATGCCATCTTCAGTCTGGTTAATGACCAATGGGGAGTTGATGTTCAAAATAACTAAGGAGCTAGTTACCTTAGAATAAATTTGAGTCACTTTCCCCAGAGGAATAAAACTACATCCTTAGGTATTTAGAAAAACTGGTGGGGGTACTTGAAAGACCCTGGAGAACGGTCAAGGTTCTGAAGGACTTGGGAATGCCAGTCCTGATTTAAAAAAAAAAAAATAGGAAGAGAATGGTATCTGCACACTGTAGGCCAGAGAGCTTGGCTTTGAGAAAGTTGTTTTGTTGTCCAGTCATTTTTCAGTTGTGATGACTCTTCATGGCCCCATTTGGGGTTTTCTTGGCAGAAATGCTGGATTGGTTCACCATTTCCTTCTTCAGAAGAGGAAACTGAGACCTACAGGTGCAGTGACCTGCCCAGGGTCACGTAGTTAATGAGTGTCTGAGGCTGGAGTTGAACTCATGAAGTTGAGTCTTCTGGCTTCACACTAGTACTCTGTGTGCACTATACCCTAGCTCCTATAAAAATTGTATGAGAAAATTGTACAACAGATCATTAAAGAGAAAGTCTGTGAATGTGTAGGAAGGGAAACACTGATTACCCAGAGCCATCATCCCTGCTGGACCCACTTTATTTCCTTTTCTGGCAGGATTACTAAACTGGCAGATGAGAGAAATGCTGTAGTTAGAATTTGCCTTGACATGAGTGGCCTTTGGTAAAGTGTCTCATACCATTCTCCTGGGGAAGATGGAGAGATGTGGACTAGGAGGTAACACAGTGCGTTGGGTGCGGACTTAGACAATGGGAGTCAAGGAGTAGTCAGTCTCTCGTTAGTAGTTTAGGGTTTGATTAGTGAGAGGCTTATCGTGATCATTCCCAGGATTGGGTGCTCAACCCAGGCAAACATGTTTACCTGTGGTGTACATACCAGATTCTCAGACGACACTAAGCTTGGAGGGAGAATCAATCCGCTAGAGGCCAGTCAGGGTCTACAATGATCTCACCACCAGCATGGGAGGAGGGAGGTGTTGTTAGACAGCAGGGTTCCTGGAGAGGCTCTGAGGGCTCGGTGTGAGTCTTCAGCATGATGCTGCAGCCAAAGCCCTGAGTGGCTCAGACCACCTTGGTAGGGCTGCGCTGGGTGTCTTGGCTCAGGTGGGAGTCGATTCATAAGCTGGACTGCCCAGAGGAAGTGCTAGGATACCAAAGGGCCTCACAAACACATCATAGGAGGATCCCTGGGGTATGGAACAGCCATCTTCATATATCTGAAGGACTGTCATGCTAAGAGATATTGGAAGTTTTTTGTTTGACCTCAGAGGCCAGAACCAGGGAAGTTGGGAAGAAATTGCAAATAGGTCATTTAGGAGAGCTGTCATTGGTGATGCGTGCTCCCTGTCCTTGGAGACAGATGCCCCTGCTGGGTCTGTTATGTGGAGTGTATGGCTTGGAGCTGGTGGCTGCTGTGGTCCCTTCCAGCCTTAGGATTCAGTGGTTCTTGGCCCCAGTGTTGTTTGGAGACACAATAGCTGCCTGCCAGTGTTTAGAGGAGGGGGCCTGGAGTTGTCTACTTGGACAAAACTAGAACTGACCCAGGGATCCCAAACTTGGCTTGGTATCAGGCAGGATTTCTTAACCTTCTATGAGTGGAAGGAGATGCCAGAGCAGGGAGTGAGGCTCTTGTTAGTGCTCAGAATACTACAGAGGAGAGAGCTGCTTCAGGCCAGGGCTGGGCCTGGGTGCCTTTGGAGGTCTGTTTTCCTCAGTGACCATCATTTGACTGCCTCTTAGCAAAGATCTTGGAGTGATTTGCCGTTTCCTTCTACATCTCATTTTACAGATGAGGAAACTGAGGCAAACAGGGTGAAGTGACTTGCCCAGGGTCATCCAGCTAGTACATGTCTGATGCCAGATTTGAACTCAGTTCCTGACTCCAGACCTAGTGCTCTTTCCACTGCACCACCTAGTTGCCCTCCCTCCTCTTAAGAAGCCTACATTTTACTGGGAGAATCAGTAAGTACATACAGGGTGTCCCCAAAGTCTTAGTGCCTGTTAAGCTCTAGAAGGAAATGGACAGAGAAGTAGGGGCAGAAAGCTCTGCTCTGGGCAGACTGAAGTGAAGCAGCCCTGGGGGTGTCTAGTTCAAGGTGGGCAGCGTGTGATTGGTGAGAGGGACCTGGAGCTCTGCAGGGAAACCAGGGCTGGACAGAGGCAGGAGGGACCTTGGAGAGGCCGTCTCCCACAACCCCTAGTTTTACCAGGACACCAGAAGAGGGCTAGTGACTCAGCTGGTGAGGGGCAGAGAGAACTAAAGAGGTGAGTTCAAAGAATGCCAAGAGAGTTATTCACAAAGGCCGATGGAGGGGAAGCCTCCAAGGAAACCTTCTGGCCTCTCTGCCTCCACTGCATGCTGATCCCAGAACAGGCTCCCTGAAGAGGAGAGATGACCCAGGTAGTATGGTGACTGTCCTGAGAAAGGCAGGGTGGTCAAGGAGTGCTGAGTGTGCAGTCAGAGGACATAGGTTTGAATCCACCCCCAGGACCATGGATGAATCCTTTCCTCTCCCTGGGCCTCATTTTCTACTTTTGTAAAATGAGGGGGTTGGACTCAGCATTCTCTGGGCTCTGTGAAAGGATCCCAGGGTTCTCTGTGGAGAGAGAAAGGAGACTTCTGGGAAATGACAGCTTTGTTTAAAAAACAGACGAAGAGGAATATCCTGGAAGGAGAGAAGCAGACCAACCAAAGGAGATCCCAGGAAGCCCTTGAGGATGCTGCACCCTCAGACAGGGGGCGTTTGAGTCCCTCACTCTCAGGCTGAGTGGAGAAGGAGGAGCAGCCCAGGGGCCTGAGTGCAAATGTGCTGTCATTTCTCACTCCTGCAACCTTGGGCAGATAACTTCCACTCACTGAGTCTCAGTTTACCGTTCTCTAAATTGTAGTAAATGGCTTCTAAGATCCTTTCTGGTTCTCAGGGTCTGTTCCCCAGGTTGCTCCTTTAGGGCATGGTGGGACAAGCTCCCTGCCCTGAATTCTTTCTTTTCTCTTTGTCTCTCGAGTCTTCCTTGGCATCTCCAGCGCTTAGCACAGTGCCTGGCTCTGAGTAGGTGCTTCATTAATGCTTGCTGCCTGCCTGACATGATGATGTTACAGAGGCGTGCCCAGCTTGAGCTTGGTGCTGTGCCCTCTCCATACCCAGGGATCCAGGACTTCTGGGACCCTCACATCTGTAGAGCTGGAGAACGTCCCCCAGCTCTGAGCGCTGGGAAGGCCCCGGGGGACTGGGTGTCATTCCCTGTTCCCACACCCTTTGGCATCCTCTCCTCCATACCCCGCCCCCCCCGAGAAGTCTTTGGTTTTTTCATTTCCTGTCCTATTGTTCTCCCTCCATTTTTTTCTCCTCTACCTTGCCCCCTGCCCCTGGTGATTGCCTGCTGGTGCCTGTTTCTGTTCCTTCACCTCCTCGACCCGGCTGCTACCTCTTCTGCTGCCTTCAGGAGGGGGCCTTCTTTACGGAGTCTGTCCGCAGCCCACGTATGGCACCATCCACCTTCTATCCCCAGGTCAGTTGAACCCCCTGCCACACCTCCACTACCCACACCAACCAGTGAAGAGCTGGCCATGGACTCAGGATGGCTCCCAGGCTGGGTGTCCTCCACAGGGAACCAGAAAGGAGGATGGATATCTCCAAGAAGCCGGGATCATCTGACCAGATGACCCCTACCGTGCTTCCTCCTTCTCAGGATAGACTCTGTCCTCCTTTGGACTGTGGCTGGGTTGGTGCCCACCACCAGCATCTTCACTTGGGAAGCGTCACTTGGCTTGAGACTCTTACCTGGATCAAGAATGTTACAGGGTTCAAGGACTGACAGAGTCCTCTGTGTGTGGGAAAGTGTGGCATTTTTTGTTAGGGGTGGGTGTGTGCATGTGCGTGTGTGTGTTCGCACACGCACAAACATGGTGGTGATGTGGGTAGAAGCAGCACTGGGATCATATTCCCTGAACTTTGGCCTGGCAGGGGTCTCCAAAGGCCCACAGAGATAGAAGGACTTGCCCAGCAGGTAGCACTGCCAGGCCTCCAACCCTCCTGGTCATCTGGCTCCAGAGCCAGAGCCCTCCCCATTGCTCTGGAGCTTGCTCTTATCCAAGTGGGCCCGTGCTAAGTACAGTGGAAAAGGCCAAAAGGGAGGAACTCACAGTACCTTTGTGGCCTCTTAGAAATGTGATGGCATTCCTTGCTCCCTCCCTCCCTTCCTTCCTTCCTTCCTTCCGACATGTGTCCTCTCTCTCCAGGTGCCTGACTTAGAATGGGAGTTTCACTCTAGGTCTGATGGGCCCTGGGCTCGAGACTCCCACAGTGCTTAGGGATAGAAGGGGAAGAGGAGAAAATGAGCATTGATTAAGCACCTACTGTGGGCTGGGCCTTGTGCGAAGCCCTTTACTAGCATTATCTCATTTACCCTTGCTGCACTTTTCTCAGCAGACTTTGTCTCATCCTGCTCTTTACTTTCCTCCTTGCCACAGCTGGGCAGATGAGGCAGAACTGGCATGTGCCCTTTGAGATTCAAGCCATCGTTTTTAGAGTCAGGAGGAACTGAGTTCAAATCCAGCCTCAGATACTTCTTAACTGTGTGATGCTGGGTTTCATCTGTCTGCCTGAATTTCCTCACATTACAACGGGGATCCTAATAGCACTGGCTTCCCAGGGTTGTTGTGAGGTATTATGCCTGGTACAGAGTAGGTGGTTAATAAGTGCACCAATGATGAAGTAGAAAGTGCCAAAATTGTCTGCCCCAAATTCCTTCCTAGATGAGTTCTAGTTTGGTTCCTGGCAGAGGAAGTGTGGTACCATGGACAGTTCCATCCTCCTCCTGGCTGATGTGTCCATAGCTCCCACCAGGGTTCACATCCCAGCTCTGGGCCTTGGTTCACCTCCCTATCTCAGGGCCCATGTCTTCCTCTGCCCAGTGGATATACTTATATATGCCCTGCTTACCTCCCAAGGCACCTATGAAGAAATAGCGCCATGTGACTGTGAGTTCTTATTAAGATCCAGATTGTCTGGTGCCTGGAGGTCACTGTCCCAGCAGACATTGCCTGAGATAGAGAGAGAGGCCCAGGAGGCCCCAGGGGCTGCCAGTGCCCACCTGCGCTCAGGGCCTCTCTTGGGGCACCCTCTGCAAAGGTGGGCCAGGTCTGGAGACAGCCCTTCTCAGCAGCGTTGCCCTGCAGGCCAGTGTTATTGATCAGAGCTTTCCCTCTCTGGTTGTTTGGGGATCCCAAAGGGGATGGCACTGCTGTGGGTGTTGGGGAGCGGCCACTTCACCAGCAGGGCTGCTGGATGGTGGATTCAAGGAGTAAGCAGATTTGGCAGCCAGGCACCAAGTGTTCAGTGCTGGGTAAACGAGACTGAGGGATCATTTATATACACATTTGTATAGTGCCACTTTTATGCAAAGCCTGGGTCCCTGCCCCTCCAGGAGCACATTCCAAGCTAACCACTCGAGCAGTCAGGGAGGCTAGGCAGGGCAGCAGGAAAACTTCTGGAGAGGGAGGGTCTCTACTGGGCCTCAGATGGAAGGATGCTTAGGAATTCAGGAGAGCAGGAAGTACAGAAGCGGGGCCTTCTGGGGGCAAAGGTCATGACAAGGCTGGGCTGTTTTCTGCTTCTCTAGGATGTCAGATGTAGCATCTGGAATGGCCGGGAGAGGCTGGGAGGACCCGAGAGAAGGGCTCAGGGGACCACAGATGTGATGAGAGGACACCTCTGAAGCCTGAAAGCCAACACCTCATTTTACAGATGAGGAAACTGAGTCCCAGAGATGCAGAGGGACTTAGTATAGCTTAGTGGGTCACTGCACCCTGAGAAGTTTTGTGACCCTGGAGGAGTGTTCCTCAGTTTCCTCATCTGTAAAATGGTGATAGTAGCACCTACCTCATAGACTTGTGAGCCCAAATGAGATCATCTTTATAAAGTTCTTTGTGAACCTCAAAATACCACCTTATTGTCACTGGTCATTGTTGTCACTCTCTGCGGTCACACAGGTAGTGGTAGCAGAGGCAGACTTTTGATCCCAAGGCCAGGGCACCAAAATCGTGGCAGAACTGAGCTGAGAACTCCCCTGTCCAAGTCCTCCTGCTGCCTCTTCTGGGAACACTGTGGGCTCACGTTGGGATTTGACAACAGCTGAGCAAGTTAGAACAGGGCAGCAGCCCAACAGATTTTTGTTTTTCAGCCCACTGAAATGCCAGCCAGCCTTGGGGGGTGGCTCTGCAGACAGAACTAAGGCTGGCAGCAAAACCAGGGAAGACCTGGAAATGGGCTGGGTCCTGCTGGCTGCTTTGGGTGGGCGAATCAGCAGGGCTTAGGGGAAAGAGCCCTGGTCTTAGCTCTGAGCTATACTTGGGGCCTGATAGCAGGGGTACTTGGCCCAATTCAGCTAATGTGATCTCAGGTCAGATGAGGGGTGGGACAACCAAATGACCTCTGCAGGCCCCTCCTGCTGGAAATCCTTTGATGGTGTTTCTGACAATTGAAAGCTTGTCCAGAAGTCATCCAGAAAGATAGCAAGGCAGATTTATTTAAAAAAAAAAAAAAGAAAGAAAAAGGACCACCTCCTGTCCAGTATCCTTGGCAAGTGGCCATCCCTCCTCTGCATGGGAATGTCCATTGAGGGCTGGTAGGGAGGCCTGCTGATCCTCCTCCTTGTTGGAAGGGATAGAATAGGTGACTCCACTCTTAACCAAATGGACAGAGCAGTCAAGCCAGCCAGCCTGGGCCTAGAGAAGGCCGAAGTGGAGAAATGTTAGTCCCCCCTTCCTAGCAACAATCCTTCCTTAAAAGGACAAGGTCCCCACTGCATCCTGTTCAGGCTCCTGATCTGTCTCCATCTCTTGGTTTTGCTCCTCCCTACATTTCGGGGTGTCCCTGCTCCACTCCAGCTTTAGAGCCCAGGGCAACTGGCAGGCCTCTGACCATTGAGGGTCAGCCACCGGTGGTGATGGCTGCTCGCAGCTCCAACTCTGGCCTAAGATGGCTGCCAGGGCTCAGTGTGTCTGCATGTCACCCATGTTCAGTTTGGTAAAGGGATCAGTAAGGAGCAGTTGACCAGCATTGGAGGAGTGTGTACAATTTAGCCAGCATTTTAATTGATGAGGAACCTGAGCCCATGAAAGGGAAAGGGGCTTGGTTAACATAACCACCTTTGTAAGGGACAGAGTTGAGATTTGAACCCAGTTCCCCAAAGTCCAAATCCAAGTGTCTCCCCTGTCCTGTATTGGAAGCCCCTTAATGGTGTGAGGTGTGAGACTCCATGTGCGAGGAGGTGGGGGAACAGTGAAGAACTTCACACTGGAAGGCCTGCACGACCTCGGAGGCCTGGCCCTCTTCCATGTTCTGGGCTGGTCAGTTTGAGGCTTGGGACAGAGGAACACAACCTTTGAGAAACCACAGTTCCCAGCAGCCTTACTGTGCTCCTTTTGGCAGGAGAAGAAGGAATGGGGGCCAGGAGCTTTCTTCTGCATACCCAGACAGCTTCCAGGATGGGAAAGAAAGGTCTTTCTGGGGAACTCTGCTTTGAGTACCCAAGTCTCTGCATATGTGCTTTCCCCACTCCCATCTTGATCACTCCAGCACCAGTCTCTGTTCCTTCCTCACCAGGGTCACCAGAGGTGAGGCCTGGAACAGACCTAGCACTTAACTGGTGTGGAACTAGAACATGCACCTGACTGATAGGGGAAAGAAGGGAGCAGGATTGGGGAGTGGCTGACGCCACCCCAAACGTCAGACAAGGGAAGAGAGCAGACTCTAGACTCCAGGCCTGCGAGCTTGGCTCCGACTCCTGGAATGATTCTAGATGCATCATTAAACAGATAGCTGGTGGTCATTTGGAAAGGGAAGCATCAGCTCCGCTTTACCAAGAACTAGTCCCGCCAAGCTGATCTTGTTTTCCTTTCCCTGTGATAGCCAAGGGGATGCTGTGGTGTTGGTTAAGTTACTGCTGTTTCACAGTTTGATGGTGCCGAGGTCTCAGTAACTCTTACCTTCTGTGGTTCTGTCACTTTAGAGTGGGGTGCTAGTGGTCTTGTAGATGTAGAGGAGTCTGAAGTCCTTCAGGTGAAGGGACCCGCCTAATGCATCTCCCTCCAAGTCAACAGCAAGAGGGAGGCGTCAGGCCCGTGCTCCCTTGGTGGGCATGGCCCAGAGTTATGCCCTATCCACATTGGAAGGCTCAAGGTGCCAGCTCTGGCCTCTTGGGTTCAGGGGGACTTTTCGGAGCTGCCTCCTCCTCATTCCCCAACTCACCCTCAGCTGCATCAGTGCCTCTCATCTCCTCAAGCTACTCTGGAGGAGAAATGGGAACTTGGGGCCTGCAGGGAGCACTATAAAATTGATTCTGTTTTCCACATCCTTGCAGGTCTCAGTGGATCAGAGTGCCACTCCAGCCTTAGATGGCACCAGCCTGGGCATCAGTGTGGGCCAGTCCGCAGACAGGGGCAACACACAGACTGCTGGGGACCAGGGCTACCCGCCAGCAAATGCTAGTGATAGCAGGTGAGCCAAGACATCACCTGGACCTGATGGCAAATTGGACCCAGCATCTGCTATGGAACCTGGCCAGCTCTGACTTGCCTCTTCCTGCCAAGAGGGCCCCTGGGCTGGGGGCTTCCAATCACCCTTTTGTCCTTTAGTAGGGAAGGGTCCGGGCTTTCATAGGTGCAGAAGTGTTTGTCCAGGCCTGCACACATGCCTGTGGGAGGGCTTCCTGGGGGCGCTGGCCCCCTGAGCCGAGGGAAAGACAAGGCCTCTGGGGAAGGAGGTACTGGCAGAAGTGGGATCCCGCCATCCTCACAGGCCCTGCTGTGGAGGCACCAGAGCTCTGACGATGGGCACCAGACTCATCCACTGTTCTACCCCATCCCAGCTCTCAACCAGCCAGTTTGCTGACAACTGCCTCCACCCTGCTGGAGATCCTAGAGGCCATGAAGCACCCCTCGTAAGTGGTGGGAGGACCCCTGCCCAGGGCTCCCTGGGACCACCAGGGGAGGAAGGCAGATGCTCTGTGTCAGAGCATGGGCTGGGACCCCGGGGCCTCTGGGGAATGATGAGGCTGGAGCAGGGATCTTCCAGCTCCCTTAGCCTTTTCAGAGCATGCACACTCATTTGTGCTCTCCAGGTCTGTGTCTGTCTCTCTGTCTCTGTATCTTTGTCTCTTTCTCTATCTCCCTCTGTCTCCCTCTATTTCTCTCTCTGTCTCTGTCTCTCTTTGTTTCTGTCTCTTTCTCTTTCTATCTGTATCTCTTCTGTGTGTCTGTCTCTCTCCATCTCTTGTCTCTCTGTCCCTCTCTTTTTCTGTTTCTTGTCTTTCTCTATCTCTTTGTCTCTGTCTCTCTCTGTCTCAGTTTCTCTCCCTTTCCTCAACGCTTCCTGGAGGCAGTAGAGGAACAGAGCGGGAGGAAGCAGCACCTCCATGCTGCTGACACTTGCTGTATGATCTTCTCTGGGCCTCTATTTCCTTATCTCTGGAAGGAGGCAGTGGGGCCAGGTGGTCCCTCAAGGGGCCCTGCCAGCTCTCGTTGCCCCCTCTCCTTGGGGGTCATTGCTCCCCCCACCCTTTAGTCACCCTTTCATAGCTAATTGTGACCATCCCTTTTCCTGCCCTTTGCTGGGTGGGCTCCAGAACAGGCATCCAGTTGCTCTCGGAGCAGAAGGGTCTCTCTGCATCCTGCTTCATCAGCGCAGAGGTCGTGCATTGGCTGGTGAGCAGTGTGGAGGGTGTCCAGACCCAAGCCATGGCCAGTGACATCATGCAGGTGAGTCCTGAGCCAGGCTCCCAGACTGGCCTGGCATGTTAGGCCACACTGTCATCTGACTGACTGCCTGTGGGGGCAAGGTGGGTGGACAGGGCAGAGCAGGGTTGAGCCAGGTGGGTGGGCAAGGATGGGGCTAGTTTTTTCCTGAGGGCAACAGAGTCTCTGGCTGTGCAGGGCCTGCTTTTGGCCTATGAGTCTCACAATCTTTCTTGGGCTGACATATCCTGGGGCCAGGAGTTCAGATTCCCTGGAAGACTTCCTGAAGTGGAAGCTGGGAGAGAGGGAGTGAGTGAAAATGTCCACCCTTGCACTCAGGAACCGGGAATGTGTCCTTGCTTGGCCCCTCCTGAGGTACTGCCTTTAATAAACGGGCTGGTCCTGGGACTCCACAACCCATATACTTTTCCTGGGCCCTGCTGGCCCCAGAGGAGGCAGAGGTCAAGCCTTGGAGAACATGCTGGTCAGCACAAGTTTTCACCTGCATCTCTGATGTTTGACAGTCTATCTCAGACCTTCTTTCCAATACATGCACTGAGTGATGTCTCCAAATGGACGCCAGACCAGCACAGAGAGCATGCTCTTTTGGCGTCTCAGATTGGGTATTGATGAGGCCCCTATGACTCCCTCCTCCCCACTCTGGCTGCCCCAGCCCCCACCTCCAGCAGCACTGGCATCGCTGGTGCCCATTGCCCCGCCCACCAGCCATCCCTACAGCTGAAGGAGGAGGGGGCAGGACCTGCAGTGTCTGCTCTAGGACTGGTTGAAGGAACTGGAGATGATCAGGCTTGGGGCGGGGACATGTGAGACCCACATTCAGGTGCTTCTGAGAATTTTAGTTTGGCCCCCATCCAGTCCAACACTAATCCCTATGGTAATAGAATGTGCCCAGTGACAAGTGCTTAGGGACAGGGAACTCACTACCCATCAGGCAGCTCCTTTCACTCAGGGACATCTGGCCTCAGCTGCCTTCTTTGCAACCTCCCCATTGCTTCTGGTGCCCTTGGGGGACACAGAAAACCCTCCTTCCTGCACTGATTAATAGCCTGAGGGCTGAGCCAGAGGCATCAGAGGGAACCACAAAGATGCCTGGGGGCTGGCCCAGTGGAGGTAGCCTGGCCTGGAGTCTCCAAGCAGAGAGGTCAGATGCCCACTCACCGGAGATGTTGGGGTGGGGGAGTCTTATTCCAGTCCTTGTTGGTATGGATGACCTCTCCCTCCTTAGCATGCCAGTCGGCCCCCTTCCTAGGTTGCCTCAGTTTCCCATCTTGAGAAGGAGGGAAGAGGAGGAGTGGCCTCCTCTGAGCTTTTGGCAGCCCTGGGGCTCCCAGTGTGGAGTGGCTGCTTTTCTGACCTGACCCTGACCCTATCTCTTCTAGAAAATGCTGGAAGAACAACTCATCACTCATGCCTCGGGGGAAGCCTTGCGAACTTTCATCTACGGCTTCTACTTCTACAAGATCGTGGGGGATAGGGAACCAGACCGAGGTCAGAGAGGAGGAGGCACAGAGGCACTTGTCTGACCCCCCCCTCTAGGATTTCTCCAGTCCTTCCACCCCAGCATTTCTCTGGCCCTGCTCCTGGCCAGGGAGGTGACTATGGATTGTGTGGCCAGGGATCAGCCACCTCCCAGTACCCTATGGTGGCCTCATTCCAAGGGGCCTTGTAGTGGGAGTTCTGGGGCCTTGGTGGAGTCCTATCCCTCATCTGTCAGTGAGGGATGTGAGCCCATGGCCCCCACCATCCCTAAACCATGGGGGGCGAGTCTATTAGGTCTGAGGGTTCTGTCTGCACCAGCCCACTGGCCTGGCATCTGGAGGCATCTGTCCCGTGTCTCTGTTGTTTCATCCTGTTAGGGCCTCTGGGCACCATTGAGGCTTTGCCTCCTGCTGGCCAGGGGATGAGACACTGATCTTGCGGTTAGGGAGACCTGGGTTCGGATCCTGCCTCTGATCCTTGCTAGTTCAGGGCCTCCAGGCAGATCCCTTCACCTCTTTGGGCCTCAGGTTTCTCATTTTCAAACTGGGAGGTTAGACTTGGTGTCCACAGCTCTGTGATGCTGCAGACCTGCACGGTATCTAGCACATAGTAGGCAGTCAACTGATACCTGCTTTCTAGCTGATGCCTGACTGTGTGACACAGTCCTTGCGGCTGTGTTTTATCTAAAGAACTTGGATTTCTCTTCTTTCCTTGACTCAGTCTTAGCTGTATACTTCCCTCATCTGGAAAATGGGTTTGTTATAAGGAAAGGACCTTGCCACCCTTCAAGTGCTGGAGAAATGGGAGTCCTTCTTACTCTCCCCAAGGGCATGTCTGAGGGCTGGTCCTGGCCCACACACTGTGGCCCACTGCCTCTCCCCTCCGTGTCTCCTCAGTGGGCCTGCAGCAACCTGCCACGTGGCACACAGCGGCCATGGATGACTTCACGGCCTTCCAGCGGAAATGGTTTGAAGTGGCCTTCGTGGTGGAGGAGCTACTACACTCAGAGATTCCTGCCTTCCTGCTACCCTGGTTACCCAGCCGCCCCGCGTCCTATGCCAGCCGGCACAGCTCCTTCAGCCGCAGCTTCGGTGGGAGGAGTCAGGCTGCTGCGCTTCTAGGTACCATCAGGCCAGAGGGGGTTATAGTAGTTGGATGGTGACCATCCTGGGGGACAGGGCAATAAGGGCCTGGGCTTCTAGGTCAGAGCTAGGAGCTGCCCACAGACATGGCAGAGAAGTGGAGAGATCACTGCCTCCAAGGGGAGTGTGAAGTAGTCAGCTCCCTGTGCCTCAAATAAAGGCAGGGTGGCTGCTGGGCAGGAGCTGCAGAGGGTTCAAGGAGGTGCTTCTAAAGTGCTTGAGCAGCTGGGCCATGAGGGACACTCAGAGAGTGGTATAAGGAGACAAGCAAGCCCAGACTTGGACTCAGTTTTCTCATCTGCAAAATGGGGCTGCTGGTTTCTGGCTCTGTCAGCTTAGTAGCTATGACTATTGGCAAGTGGAGTGCCCTCTTCTGAACCTGTTTCCTCTTGTTAAATGGGCACAGTTAGTCCAGAGACCACTTCTTTTGTAGGCTTTGCCCCCGATAGAATGGAAGCCATTTGATGGCAGGGCAAGGCAGGGCTGGCCTCATTCTGGTCTTTGTGGTCCAACTGGTGGGCAAGCAGAAACACCTTGTAAAAGTTTTGGCTGTTCGTTCCTCCCTGGGTTTGGTTTCTTCACAGGGAGGAGGAATTAAGTGTGGTAGAGATGAGTGCAGGTTCAGATCCTGCCCCTGCTGCTCACTTCCTGGGTGGGGGGGGGTTGATTCCCTCAAGTGTAAAGTGAGGGGGCTGGGCTATCGGCCTCTGGGCCCCTTCTGGCTTTAAGTCTATGATTCTAGTACCTTCCCTTCCAAAATCCTTCTCTTGTGACTGTGGTCTCCCAAACCCTTGTCTTTTCCCACCAAAAATCCTGCTTGGAAAAAAGCAGGGGATGGATGGTCCCAAGCCCTGGATTTGAATCCAGCCTTCTCCTCCCCTTGGCTCCGGGGGAGTAGGGGGCCTTTTGCCTTCCATTAGCCTCTTCCTTCTACATCCTGGCTCTTTGCACCCTTCCAGGAGGCAGAGGCCTATTTCCTAGGTGTGGGACCCTCAGGGCCTCAGTTTCCTCCTCTGTAGAGTCAGTGGATTGGCTTGCTCTGGAGTCTGATTCCAGGGTTGTCTGCTCAGCACTCGGGCCACTGGGCAGGTGAGTCCCCTGGAGGACATCCTGGCCTGGCTGCCTGCCCCTCATAACCTCCCTTCTTCCTGGAGGGCTCTGACTGTACTGGGCTTTGGGGCAGACTGACGGCAGCACAAGGGGCTGTGGCCTGCTGTCTTCTCCCTCTCTCCTCTTCCTTGTCATGGCAGCTGGCTTGCCTTTGCTCTGCTGCCAGGATGGGTTGGAGAGCCTCTGCCAGGCAGCTCACTGCAGACAGACCCCTTGGGGCTCCAGGGTCTCCCCCAGACCTTCTGGACTCCAGGGCCAGGGACCTCGCCCCGAGTCTGCTGGGCTCCAGGGCCAGGGACCCCCCCCAGGCTTGCTGGGCTCCAGGTTTCTGGCTATTTGCCCAGGTGATTAAAATAGAAAAGGAACCTGGTTCTCCTCACCTTCTTTCCTTGCTATGTCCTAAACAGCTGGTTTTTGGAGAACTGGGCCTCCTTTTGTTTCTGTCAGTCTCTTGGACAATTTCTTGCTGTTTTTCATGACTCTGGTCTTGACTTGGAAGAAGGCCTGGCCTCCCTGTCCACGTAAATGCAGCAGCTCCTTGTCTGGGCCTCAGTTTCTTGTTCTAAGATGGGGGAAAGGGCACCTCTCAGCACACAGTGCTCGGCAGACATTTGTGGTGTGTCCCTGTGGTGCAGAGCCCCATGCTTACCACCGGGGTCAAGGAGGAGGCTGGCCATGATCTACCCCATGCCAGGATGACATGCAAGCCATGCAAGCAAAGGAGCAGAAAGAATGTCTATTCTAAAGGAAAGGTGGGATGGGGGGCAGAGATGGTGCACCAGGCAGAGGGACTGGCCTTGGAGGGCACGAACCTGGCAGTGAGGCAGAGGCTAGGAGTGGCCAGTTTCCCACTGCCCCTGCTGACTCCTCTTGTCTCTATACAGCAGCCACGGTGCCCGAGCAGAGGACAGTGACCCTGGATGTAGATGTGAACAACCGCACGGACCGACTCGAGTGGTGCAGCTGTTACTACCATGGCAATTTCTCACTGAATGCAGCCTTTGAAATCAAGCTGCACTGGATGGCAGTGACAGCAGCGGTGCTCTTTGAGATGGTGAGTGGTCTGGGCGCACACAGGTGGGTGGGTGAGCGGCCTCGGCCAGTGGGCGAATGACTGGGGCACAGGCAAGCAGGCGGGTGAGCAGCTGAGGGGTGGGTAGGCAGGTGGCCTTGGCCAGGGGCTGAGTGGTTAGGGCATAAGCAGACAGTCAATCACCAGAACCTGGTGTACCTGGTGATTGGGAGGCCCACCCCAACTCTAGTAGGATCTGGAAGTTCACACTGGAGGGATTCTAAGGGGTCACCACTTCATTTTCTGCATAGGGAGAAGTGAGAGGCTCGAGGTCACCACGATTTGGTGACCAAGCTGACCCCCAGGCCTCAACCTTTTCTAGTGCTCCCCATTTGGCTTCATTGCCAGCCTTGTGGCCAGGGTCCCACTATAGCTAACCACTCTCAAGGTATGTTCATTTGTCTTGAGGCGGGCCCATAATACGATGGTCCTAACAAAGCCTGTGGTTTTTGACTCATCAGTGCTTGGACATCTCCAGCCCCAAGGCATCTCTGGCTTCCTCTAAGCAATAACCTCAGCTCTGGAGGGACCACCCTGGGGTCACAAAGCGCTTGCCGGTTGACCCAGACTTTTCTTCATAGCAGCCCTGGGAGGCTGGCTGTGCAAGTAACAGTGCCCAAGCTCAGGGAAGGGAATGGACTTGCCTAAGGTCCCTCAAGCTTCTGGGATTATCAGTCAATGAGGCCTGACTTGGGCCAAGTCTAGCCTTTTTCCATTCTCAGAATTGTTTAACTTCCTGTTTTTAGCCACAGCCCAGCCCCCAGATCATTGGGCTGTTGTGTCCTCAGCAGATAGTCAGGCTCAGACACAGACCGAGGGCTCACTTGACTGCTCCATCCCAAAGCTTCCTCTCCTATTGGTCACACAGGATGTCACTTATCCAGAGCATGCCCCTGTGACCTTTCTCAACATCCCAGGTTAAAAATGAGCTTTCAGAGGGAGGTTCGTTTTCCCTTGACTCCCCAAAGAGCAGAAAACAGCCCCTGTGAATCGAGCACCCTCATTGGAGAGGTGCCGATTGGCCCATTGGCCTCAGACAATCCTGGTTTCAGGAAGTCTACTTTTTCTTTGGCTTGCCTCTTCTGGGGCCTCCATGGCCTGTCAACCCCCCCACCCAGGGCCAGGCTGCTATCACCCAGAGAGAGGGCACCCCGCACCTTTGGCCTTCCCATCTCAGGCTCCATCCACTGTGGTGTGTTCCCTGAGCCACCAGGGCCAACCAAGGCCTCTGCATTGCTGCTGTCAGCACTTTGGTACATGGCTAAGAGGCCTGCCCAGCATGCATGGAAACAGTTCAGGTATGCTTTTCTCCCAGGTTCAGGGTTGGCACCGAAAGGCCACTTCCTGCGGCTTCTTGCTGGTCCCAGTTCTGGAAGGCCCATTTGCCCTGCCCAGTTACCTGTACGGAGATCCACTGCGAGCCCAGCTGTTTATCCCGCTCAACATCAGCTGCTTGGTGAAAGAGGGCAGTGAGCATCTATTTGATAGTAAGTCTTTGCACCCCCAGGGGGCAGAGAGCATGAATCTTAGACCCTGGAAGGGTCTGGGGAGAAGTGGCTGTTTCTCTAAGGACTTGTCCAGGGCAGTCCTGAGGGTTCTGGCTAGCCCAGTGTCAGAATCCAGACCTCGTGAGGAGCATCTGGCTCTCATTCCTCCACACCACATGCCCTCCCATGGCACCTCAAGAGGCCCCTGTTATCCTCCCTAAGCTTCGAGTAGGACATCTTGGCCTTCTTGACTCTTGGTTCTAGTTTCAGTTCAGCTGTTTTGAGACTGGGGTGACATCTACCCCATGGGATGCATCATCCAAAAATGGTGCCTTCTCAGTCCCTCTTGATTTCTGTCCTAAAAAATCCTGTGTGTACTGCCTTGCCAGAAAGACCAAGGAGGGGACTGTGCTGCAAGGGCTGGCAGAGACAGCAGGGAGAGGGTGCCTGGGCCAAGCTGCTACTGGCAGGAGTGAAGTCTGGCATTGGGGCTAGGGGCAATGGTTGCATTCAGAGCCCTGAGCGCCAACCCTTACTAGCTGTGGAGAGCCTGGGCAAGGCCAGGTCATTATATTCTCACTGCATGATGGGTGATGCTGATGCTGACCCTATGGATTTGCGTGAGGAAAGCCCTTGGGAATGGGAGTGTTCCATCCCTCAGTGTTGGAGCTCAGGGGTGTCTTGGGCAGTGCAGAAGGGGCAGGTGTAGAGCAGACACCCACTTTACCAGCAAGATGATTCCAGAATCCCCTCCCCAAACCCAGGTCTCCCCCTGCCTCTTCCAGAGAGGCTCCCACTTCTGGTTGACCTGGGCAGGGCTGAGTGTGGGGTTGGCCTTGTTTGCTTGGCTGCTGCTGCTTTATCTAGGATGGGATACAACCCGTGCTGCTTGTGTAGACATTGCTAAGTGACTCAGCTTCTTTCTGCCCTAATGGAGCTCAGCAGCCGGCATCTTCTCTCAGTTGCTATGGTTACCATTAGGTAAAGATGCCCTGGTTTAAATGATTAAGGACCAGCAGCTGGAAGCCTCATTCTCGCTGCTTCTGTCCCTCCCTGACTGCCACCTGCATGAAGTGAACGTGCTCTATGTGAAAGCTCAGTAGATGGTTGGGCTTTTTTAACCTCTGGTTGCTCTGGATAGATTACAAACACTGAGGGGCCACAGGCGCTCCTCGAGTTTCTGCCCAGGGCTGGTGTGGCAGACGCTGATGTCACCATGACTCCAGGACCTTTTAATCCCATGACCTACCTGTCCTCACTCCCACTTCCAGAAAACCATTCCTTATTAGGAAGAGTGAAAAAGGAGTAAAAAACCACCCCCAAAAATTAGTTCATCAAAATTAACCAGCACTCGGCCAGAGGCTGCCACTGCTACAGAGATCTGTGCCTCTACAAAGAAGGTAGGGGGAGGGAGCTGCCACTCCTCTGCCCCAAAGGGAGATGCAGAGTTCCATTTTATAGATGAGGAAACCAAGGCTGCGGGACATGCAGAGAAGGGGCCATATAACTGGGGCTGGGATTTGAACCTGGGCCTTTGGAATTCCCCGAAGTCATTGCTTAGATGGAAATGGAGAAAGAAGAAAAGGAGGATGGGGAGGGAAGATTGTAGCATAGGACTGAGTCATGCCTATCTTTTTATAGAGGAGGAAACTCAAGCCCAAGAAGAGGGAGCCATGTCCAGAATTGCCCCTAGACTCTGCACTAAAACCCCTCAAAGGCCTCAGAGTTCAGCCTGATCCCAGAGCAGGACTTTTCCTACAAAATTCCAACAAGGCCTTGTCTGGCCTTTGCCCAGAGCCAATCTTCCCTCCCCAACATGGCGGCCCATTCTAGTGGGGCAGGCCATCAGAGCAACAAGGCCTGCCTCCCTGGGACCTACTGCCATCTCGTTGCTGGCTCTGCCCTTCAGGACCAGCAGAGCCAGCTCCCAGATGAGACTCTTCAGCTCATGGACCCATTGGCCATGTGGTCCTCATGGTGTTGACCAAACTTTTCCCCTAGGTTTTGAACCAGAAACTTACTGGGATCGCATGCATCTCTTCCAGGAAGCCATTGCTCACAGGTGCGTTGATTGCAGGGAATGGGGGTGGGCGGGGGGGAGACATGAATTCTGCTGAAAAACATGCCTTCCCCCAGGCTGCTCCTCATGGCACAGGGAGTGTCCTCCTCTTCTCCCTGCTCTGTGACTGGGAACTCCATAGGGGCTGTAGTGGCAGGGACTTGGGTCTAGGCTCCCCTTTTCCTTCCCCAGACCCCTCACCCCTTAGCCTGGGATCTAGTGGCCAAAAAGATGCCTCCTGGGATGGTCAGTGGGTGCCCATCCCCTTAGGACTGGCTTAGTCTGGTCCTTGGACAACAGAATCTCCTTTTCCTCCCCACCCATTCCATCACTGGATCTGGCCTTGATCACTTCCCAACATGCTCTAGGACTCTGCTTCTCCAGCCTTTTGGGATCCAGAGGCTCCTCTGTGCCCTAGTCAAGGCCCAGGGGGGGGTGTTTGAGTGGTGGGAGCAAGGAAAAGATCTGGTGAAGGGGATGGGCCATGGGCCTTGGTGGTCTGGATGAGGGGCCTCCTTAGGTCGCTCACAGCTCCCTCTCGTTTCCTCAGGTTTGGATTTGTACAAGACAAATATTCTGCCTCTGCCTTCAACTTTCCTTCCGAGAACAAGCCACAGTACATCCATGTCACAGGTGAGTGGACGCTGGGAAAGGGCAGCCTCCTGGCGTTGGAAGCATAGTGGCTGGGCACATGCCTTTCCTTGTGGGCAGCTCAGCCTGAGCTATGGTGGGGAGACTGAGTCCTAGTGAGGGGTGGTGGTCACATGAGGAATAGCGCCTCTGTTGTACATGGGCTGAGGGGCCGAGGCACACGCAGACCCCAGGCTCCTGGCTCCCTCCCTCACTACTCTGGCCTGGCTTCCCAGGCAGCTGGAGGGAGAACTGGGACCTTCTCTTTTGGGGTCTTTCATCTGGCTCCAGAGATCAATGTCCAGCTTATTTAAAGATGGGGCAGAGACTTGCCCTTGTGGCCTTGACAAGCCAGGCCCAGAGCTCCCAGGCCGCCCCTTTGTCCTCCTCTGGTCTGAGCCAGAAGAGGAGGAGGCCTGGCCTGGAAACTGAGCTTCCCTTGACTCTGACCTTGATTGAGGCACTGTGTCTAAACCTCAGTTACGTCATCTGTAAACTGGGTTAAGTGCCCATTTAAAAATGGATCCTTCTCCCTCCCCCAGGCTGGCCCACAGGACTGTGGTGTGGTGGGAGGGGAGCCTGTGCCTCAGCTCACCCTCTGGGAGAAAGGTGCTGTTCTGCCTCTGCTGTGTGTGTGTGTGTGTGTGTGTGTATGAGCATATCTGTGTGTGAGCATGTATGTGTCAGCATGTTTGAACATGTGTGTGTGTCTGTGTGTGACATACATGTTTGTGTATCTGTGTGCGGGTAAGCTCCCGTCCCCTGGGCAGCACATAGAGCCACTTTCTGTGTTCTAGGCAAGGCCAGTAGGGAAGGAGGTGCTTCTCAGGGCACAAGGAGGGCATCATGTGTGGCTGCTTCTGTTCCCTCTTCCCCTGTAACACAGAGGCCCTTGTTCCTTGTTTTGGAGGCACAAACAAGGTCTGCCCTGCCCTCTTTATGGTCAGTGGGTCAGCCAACAAGCAGGTCCTAAGGGCTTCCTCTGTGTATGTGGCAGAAATCAGGCCCTGCAGGTGTGTCACAGAGCGGGTGGCACCTCTAACACCATCAGGTGTTCAGGCTGGCCCTCCACCCTCAGTTTACCCAGGAGGGTGTAGAGGAGAGCGCTTCCTCTTGGGGGAAGCCCAAATTCTGAGCCTGGGTTGGGCCCTTCCTTAGGAACTGGGAGACCCTGAGCAAATTACTGGAAGTCTAGAAGGAGGCAGTGGTCAGGTGAGGCCAGCCCTGGGCCATGGAGACAGGAGCTATCCAGCTCCACGTGGGCAGGATATCTGACTTTGCATGCCACTGGTGCCACTAATTGAATTATGAGCCTGGGCAAGGAGGGGTCTTCCCAGCACCTGAGAGGCCCAAGGCAGCTGTACACCCTGCTGATGGTACCCTTGGGCAGGGAGGTTCTCCATACACTTTGTCCCTTCCTCCTACTCTCAGGCCCTCCACTGTTGTTTACATCCCCTGGGGCTGAGCAGAAGGAAGGCGATAGCACTGGATGGGATGGCCTCTGACATCCCCCTGATGTCCCACATTCTGTTCTAGGCTCCCTGGATGGTCCCTTCTTGGATTCCCCATCTGGGTTCTTTGTTCTAAGGTCCCCCGCTTTCTGATGTTCAGTTCCTGCTGGGTACTGTGTCCTCTCTAGGGGAATCTCCTCCAGAGCAGCATTTCCCCAAATGTCCTTTTCCTTGGTGACGTAGGGATGGAAGGGCCATATTCATCTCCCTGATGGGCAAAGGGACGCTGCTGGGATGCCAGCAGCAGGTGCAGGCGGACTGTTGGCTTCCTTTCCTTCTTGTGAATGCCTTGTCCGGGAGGTGGGGTGCAGAGCCTGGGAACACTACTCCCTGTGCACCCTAGAACCGTCACTAACTGCCAGCTAGGGGCCTGCTCTGAAGGCTCATGGAGGAAGGCCCTGCCTTATTCTGTTTGGCTCAAAGGGCAGATCTGGGAGCTGGGGCCCATTGTGGTTTGAGGTATAGGATGACCTCCCAGAGCAAAATGGACCGCCTCTCACCTGGAGGTCCTTCAGGCAGAGGCTGGATGCCCCCTGTCATGGGCCTGTTGTCAGCAATGACAGCCAGGCCTTCTGAGGTCTTTGATTCTGACAGTCTGAGTCTGGTAGAAACCAGGAACCTTTTGGGGCCTTGTGCCCCCAAATTTGAACTTTGTGGGTAATGCTATGTATATGGACTTGTGTTTCATCATCCTCTTTGACAAGCAGGGGACCGCAGCTTAGCTCGGCTTTGTATCGGAGGGACACAGAGCCTATCACCTCCAGCCTTGTCCTCCTCTCCCAGTGTACCCCTGGAGAGACTACCAGCCTGCGTACATTGATTGGTCACTCACTGAGGGTTTTTGGAAGGGAGGGAAAGAAGGTTCTGTGGCCTGGCCCTTCCTGGGGCTTGTCCATGTCCCTTCTCCCTCTGCTGCTGTGGGCATGGCTGTTTCCTCTTGTCTTCTTGCCTTCTTTCCTTAGGGACCGTCTTCCTGCAGCTGCCATACTCCAAGCGCAAGTTCTCGGGCCAGCAGCGACGCAGACGCAACTCCACCAGCTCCACTGGTCAGAACATGTTCTGTGAGGAGCGTGTGGGCTACCACTGGGCTTACAACACCATGCTGACCAAGACATGGCGCTCCAGTGCCACTGGGGATGAGAAGTTTGCTGACAGGCTACTGAAGGACTTCACCGACTTCTGTGTCAACCGTGACAACCGTCTGGTGGCATTTTGGGCCAGCTGTGTGGAGAAAATGCATGCCAGTGCGCCCTGAGGGGCTTGGAGTGGGGAATCTAGGCAGTGCCATGGGCACTGAGCTGCCAAAGAGGCTGGAGGCTGTCCCACTGTGCACCATGAGGCAGCTGGCACAAAAGCTTTGTGGGGCCTCCCTTGAAAAAAAAGTGTAAGATAATTCTGTGAAATAATGTATCATATGTCAACATTAGTTGTACATACGTGTAAATATGGAAAAGAGAAATAAAAATCTAATGCAGCCTGGGTATCCCTGGCCTCTTCCCTGGAACAGCAAGAAGGAACCATAGGCTACCTGAGCATACAAGGAGCCCTTGTCCAGATCGTCTAGGGAACCTTGGCAGGGAAGGGAAAGGGGGGGCCTCCTGACCCCTGGCCTGGGTCGAAACTCAGTGTCATGTCTGGGAGGGGCCTGAGAACAGGGGGTGTCAGGGCTGGGAGGGGCCAAGAACAGGGAGTGTCAGGGCTGGGAGGGGCCTCAGAACAGGGGGTGTCAGGGCTGGGAGGGGCCTCAGAACAGGGGGTGTCAGGGCTGGGAGGAGCCCCAGAACAGGGGGTGTCATGGCTGGGAGGGGCCTGAGAACAGGGGTGTCAGGGCTGGGAGGGGCCTCAGAACAGGGGTGTCAGGGCTGGGAGGGGCCTCAGAACAGGGGTGTCAGGGCTGGGAG
>CM053773.1:241875139-241905838 GCA_028658325.1 Potorous gilbertii
GGCCCCTCCCCCTCATACTCCCGTTCTAAGGCCCTTCCCCCTCTGATACCCCCGTTCTAGGGCCCCTCCCCCTCTGACACCCCCTGTTCTCAGGCCCCTCCCCCTCTGACACTCCCTGTTCTAGGGTCCCTCCCCCTGTGACACCCCCTGTTCTAAGGCCCCTCCTCCTCTGACACGCCCTGTTCTAGGGCCCCTCCCAGCCCTGGCACCCCCTGTTCTCATCTCCGTCCCAACTCTGCTATTTTGCGGGCCTGAAGAGAAGGCTGACTTGGCTTACTTCCTTACTGTGTGACTTTGGGGTGTGGGTCATGTACCCTCCGACTTTGGTGAAAGATGAGGTGGGGCTGGATCGTGCCTGTGGCTCCTTCTAGCTCTAAACCCTCTGCTTTGGACTCCTCCCTGCCTTGACTGTCCTTTCCTCTCCAGCAGACTTCCATGGAGACCGCTGAGGGCCCCCCCACAGGGTTCCCTCCAGTGCAGGGTGAGTAGCCAAGGAGGAAGGAGGGCCCACTGTCTGTCTGAGGATGCTCAGGGTGGGAGCTGGTGCCCAGAGGAAGGAGGCTCCTTCCCCTAACTTTCAGCTGCCCAAGGAGGGCCAGACTGGCCACTTGGCACCACTTGGAATACAGATATTGGTTGGAGCTCAGTTTCCTCATCTGTACAATGAAGAGCTTGACCACAGATCATGTCTGAGGATTCTTCTAGCTCTGACATCCCCTGTTCTAAGCTGTCTCCCAGCCCTGACATTCCTTGTTCTAAGCTGTCTCCCAACCCTGACATTCCTTGTTCTAAGCTGTCTCCCAGCCCTGACATTCCTTGTTCTAAGCTCCCTCCCAGCCCTGACATCCCCTGTTCAAAGCTTCCTCCCAGCTCTTCTATTCTGAGATTCTAGGTACCAAGATGAAGTATTTCCTGGCCTTGCTGGAGGAGCACAGGGCTTCTCTGGCCCCCCCACCTGAGCTGGTGCATTTTGCTGGAAAGCTGTGCCAAGAAGTACAGAGCACACCTCCTCTGATGCTGCAACCCCTCGTGGAAGCGGTGCTGAGAAGCCCTCACTGGCAGCATTTCCTCTCCAGCATGGATGTGGTGCGAGCGTGTGTCCTGGTCCTTGTCTGTCAGGGCCAGCACCAGTCAGCCTGTCGGCTTCTAGAGGTAGGAGATTGCTACATGGAAGGGACTGGAGGCAGAATGAAGGGCAAGGCCTGCCTTTAGAGCCAGGAGGCCTCCTCACCTAGAGGCTGCCAGCTCAGCAGCTTCAGCCACATGGGGTAGAGCTGTACCGTGGGGTTCTCACTGCAACTCAAACAGCTGTCATAAAGCCCATGCACTTTATTCAGAGGTTCCAGTCACTTTTACATAATTATTACATACACCACTTCCCTTGGTGATTAAATTACCAACTCTCCGTGACAGTTCTCAAATCTCTCTCCTCCCCTGACTTCTCTGCTTACTTGTAGTCTCCCATCTCCAGCGGCCTTATCTTAAACTCAGAGGTCAGCGGTCCTTCAGGCTCCCAAGCCAGGGGTCCTCCTGGACCCTCACTCTCTTTTACCCTGTATATCCAATCAGCTGCCAAGGCCTGTGGATTTTTGCCTTAGGATCATCTCTCCAATATGCCCTCTTCCCTTCTCTGCCCCACCCTGGTACAGACCCTCATCCCCTCACCCCTGGACCACTGCAGTAGCTGCTGGGGGTGGGGGTGAGGTCTGCTGCCTCAAGTCTCTCCCCACTGCACCCCACCCTGCATTCATCTGCCAAAGTGATTTTCCTAGCGTTCAGGTCTGCTAGTGTCACTCTCCCTACCAAGACTCTAGTCACCCCCTCTTGCCTCCAGACCAAACACAAAATCCCTTATCTGGTATATTTCCAGGCTTCTTACATGTCCCTCCCCAACACATCCTCTGATCCAGCACCATGAACCTCCCAGTCATTCCAGAAACAAGGCCCTCCATCTCCAGAGTCCAGGCATTGTCCCAGCCGTCCCCCAGGCCTTGATGCTCCCTGCTCTGCTCTGACCACTGAGCTTCCCGGCTTCCCCCACATCCCAGCTAAAATCTCCCCTGCTGCAGGAAGCCTGCTCCAAGGCTGCTTATTTCTACGGCCTTCCCTTGTTAAACATCTCCTACTTGTCTTCTATGTAACCTGCTTTGTATATACTGGTATCTGTTTATGATCTGTGAGATGAGGGCCAGGCCTGATCTTTGCTTTTACTCATCTCCTGGCACATTGTCGTTCAGTCCCTGTCTGCCCTTGCCTGACCCCATGGACCAGACTGTCCACAGGATTTTTCTTGGCAGAGATACTAGGCTGGTTTTCCATTTCCTTTCCCAAGGAATTAAGGCAGAGGTTAATTGACTTGCCCAGAGTCATACAACTCAAGTCTTCTTCGCTCCAGCCCCAGTGCTCTACCAGCTGAGCTGCCTTGCTACCTCCTGGCACACAGTAACTGATTAATAAATGTTTATTGACTGCCTGGCTGCATTAGAGTTGCTCAGGGTATCAGAGCCAATGTGAGGTCTTCTTCATACCAAGGCGAGCTCCCCATCCACTATGCTACACTGACCCTGGCAAACCAGGGGCCCCAGTTTCTTCCTCTAAATCACAGGATCCTAGATCCTGGGCCATCTGGTCCAACCCCTCATTTTACAGAAGAGGAAATGGAGATCCAGGAAAGTGCAGTGACTTGCCCAAGGTCTCTGGACCTAAAGTTCTGCTGGACCACAGGTGAGAACCTCCCTGCTCTTTCCATAGCACTGCAGGGAGACAGGTGAGAGGGAGCAACTGATCCAGCTTTGGAATGAGATTCACTACCGAAAGATTATGGAGAAATGCCATGTGGACTCCCTGACCCCTGTGCAGAAGTTTCGCTGCAGGAAAAGGTACCAGGGTACCAGGGAGCATTGCCTGACCTTGATTCTGGGGTGGTGGGCTCAGGAACAGATCCTGCAGGGGATGGGCCAAGGCGGGATGCTCATGCTCTGCTCTCCCGGGGGCCCCTCTTCTCTCCCACCCAAAGGAACCCTCCTCCTCCTTACCTCTGCCCTGAGGGCATGAAGAACCGCAATTTCTCTAGAGATGTGCGCCAGAAGCTTCTGGCCTTTGCTGCAGCCGTGACCATGAATCCTAGCAGGGAGCAGCGGGTAGGTGTGCTGGCTGGGCCCAGCTCCCCATGATGCACTGAGTAATTCAGGGGGGTTGAGGGAGCATAGCTGTTCCTCAGGGAGGGAGCTGTTCCTCAGGGAGGGAGCAAGCTGTGTTCCTACAGCTTGAGGCTTGTCCACCTCAGTCTTGATTGCCCCCTTGGCCATTCAGCTCAAGGAAAGTGACAACAGCTAGTGTATTGGCTCCCTAGGCCTTAGGCCAACCGGGCCCATTTGAGAACTAGCTCAAGAAAGGGGATGTATCCAGGAAGAGCTTCAGGGCTAAGGGTCTAGGCCAGAGCTTCCTCCTGGCAGATCCCCCCCAGTCCTCAGGACCATCCTAAGCCACCTTGCAGGCCTGGGTTAGGCTGGTCATGGGGTAGCCAAGAATCCAGAGGATTAGTCTAAATATTCTATAAGGTTCCTTCTTGCTCATGATCTTTTATCCTATAAATCCAGGAAAGCCATTGGGACAGTCGAGGGTTAGCCCATTGACAGGGACCTGACTACAAAGGCAGTGTTTGTATTGGTCTCAGAGCTGGCAGAGCCTTGGCATTTGTGGCATTTCCAGATTCTCTAAGGTCTTTCTTTCTGTCAACTCCCAACAGCAGGGCATTAGGGTTCCCTTGCACTCCCACCTTGCGGTGGCCTTCACTCTGCATCTAATTGTCTGATTTCTCTCTGCCTCCTCGGGGACTACAGGGGAGACTGGCCTTGGAGACGGGTCTGCAGACCCAGCAGATCTATAACTGGTTTGCCAATTACCGCCGGAGGCAGAAATCAGCCCACCAGGGACAAGTGAAGTCCCAGGCCTTTCCCCAACCTGAGGAATCTGCACCAGAAGCCCAGCCTTGGCTGGAGCCTGGACCTTGCAACTTCCAGTCTCAAGGTAGACCTCCTCTTCTTTCTAGACATGCAGGGAGAGGAAGGAAAACCTGTCTGCTGGGAGGTACATAGAGGAGAGAGGCAGTATAGACCCCTTCCCTTGGCTGCCAGCTGGACAGAGAAGTTCATGGACTTTCCTCTTCCATGCGAAGGTCCTAGCCACATGAGGGAACCTCAGAAACCATCCCCATATTACAAATAAGGAAACTGAGGCCCAGAGCCAATGGAAGTCAGGAAGATCCCAAGTTCAAATACCGTCTCAGACACTTAAAAGCTAGCTGTGTGACCCTTCACTTCTCTCAGGCTCAGTTTTGTTATTCGTAAAATGAGAATGAAAGTGATATCTGTGTCCTGGTTTGAAGGAGGCAGCGTCCCTGTGAGGTGCTTTCCAAACTTTGAAAGTGCTGTTGTGTCACTTGAGCCTCAGGACTACTGGAAAGGGGAAACCGAGGCTTTGCAAGGTGGGTGTGGTTTGCCCAGGGCCACACAGATCACAAGTGCCAGAGGAGGAGTGGCAGCACACCCTCAGTCCCAGAGCTCTTTCCACTCAGGGATGAGTGAGGTAGGACAGTTTGCCAAAGATCCCCTGCCCCCCTAACCCCATCACCCTTGGGTATTGCTTTCTCTGCTTTCAGCTGAATTCCAGGGAGATATTCACCTAGGGCCCCCCGATGCCACTCAAGGTCCTTGTGAGCTGGCGTGGGAACCACCTATTGTGGGTCTGAGGCACCCTCCCGAGGAGGGGCTGGCCAAGGTGCTGGATACCAGGTAAGGTGGACAAGATGCCAGGGTAGCCCTTAGGTGAGCCTCTCCCTACTCCCTGTGTATGCAAAGCCTAGCTGGGTGCTGGGGCAGATGTCTGGAAGACATGGTCCAGATAGCTTTCAGCTCTCAAGTTGCTTCCCATCAAATGGGAAATAAGACAGTTCCACAAAGGATAGCTTCATGAAGGAGGAGGTCCCTAACCTGGTCTTGAGGGATAAGACTCTAAAAGACAGGGATGAGAAAAAAGGAGCCCCTGCCCAAGCATCAAGACTGGTATGACCCAAAGCAAGAGCTGGAGGAGGACAGAGGTTTCATGGAGTGCAGAGTGGCCGTGAAAGGGGGAGGTGGGTTTGGAGCAAGATCAGGAAGGGCAGTATTCCATGCCATTCCCGTTCTGCTTTGTCCAGTCATCCCCTGTGGGTGGGCGCCCCTTTCTTTGATTCTCAAGAGAAGCAGCCAGTTCTTGTGTGATACTGACTCTAGCTCCTTGGTACTTGACTCTCTTCTTTCTGGAGGCTTTCCGCAGTTTTTCCTTGAAGCTCTGGATTTTGACTCTGATGTTCTTGGAGGTTTTCATTGTGACATTCTTTCAAGACACAACCAGTCAATACTTTTCCTCTTCACTTTGCTCTCAGATTCTAATAGTTTTTTTTCTTAATCCTGGTTTTCAGAGACTCCAGTGATTCTTAAATTATCTCTCCTTGATCTCCTTTCCACTTTTTTTTGTCTCAAGTTCCAATTTCTATTTTTTCACTCTTTTGATTTAGTTCCAATGTTTCTTGCTGCCTCATGTACTCCTTAATTGCTGTTTAGTCAGGTGTTGTTTTCCAAGATCGCCTTTCATCCCTCCTTGTCACAGCCTAAGCCTATCTCTTTGTCTGACACCAGCACTATCTTCTCTAAAGTTCTGTGGCTCTGTTATCGCTCAGGAGCACTGGGCCATGGTCTGAGCTCATTCAGAATTCACATGCTGTGGCCCTGGCTGCCTGCTCCACCACCCACCCCTGCTTTTGTCTGTGCCCCCAGGTTTGTGGGAAGCAGTGAGATGACAATGGAGAAGGTTGGCCAGGACCCGGGGGCCCCCCTACTGACATCAGGACCCAGCTTCCCTAGAGAGGGCCCCGGCACTGCCATCTGCCCTCCTGCCTCCATCAGCAGGCCAGTTCCCATCTTTCCTGCCCTGGCTCCCTGGCCTGAGAGCTTCCTCCTGCGCCCCTGTGAGTCACTGCCAGGCCAGATGCAGGAAACTGTCTGCGGTCAAGAGCTGGAGCTCCTGCAGCCTGTCTCGGCAATGTCGCAGGAGCCAGCTACCATGGGGCCCTTCTCTGCCTTCTGGGATCCCAGACCCTCAGGTCAGAGTTCAGCCTCCCCCCTGCCTGTTTCCATTTCTTCCAATTCAGGCCCCCTCCGTGTATTTTTTGGGTATCACAGTTCCCTGGGCTTTTATTTCACAATTGGTGGGAATGGGAGAAGCATGTCAGCTCTTAGTCATGGGATTTTAGGGCTGGGAGGGACCTCAGAGACCTCCCACTCAGCCTCCCCCCATCTTACTGGCCCAGGGAAAGGATGAGGGTTATCTTGTCCATTTCTGGTTTCTCGCTCTGGCCCCTGGAACCCCCAAGGAGGAATGGCCGTGAAGATCCTTTGGGCCAAGGGCTTTTTACTTTGTTGGACTCCTGGACCCCTTCTCGGATTATGGTTTCAAATGCATAATGTCAGATGCAGAGGATCACAAAAAAACCCAGTTATTTCTAAAGACAATTGTCAGCAATGTTCAGAGTCGGGTTAAGTGTCCCTCATGTTTTTAGATGGGAAAGTGAAGGGTATTCAGCCTCAGGACACTCTGATCCAGGGCTGGAGATCCAACATTCTGATATCCCCCAGACTGGCTCTGAGCTAGCCTCAGTATTGTTGGCGTTTGGTCATGTCTGACTCTCTGTGACCCATTTGGGGTTTTCTAGGCAGAGATATTGGTTTGCCATTTCCTTCTCCAGATCATTTTGCAGATGAGGAAACTGAAGCAAATAGGGTGAAGTGACTTGCCCAGGGTCACACAGCTAATAAGTGTCTGAGGTCAGATTTGAACTTAAATCTTCCTGACTCCAGGCTGGGTGCTTTGTGAGCTATGGTGCCCCCTACCGTCAGTCTTTAATAACCTGACCCTTTCAGGCTCTTCCTTGTCAGGAATGCGTGGTTTCAGGTGTGGGGAGGGAGGGGCCCTCTGATTTCATTTGTGTGAGAAACTCCCTCTACCAGGACAGTTTGCCAACTATTGAGCACCCAGAGTCCTAGACAGTTGTCTGGAGTGTCGAAGGTCACATTAGTAGGAAGTAGAAAAGACAGAACATAAACCCAGTACTTTCTGGTTCCAAGGCTGGTCCTCCATCCCCAGTCAGGATGATTAGCATGGTGCTTGGGACAGTGTTGGCAAATAGGCACTTAAATCTTAATTGATTGATTTTTGGAAGGGTTCTTTGAACAGGGGATGTCAGGGCCAGGAGGGAACTTAGAACAGGGGATGTCAGGGTTGGGAAGGACCCTAGAATATTGGTGTAATTGGAGGAAGGACAGTTAGAAGACCTGGGTTTGAATCCCGGCTTGGTCTCTCACTTTCATCTCCTGACACTCAGTTTCCATAAAAGGAGGCAGCTGGAGCAGTCGTCGAGAGAGGCTAATGTCCTGGTTTCCTGAACTGAGAGTCTTATCTGGGTGAGGGTGGCAGGAACCACAGAGTCACTTTGACTTGGAAGAAGCTCTTTGGAGGAGACCATCTTGACTGGATGATCCTGCAGACCATCACTGCCCTCAGGACTCTGCACAGGCGAGGGTCTTCATTCTGGTTTCTCCACCCCAGGTTACCAGACTCCACCAGACAGGAGCTCTCTCCGGGAAGGCCTTGAGCCCCGTCCTGAAGTGGCCAGCAGAGAGCCAGGCTTGGAGGTGGGCAGCTTCATGCTCAGGGAAGAGCCACTGACACCCCTGGAGTATGTCCTTCCACAAAGGTAGAGTAACAGAAGTGGGGTCCTTCAGGCTTTGGGGCCTTGAAGCCCAGGAAAAGGTTCATTGCGAGGGAGCCACGTTTGCAACCTCAGGCGCTGCCTCCAGTGCCTGCAGGCTCTGACATGTAAGGGTAGAGCCCATAAGGAAGAGAGGAGGGAGAGAGGAAGGAGGCTAACTGTCCAGGGGGTCACCTTCCCTGGGCAGAACCAAGCGTGGGCCGCAGCAGGGCCCCTACATCCCCAGCTTCTTAATTACATGAATGATGCCTCTTGTGTAGACACATGCACAGAGACCTCAGAGGTCACCGGAGAACCCCCCCCATGTGGAAACTGAGGCTCAGAGAGGTCATGGCCCTGGGCAAAGTCACAGAGGCAGTAAGTGGCAGATCTGAGACTTCTGACTCCTATCCAAAGAGGCCTGGTCCTTCCTAGGCCTGGAACCTGGTACAAGACTTCTCTGGGTCTCAGCTTCCTTGGCTGCAAAGAGAGTAAGTTGAATTAAATTATCTTTAAGACCTCACCACTGATCACCCATGGTGTGAAGTCCCTCCCAGCCCTGACATTCCCTGTTCTAGGATCCCTTCCAGCCCTAACATCCCCTGTTCTAGGATCCCTCCCTATGTGACACTCTCTTGGAGGTATTCATGCCCAGCAGGTTCCTTGGTTCCTGTCTACTCCCTTATAGGGGGATATTTGGGGTTTGACTGAAGGGTTGAATACCTGACTCTTCTCCTTGGGACTCATTGGACATGGGAAAGGCGGGACCTCAAGGAGGGGGCATCTCTAGTTGTATGTCTGTGTTCTGAGCCTGAGTCTGGCCTTGGCATTGTGACCAGGGTTGCACAGCTGCTCAATGTCTGAAGCAGCCCTTGGGCCAAAGTCTTCCTTCATAGGCCATTTTGGGGCCTCAGTTTCTTTCTCTGTCTCTCACTCTTTCCTATTCTGGGGAAACCAGGACAAGGCCCAGGCAAATGCCAACCTCAAAGAACTTATATTCTAGTGAGTGGGATTGGGGTGAAGGGGCCAGCACATGGGTCCACGAGAGGATCCGAAGTATGTTTGGTGTTGAGCTGGTGGGGTGGGTCACAGAGCCAATTCTTATGGGTCCACCCCAGCAGCCTCTGGTGAATGACCAGGGGAATCACTATAGGTGGATGTGTCTTGTCCATTTGGTTTCCTTGAGCATTTCTTCACAATAAACCCTGTTGGGGACTAGCTTGTCCATTCCCATTGTATAGAGGGGAAAACTGAGTCTTGAGAACCTGCTTACACAGCTAGCCCATCCCCAAGGGCCAGTCCCAGTGAGAAGATGCTTTGCAAGCCTTGACACTGGAGATAAAGATCCATCCGGTCCTCCTCACCCCATGAGATGGGGATGGTGGTCCTGAGCCTGGTAGCAATGGAGAATGCCCTTGGCGCACTGTGATTCTCTAGGGTTGGCTGACCAGGTCCTTCACTCGGGCAGATAGCAGCCCCTTCATACTGAGGTCTAAGTGACCGTGGCCAGTTGGTGGTGGCAGAAAGACCCCGTCCCTTCCCACCAGACTGAGCAACCAGTTCTTAGGCATTTCTGGAGCTCCATTCCAGGACTTTCCAGCTGTGCCCTTCACTCAACCTTTGAGGGAGGTCTAGGACACCTGGGTATTACTGAGGCTTGAAAGGCAAGCTGGGTGGAGGTGGCTGCCTTTGACGTGGAATGTGAGTGGCTCCTGTTATTTTCAGTTCCTCAGAGATGGTGCTGGAGAAACCCTTGAGTCCCCACCAAGTTTCGGTTCTGGGCGAGCCCCCAGCTCTGGAATACAGCCAGGTAAGGCTCTCCCGCAGACATTCTTGAGTGAGGTGGGTGAGATTCAGAGTTTTGCTTCACCCCACCCACCTTCCAGGGACAGCTAGGCCTTCTTCCTGGGAGCCCCGCATTCCCCAGCATTCCCCACTTATTATTAAACTCAAGGATAGAGCCTCCCAGGGCTGGTTCAGCCCTGAATTCTATTGGGTGCTAAGGCCCCATCCCCTCCCCACATGGAGGTTCTGACTCTCAGATAGAAGGGATCCTGGTGGCAATCCAGGCCAACACTTCTTGCCTGGATCCCTACCATGCATGCATACCTCTGAGGAGCAGGAGGCTCACCACCTCTGGACAGCCCTTTCTGCTCTGGGTTAGCTCAGGAAGCTTTTCCTGACATCACGTCTAAAGCTGCCTCTGGCTTTCTGCTCCTGCAAGGGAGGGACCGGTTCATTGCTGTCCCCAGCACCTCACATAGTTCCCAGCACATAGTAGGTGCATGATAAAGGGAATGCAATGAAAGTGACCAGTGTAACCATCCTTCAGGCCCTGGAAGACCATTCTGTCTGGCCCTGAGCCTTGCTGCCTTCTTTGACACTGTATATGAGTCCTTCCCTGTGAGCGGGGCCCAAGATGCAGCCTTCTTTCTACCCTGCAGAACCACCTGGCTCCTGTAGGAAACCCTGGAGCAGCCCTGGATGGCCTGGAAGCCATGGAGGAGGCGGAGGTGGCAGCCATTCCTGTACGGATGAGTATAGGGATATTGGGGGGCTGGCAGTCAGGGCCTTGGTGGACTTGGGGGACCAAGCTGGACTTTCCCTTACCTATCTGTTTGTCCTTAGAGAGCAGATGTCTGAGCTGGTGTCCTCTGCCTGCCTGTGCAGGTGGGACACCTTCCTTCTTGGCCAGAAGAAGAACTAGCCCTGGTTTCTCTGAAAAGGGGAGAGGAGAATCTGGCCTCTGTTTCCCCCAACCCGACCTCATTTGTCTCCTCCCTCTAAGCCCCAGACACAGATGCTGGAGGTCAGAAACCTGGCATCGTTCCCTAGCCCATGGTCATGAGCCCTTCTGGAGAGCTCTCTGGCTTCATCAATCAGATGAGCAATAATTAGGCACCTACTGTGTGCTGAGTGCTGTTCTGGGCACTGGGGAGACAGAGGCATCCAAAAAAGCCTTTCAAAATAAAACCACCTTGTCCTCCAGAGTTTCTATTCTATTGGGGCACAGGACATTCCATTGTGTCCGCATTTATTAAGTGCCTTCTGTATACTCCACACTGAGCAGAGCTCTGGAGAGACAAAGTCAAAAATGAAACTTTCCTTTCTCTCAGGGTGTTTAGATTCTAGGCTTTCAGTTTTACAAACCACTTTAGGAGTCCAAGGGCTATTATTATTTGCGTTTTCCAGAAAAAGAAATGGAGACCCTGAGAGGGGTCTGGTCCCTGAGCAAGGAAATGTCAAAGCTGGGATCTGAACCCAGTTCCCCTGATTGACTCCAAAACCCTTTCCCACTGCTGCTACAGACTGAAGGTTTTTTGGTGTGGAAGAGAACTGAGAAATCAAGTCTGTCTCCTGCTATCTCCTCATTTTATGGAGCAGAGGGGTGGATGGCCGAGGTCAGAGGCCCCAGGTTGGGGGCAGGGGGAGAAGGGAATGGGTGGGTAGGCCTGAACTAGGGATCTGAGCCCCAGGCTTATCTTTCCTGTCCTTCCCCCTCCTCCTGCCGGCCTCACCTGCCACATTGAGCGACTGATGCCTTCAGGCAGGGCCATAACTTAAGGGATCATAGATTTAGGCTCAGAGGCCTAACCCTCCCATTTGACAGATGAAAGAAACTGAGTCTCAGAGACAGAGACCAGCCTGCTTACGGTTCTCCTCAGTCCAGGATAGAGGCCGGACGCTTGACTTCCCACCTTGACTGTCAAGCCCTGCAGGACAGCCGGCTCTAGAGGCAGCTGTCACTGGCTGGCCCTGAGCTGCCCCAGGACCCCAAGCCTACATGTGGAGATTTTCTGCAGGGCACCTGTGTTGGGCTCCTAGGGGCTCCTGGAGGAGGGAGCGGGTCAGAGGGCAGAGGTTAGGAAATCTGCCCAAGGTCACACAGATTAGGAGTATCTCAGGCAGAGTTTGAATCCAGTTCTCCTGACTTCATGGCCAGTCCATGCCCCCCGCTGCTTTGCCACTGGTACAGAAAACTGACTCCTGGGTTTTCCATCTCTGGTACAGTGACAGGAAGATTCCTGGGGAGGGTAAGAGTGGCTGGCATGGATGGGGCCCTTTATAAGACTTGTTTCCACAGAGTCAGATCAACTTCTTTTCCCGGGAAGGCCAAAGGCAAAGCTACTGGTGGAAGTAACCCAGTTTTGCAGATGGGGAAACCAAGGCTCAGAGATCCAAAGTGACCTAGACTCATGACCTTGGGCTGAAACTAGGTCTCTCCTGGCCCCAAACCTAGCGATCCTGCAATGTCTTCAGGAGGTATAACAGCGAAGTGGTAGCTCGGACTTGTGTCTGTGCCCATGGAAGAGGGGGACCCTGAGGATCAAGTGATGTGATTGGATAGGGGTGGGATGTAGGAGTCCAGAGGGGCCTGAGAATAGGGGATATCAAGGCTGGGGGGTTCTCATCCTGGTTCTGCCCTCAGCTTCCTCTGTGACTTTGGGTAGGTACCTTCCTTCCTTTGGGCCTCAGCTGCTGAATTTCCAGTGAAGGGTTGGACCTGCTGGTCTTTCACACACCATCCCCTGCTTGGTCTTCTGAAGGAGGCAGTGTGGTTCAGTGGCAAGAGCCTTGCCTTACATCAGAAGAGGCCTGAAAGGAGGGGCTTGGAAGGGCTCCCATATCTGATGGGGTGGGTAGGGCTCTGGGCTTGAGTCAGGAAGACCTGAGTTCAGAACTCACCTCTGACACTAGCTGTGGGTTCCTGAGAGCCCCTTCCCCTCCCTAGGCATCAGTTTCCTCATCTCCAGAACCATCCCAGCTTTAGCACTAGCATGATGTGTCTTGAAGGTCGGGCATCCTTCTCCAGGGGCCCCTCCACACTTATCTCAGCCACCCCTCTGGCTCCTGGAAGGACCCGCCCCATGCTGTGGCCCTGAAGAGACGCTATCTCATTTTGAACGCTCTCCAGAGATGGCAATTTTGCTTCCTCCTCCTTCTGTATGGCTTGGCAAAGGAAGAGATCTCTTTCCTGTGCCCATCTAGGCCCAGACTGGTTCCCCTGGGCACTTGTTTTGTAAAAGGGGGTGGAGGAAAGCAAATGCATTCTGAGAGAAAGAGGTTGATTTGCTGGGAGGCCTGTGGGGGCTACCTCGGTAGCAGCATCTCCCAAACCAGCCCAGTAAGGGCACAAACTTACCAGATCCTCAGCATCACGCTGGGAGGGGGTCCTTTTACAGATGGGCAAACTGAGGCCTGGAGAGAGGAAGGAACGGGGCCCACGTCACCTGGCTAGTGAGGGGCAGGTCAGGAACTGGAATCCAGTAGAATGTGCACAGACACTATGCTTAGTGTTATCTCTGTATCTTGCACACTTAATGGTACCAGACATATACAGAAGGGGCTTAGTAAGTGTTTACTGGATTGAATCTAAGCTGCATCTCCCAGTTTCTCTGCAGGTGTCCTGAGAAGTCAGGAAAATCTGGGTTCAGATTCCTCCTTTGACTCTTACTGGATGTGTGATCCTGGCCAAGTCACTTAGAGTCTCCCTGATCTAAGCAACACCCTGAGACTCTAAGCTGTAGGGTGCTTTGCAGATGAAGAAATGCTGTGTACTGTGATTCATCCCTGAGTTGTAGAGAGGACACCAATCTGAACTGGTGGAGGGAGTGTCCTCCCGTGCAGTTTGCCAGTACCTTTGAAATCCCAGTCTGGGCCTGCTCTCCCAGGCTGGCCCTCTGCCTGTCTGTATAACAGAGAGGTGGAGGAGGCCTTCTCTCCTGGACAAACATCTAGATCTGTGGAAGGAGGAAACAAGGGAGACTTGTGCGAAAGTGGGATGCACTTGGGTGTTTGTGGGTAGTGAGTTCCCTGTCTTTAAAGGAGCAGTTTGGGCTTTGAATTAGAGATTCTGCCCAAGAACCAGAGGCTTTAGAGGACAGAAGGGACCTTCAAGGTCCTTTACTGGCCAGGAGAAATGAATCTCACAGATGTCAAGTGATTTATCCAAGATGACACAGGCAGCCGGAGACAAGGGCAGAGTTTGAACCCAGGTCTTCTGATGGCTACATCACACACTCTAGGACTCTAACTTTGGCACTGACTAGGCTCAGTGCCTTCTGCGGTCCTTTCTGGAAATGTGATTTGGGGATTCAGGGCAGCCCAGCCTGAGCCAGACTCCTTCTGTGCCCTGTGTCCTTGAGGGAGATCTGGTGACCCTCCAATTGGGCAATGAGGTTAGGCTGAGCTCACCACAGGGGAAAGGACCATTGTGGGGGGGAAACCAGACTTACACGCTGAGATGGGCCACAAAGTCTGGGCAGAGGAGAAGGCATGCTGTTAGTCTCCTTACATTATCAGGCATATCTGGCACCTAGCAGACACTTAAGAAATGAACTGAATTGATGGGAAAGGAATAAATTGATAGCAGTGTCCCTTGCTTAGACCTAAGGAGGGACAGGATTTCAAAGATGACTTTACCAACAGAATGTCCTGCCAGTGTCATGAGAACAGAGAGTGACATGGCGGCATGAGGCAAGACTTGGCACATCGAGAGGCCTTTTTTGTAAATGCATCCAATACTCACTACATGGCCCTGGAACAGGCCCAGTCCCTCTCGGAACTGTATCTGTAAAATGGGGCTATTATAAGACTTGATAGAAAGGGCTTTGCCAAATGCCAGCAAATGGTCAGTGATGAAGCCTTAGGTGGCAGCCCTGATGTTCAGCCTTGACAGGATTCTGTCACAGGGTTGCTTTCCCTGGCAGGTGGTGATCAGTGAGGTTTGGAGGTGAATATGTGGGATGGTAGGATTGGGGCTCAGAGGGGTCTCAAGGACAAGCCCTCTGACTGTGGGTCCCCAAGACTCACTCTTTCCTCTTTCAGAGCCAGGAGGGACTTTGGGGGCCTCATTTTACAGGGGAGTTAACGAAGGCTGAGCACATCAGAATGTCATCCTGCGGCCATTAAGCCGGAGGGGACCTTTGAGCCCTGACCACCTCTTTGACTTCCCTAAGATGGTGCAACTTGTACTATATGCCAATGAGAGTCGTGACTCTGTGTCTGCTCTTCCAGATTCCAGGGGACTCCCAGAGTGAGCAAACCTCCAGCGACACTTTCTGGGCCGCTCTGCTGTTGTTTGAATTCTCAGGGGGCAACCGGGTGTGAGGCACTCCTGGCAGACAACGGCTGCATGGATTCACAGGTCAAGCCCCTGGGTTCTCGTCAGTGTTGGAGAGGAATGCTAAGCCCACCCTCTCGGCCCTGCTCCTTGTGGGTCTGCAGGGTCAGTTTTCTATTCTCATTGTGAGCATGGGAGCTGGCCTTTTGGCTCCCCCCAGCTTGCTTCTTGTGCCCTGTCTCCAGAGACAGCAGAGTTTGGCTTTACTTGTTCATTAGTTGGTTAGCAATGAAGCTGTGTCCCAGCAGATCCTCAGAGGTAGGCTGTTCCTCCACTTTGGAACTGCACAGAGGTGACCCTGGACAAAGTCAGCTTTAGGCCCTGTGGGTGTCCTCCAGCTCCCAGCAGCTCAGGCCTCTCACCTCCCACGGGGCTTTGCACACACCTGACCTGGCTAATTTTTCCCTACTTGTCTAAGGTTAGCTGGAGGACCCTGTTCCCAGCCCCCAGGGCTCAGGGTCCTCTCTGTTTCAGTCTGCCTTCCAAACTCCCAGGGGCCAAGATACCTCTCAAACTCCAGCATTGGCATCCCAAGGTTGGCCATCACCATCCTTGTCAGGGAAAGTCACCAGCCATACTGAGGGTCCCACTTGCGGCCTTGATTCCAGGCTTAGATCAACTCCCACAGGGGTCCCCTTTTGGCACAGTCCTGGTTTAGGGAGCAAAGAAGGAGGGAAGTATGTTGACTTCCATTTGTGATAAAGTAAGTTTGCAAATAAAGGTTATTGAAAGCAGATGTTTGGGGCTGGTGATTGACAGTGGGGAGCATGGCTGGACTTTCAAAGGGTGTGTGAGGGGATCACTCAGAACGTTGTAGAAGGGGCTTCTCAACCTGGTCAGAGTTGGCATAGACGCCCCATGAGACTGCACATTTCTCTGTTCCACCTTCTTTCTCCTCTCCCTCATCTGCAGGGAAAGATCATTGAACTTGGGCATCAGTAGATCTGGGTTCTGAGATCAAGTCCACTCAGTGACCCTTCCAGTTCAGAATCTGTGATCCAACAATCATGGGCAAGTCAGTCTCAGAGCCTCAGTTTCCTCATTTGTAAAGTGCATTTAATAATACTGTCTGTCACTGGCTAACTTCCAGGCTGTCCTAGCACAGACTGTCAGGGATTAATCCTTTTCCTCCTGCCTCCGGCCCCTTCCTCTCAATGCCCTAAAAAGGTTATCCCTATTTTGCAAAGGAGGAAACAGGCTCTGGAGAGTGATATGATTTGTCCTAAAACACATTGCTGACCAGGACCCGAACTCATATTTTTGGACTCTAGGGCCCCTTCTTGCCTGGCATGAAAGTACCAGGTGTTGGAAGGAACCTTAGACCTGACCTCACAAAGGGGGAACTGGAGGAGCCAAGGTCACATAGCCCTGGACTCAAATCTGAACCCTGACTCTTTCTGAAGTGTCATTCTGGGCTCACAGGGGGCAGGAGCTGTCTCCAAGGAATGTTCTGCCTAAACTGGGAAGATTAGGGGCACAAGTCAGGACTTAGAGGCCAGGATTTGAATCCTGACCCGTCCTCTCACTGGTTGTAGGAGCCCAGAAGTAAGACCCTTCTCACCCCAAATCAGAGTATGTTAACAGTTAGGGGCCACCTTCTCTCCACTAGGACCCCCTAATCCTTTACAATCCTCTGCTTTTTATGCTTTTAAAAACATGGTTCTGAGAAGGGGCCCTAGGTTTCATCAGCCCCAAGGTGTTCTGACACTGAATGGTGAGGAGCCTGCTGGTCCAAGCCTCTTATTTCCCTGAGCCCCAAGCGGGGTGACTTCCCTCCAAACAGGTGGGATCCTAGATTTAGGGTGGGGGCCTGGCAGCCCACTCAGTCTGAGTCCGGGGCTTGCCCACTGCAGAATCACAGGATTGGGGAATTGGAAGGGAACCCACCCACCAAAGGGTCCTGGCTTCTGAGCTAGCAGGGACCTCGGGCATCATCCAAGGTTCAACGCCCTCCTTGGAAGGAGCCAAGGAAGACCCTGTCCTATTCTCCTTCAAGGGTTTCGTGTTCCAATCAAACTGGCAGGAGACATTTCGTCTCCCACCTCCCTGCTCTTGCAGTGGGCCCCATGGGTAGTGAGCGGCACAGCTGGGCTTGAGATCCAAGGTCCCGTGCCTTTCCCCATTACGGGCCCAGGCTTTCCGTGCCCCAGCCTGGTGTCTGTTCCACCGAGCCTCAGCGTTCTTATCCGTAACATGGGGGCTGTACTGATTCCCCCAAGCCTGCCTTTAGCGGGCAGGGCTGCTGAGGGAGGGGCGGAGGGGCCGGTGTGGCTGCAGCTGAGCTCGGAGACCAATCCCGCAGGAAGGATGCGGGCCCAGCTCTTGAACCTAGCACGGGCCCCTGGTGCCCTTTGGAACAAAGAGAACAGCCAGACCCCCCGCCGAGGAGTGGGCAGGATGGGGAGAGCGCTGATGTTCCAACTGGAGCCCGGCTCCCGCCTCCCCATTGGCTGGCGCGCCCAGCAGGGCCATGGCAACAGGGACGGATGTGGCCGGCTGCGCGCTGATTGGCCGGCGGGCCTTAGCAACAGAGCCGGGCGAGACCCGTCTCCATAGCGACGGCGGAGGCATCAGCCCGAGCCCCACCTTGTCGGGAGAGCCACGAGCACGTGTCCTGCTTAGCTCAGGCTCGGGAGCCGCAGGGGCCGCGTGTGGGGACTGGGGGGTGTTCTGGGACCCTAGACCGAGAAGTGGCAGGGGCCCCAGAGGCCAGCCGGTCCACCCCCGCCATTTACACATAGGGAGACTGAGGCCCAGCCCCACGTGGCATTAGGATGGTCTCACACCTAAGAAACTGCCCCTTCCCCAGGAATTTTCACTGCCTAAGGAGGGCTGGCCCTTGCCCCGGAAGCCTCCAGGGGAATGCAGACACTAAGGGGGCTGTCCCTTCGGTCCCTCCCCAGTCATCCCGAGTGATGACTGGAGGCTGGGAGGAAGGACCACCACTGGGCTTCTCACAGCATCTCTGCCTTCCGTGTTCTTGCTGGGTCACCCTGCACAAGTCTGCTCGTCTCTGGGGAGCATCTTGAAGGAGATAGCCTGGGAGCTAAGGCAAATGTGAGGAGGTGGAGCACTCCAGGCAGAGGGTCCAGCCATTGCAAGAGCAGGGAGGTGGCAGACCAAATGTCTCCTGCCAGTTTGACTGGAACATGAAACCCTTGAAGGAGAATAGGACAAAATGAGGCTGGGCAGACTGGCCAGAGCCAGTGCCAAACAGAGGGGCGGGTATTTGAGCCCAAAGGCAGCAGAGAGCCCCCAGCACTTCTTGAGTGAGAGAGAAACAGTCGGAAAGTTGCCTTTGTTCACACAGCTCCTGGGTCTGAACCTGGGCCTTCTGATTCCTGAGCCACTGGCCCTTAGACTTGGGTTCGAGCCCCGCTCCTGCACTGACTCAGGGGCATCCTTTTGGTTCTCTGTTCCTCATTGATACAATGGACAATTATCAGGCGCTCCTGTGATGTCAAGAGGAAAGGGATAGAAGCGAGAGTCGGGTTATGAGTGCTCCACCATGCGGTCCGGGCTCTCAGACTTGGCCCCCAATCCTGCCCACACAAACCCTCTGCCTGTTCTAGCCAGATGGGCCTGGGCTCTGTCGCAGATGGCCGCCCCCACCTTGACTCACAATCCTCCTTCAGGCTTTCAGGCTCCCCTGACTCCTCTGGGCCCAGGCTGTCTGAGCTACCCGGGTTCCTGAGCACACACTCTGTCTTTTAATATGCCAAATCTCACCCTCCCAGATTTGACTGTGAACTGCCAGGCAGGAACCTGGACTCTTCTGGAGAGGTGGAAAGAGTCAGAAGACCTGGGTTCTGGCTCAAGCCTGGGTGACCTTGAGCAAGTTAAACTCTCTGGTCCTCAGTTTCTTCCTTTGTAAAATTGGGGGGCCTGGGAAGGGGGTGAAATAGATGCATTCCAAAGTTCTAACATCTTCCATTCTAAGACCCCTCCCAGGCCTGACATCCCCTGTTCTAAAGCCTCTTTCTCTATCCCCAGACTTAGCACAGTACCTGGCATATACTAAGTGCTAAAGAAATGTTTATTGATTGATTAATTGATTGTACATATGTCTTACAATTTTCATGAATAGAGAGCTGGGCCTGGAATCAGGACAACCGAGTTCAAATAAATCTACTAGTTATGTGACCCTAAGCAAGTCACTTCACCCTGTTTGCCTCAGTTTCCTCCTCTGTAAAATGAACTGAAGAGGTAAATAGCAAACCACTCCAGGCTTTGCCAAGGGGGTTCCTAAAGGTCAGATGCAACTGAGGTGACTGAGCAATAGAATGATTAGGGTGATGGTCATTAGGGTGGGGAGAAGGAGAATTATGGGAACTGATTTGGGGTCCAATGGTGCACATCAATTCCATAAACAAACACGTATTAGGCCCTTTTTGTGTGCATGATAAATCTATGGGTACCAAGATCTCTATAAGAACAGTAACTGCCAATGTTTGGACAGTTCTTTAAGGTTGATAATCCATCATCTCATTTGATCCTTGCTACAAGCCTGGGAGGCAGGTGTTGTCATTATCACCATTTTGCAGTTGAAGGAACTGAGGCAGACAGAGATTAAGTGACTTGCCCAGGATCACACAAATAACAGCTTGCAAAGCACTTTACAAATATGACCTCATTTAACCTCACAGTGACTCTGTGGATAGATGCCGTTACTATTTCCATTTTACAGATCAGTTAATCGGTAAACATTTATTAAGCACCTACTATGTGCTGAGCACTAGGCTAGGGGTTGGTGATAAAACGATAAATAAAACGATCTCTATCCATGAGAAGCTTACATTTCAATGAGGAAGACTGAGATGAGGAAATGGAGCCACAGAGGTGAAATCACTTGCCATCCTCACTCAGCTAGTCTGTGTCAGAAGTAGTATTAGAACTCAGGTCTTTCTGACTACAGTTCAGGGTTCTGTCCTCTAGCTACCTGTACTGGACCCAAAGGACAAGGAGGACAGATTGCTTGCATTTGAGAAATGGAGTCAAATCTATCATCAAGGCTGGCTTGGCTCAGAGCATTGGCTGTCCGTGGTGAGAGAGAGGTGTGAGCAGTGGACCTCTAAGTTTTGCACTAGTTTCTGTGAGTTACGTAAAGGAGCGGAGGAAGGTCTCCAGCTCATTGGACCGACTGGACGATGCAGACAAGAACTGCACAGGAAGAGAAGGCCTCAGACCAAGCTGGAGGGCATGTTCACACCAAGAAGACAGAAACTCTTGAAGGAAGTATGGGCCAGACCCCATGCCAGGAGCTGAGGAGATGTCTATCAGTTAATCACTAAGCATGTATTAAGTGCCTGTGGTGTTCCAGGCCCCATGCTAGGAGATCCAAAGGGGTCTGGAGATAACAAAAGTTCTCCAGGGAGCTTAGCATCTCCCAGGAAAGTGGGAACTTGGGTATTCCTGCAGTTCCTGCGGCCACACTTTTGTTAATAAGGCAAGGCAATATTAGCATTTATTAAGAGCTGACTATGCATTCTCTGACCGAGAAATGTACCACACAAGTTGAGGAGGTGCCTGTGCTTTTGGGGGTGTTCTGGAGAAAGATCTCCTCCCTGGCTTCACGTGGTGAGCAACTGAACACGATGCAGAAATCACAGGGGCAAAACCTTGGGTTTAATTATTCTCAAGCACAGATTCAGCCTTCAGAGAAAACCAGGAGGATTCGAACGAGGTGTCTTATTTGAATTAACCAAAATGTTCTGGAGGAATGGGCCTGAGTTCTGAATAAAAAGAGGAATGAAAAATTCCCATAACAGGGGCCTGGTGTCAAACAATTCTGTATTGTGTCAAGGAGAATGGCGTGGGACTGACTCAAGGTCACACAGTAGGTAAATAGCAGTCGTGGACCGGAACTTGCTCTCGTCTTGCCTTCTTGAACAGTTTCCAGTGAGTCTGCGCCCTTGGTCATTTTGTGCTGGGGTTATCAGCCGGGAAAAATCAATCAATTATAAAGACAATGATTCTAGAAGTCCTGGAGTCTAGGACTTTGGCTCAGTCCTCCTTCCATAATTCTAAGATGGTTGTCTAACATTCCACGGTTCTAAATTCTGAGACTGTAGTTCTAATATAAGAGTTCATTGTTCCAAGACCACAAGTCCAAGTGTCTTAGATTCTGAGCCCATAATGCTCCCATTCTAAGTCACTCCGTTCTCTAGTTCAAGGACTCTATATCTGGCATTCCAAGAGTCTGTGATAATATAATTCTAAGAATATGACTTAATGACTCTGGACTCGGTGATTCTCCAGCTATGGTCCTTCCCTCTATGACCCATGAGTGCTGGATATCGTGGTCAGGGTCTAAGTGTGCTCATGTTTCCCAAGAGAGGGAGACTGGTGAAGGGGAATAAGCTTTCAGGGAAGGTTTCTTGGATTTGAGATGGGCCCAGCCCTGAAGGGTCCAATTGGATTTAACTCAAAAAGTCTTTATGTTCCAGGATTACAAATACAACGACAGACCAATCCCTCCTCCTGAGAAGCATATATCTGGGCCGGGGAAAGGCAGAGGAAGTGGAGATTTTGGAATGGGGGTGAGGGTAAGAGAGGGCATTACAGGGAGTTGTCAGGTCAGCAAGCATTTATTGAGGGGCTGCTAGGTGGCACAATGTACCAGCCCTGGAGTCATAAGGACCTGAATTCAAATATGACCACAGATACTTACTATCTACGTGACCCTGGGCAAGTCACTTAACCTTAATTGCCCCCCAAAACAAAATCCACAAACAACCCAGAACTCAAGCATTTATTCAGTTCCCACTATGAGGGAATACAACATGAACCAAGGCCTGGAGAAGGCGATGACCCTGGCATATTATTTGTCCAGAAGGGAGGGGCATGGGACTGAAGCAGAAAATGTGTGTCCTGGACAGCAGAGGAGGAGGAACAGAGGGAGCGTGGGCCCTTTCTCTTTCCCTCCAGCCTGGCTTCAGGCCCACTCCATCCCAGATCAGCACCATGGACCTTCTGTCCATTGCCTACCCTTCCCCTTCCCTTTCCCCTGCCCACTTTCACATCCTTGCCTCTCCATCCAGCCTGGTGACAAAGAGGAGTCCAAACTCCCTGCGTTTGGTTTCCAGGCTGTGCCTGTCTGGATCACGGCTCTCCTTCCTGCTGACTCTTTCCACTTCCAGTCAGTGAATTGGAATGGAATTTTAAAGCTGAAAGAAACCTTAGAGGAATAATGATGATAGGCATTATATAGTGCCTGCTATGCATCAGGCACTGTACAAATGTTATCCCATTGGAAACTCATAGCAACCCTGGGGGCTTGGTGCTATTAGCATTACCATTTTACAATTGGGGAAACTGAGGCAAACGGAAGTTAAGCAGCTTGCCTGGGGTCACACAGCTAGTATCTGAGGCTGGATTTGAACTCAGGCTTTCCTGACTCCAGGCCAGGAGCTTTACTCAATGCACAACCTCGGTCCTTTAGTCCTGAATAATTTAACAGTTCTGCCTTTGATACATGTGACCCAGGTTTTGGTTCTAGTTCTTTTACTAACCTGCTACACGATCTTGGGCAAGTCACTTCTTGCTAGCCTCACTTTCCTTCTCTGTAAAATGAGAGGGCTGGGTTGGACTGGACAGCTCAGCTCTGACGTTCTCCCTTCAAAAGCTCTTATTTTTCCAGCAGGGAGCTAACATGAAATATTAATGGCTCCGCCCAGGGCAGCCTCACGCTGTCTCCTGCTGCTTGTGGAAAGCTGTGCTTGGATTCCAAGGTTAGAAACTTGCTGACGAAAGGGTCTGATCTGATGTCAGTTGTGCCCAAGGACCCTGGGGCCTGGGGGCCTGGCAGGGAGGCTCAGGGGGAGCTGGGGCTAGGTCTTTTGTGCCCAGGAAGAGGCAGCTGTGGAGGGCGTCACCTCTGGGACCCAGAAGGAAGGCAATTCCTTCTTCCCTTGGGATCCTTCTAGTCTCCATGGACTCCACCTACCAGCTCGGCATTAGTAGCCCTGGCATCTGAGCAGGGCCCTATGGTTTTCCTAGAATACCAGTGAAGGTTATTGACAATATAGCAGGGCTAAGGACGCTGTGCCCACTTGACAGAAGAGGGTATTGGGCCCCAGAGGAAAGAAGACTTGTCCAAAGTCATCTATACAATGAACTATGGGGGGACTTGAACCCAGATCTCCTGACCCTTGTTGAGTCCTCTCTCCACTGCCCTTTGGACCTCAGTTTCCCTATCAGCAAGATGAGGGGATGGTACTACATGACCAGTGAGAATTTCCAGCCCTGACATGTCCCGTTCTGAGCCCCCTCTCAGCCCTGACATTTCCATAGACTGAAAGATCCTTTGGGGCAGGGATAGTTTTACATCTTTCTATGTCCAGCACTTAGCAGCATGTCTCAAACAAAGTAGATATTTAATAAATGATAATTGATTGACTGATCACAGTCCTTTTAGCCCTGACATTCAATTAATCAACAGGCATTTATCAAGCACCTACTATGTGTCAGACACTGTGCTAGTGATGGAAATAGAAACCCCAAAACAAGCCAGTCCTTCCCTAAAGGAGCTCACAGTCCAGTGGAGAAGACAATGTAAACTGGGTGACCCTGGACAAGTCACTTTACCCTGTTTGCCTCAGTTTCCTCATCTGTAAAATGAGCTGGAAATGGCGAGCCACTCTGGTATCTTTGCCAAAGAAACCCCAAAATGGCGCCATGGAGAGTCAGACACGCCTGAACTGACTGAACAACAGGAACAACTTTCCCACTCCAAGATCAGAATTCTATCCATGTTGTCTCCCAAAGGCAGCAAGCTTTGGGTTCTACTTCCCTGCTTCTCATCAGGTGTTTGGAGAACTGCATCTTGCAGAAGGCTTGAGCTGAATCTGGAAGGATGGGCTTCTGGGAGACTGAGGGGAACAGGGAAGAAGGTGAATGCAAAGGCTTGGAGATGGAACATGGGATTCTGTTGTCTCCCCCATTCAACTGTGAGCTGCCAGAGGGCAAGCCTGTCTTTGGCCTCTTTTTATATCCCTAGACTTAGAACAGGGCCTGGCACATAGTAGGTGCTTCATAAATGCTGATTGATTGGCTGTGTGAGGAACCCTGCCATCTTTGGCAGTCTACGTGGAAGGCTCTAGAGCTCTGGTTAGACAGAATGTCCAGTTAGACATTCTGTGTTCTGTTTTTTAAGGTTGCCTCCTAGATCCGGCTTTCTACGGGCCTGTCCAGGAATGCTGACAGTGCTTATCCGTCTCCTCTGCCAGAGTAAGGCCTTGAATGCCAAGCTGGGGAGTCCGGAAAGTCCTCCATCCCTTTCCTGGCTTCCTTTCTCCCTCCCCCAGACACAGATAAGCACTTGCCTCCCAGTCTCTGAAATAATAACGTCTCTTTTGGAGACAGAATCCTCCTCATGTACCCTGGACCAGGATGCTCTCCCAGACGGCCGGCCACACCCGCAGTCCCCAGCCCTCCCTCCCTGCCTCTTGCCAAGCTCTGGCATCTGAACAGCTCCCACAAGACCAGCAGCTTTTAGCATTAAAATGTGTGGAAATGTCCTGTGACTAGCAATCTGGGAGGTGGCAGCAATTTAGGGCCTGTGTGCAGCGTAATACATCCCAGAGAACATGCCAAGTGGCCAGGGGAAGTGTGTGGCTGGAGAGCCAAAGGAGCCAAAAGCCTCATGGAAATGAGAGCTGGCAGAGACCTGGGAACAAGGGACAAAAACTGAACTGTCAGGGCTGGGAAGGCCCTTCAAACAAGACATGTCAGGGCTGGGAGGGCCCTTAGAACAGGAGATGACAGAACTGGGAAGGGCCTGAGAACTTCAAATGTCAGGGCTGGAAAGGGCCTTGGGGATGATGTTATAGCTCAGAGAGCTGTGGCTCAGCAAGGCATCTCCCCAGCTCCTAATCAGCCCGGCTCCTTAGGGCATATTAAGTCATTAGGAGCAGGGCAGGCTGCAGACTCCAGAGCATACAATCCTTCCCTCGATGGGTATTTTGTTCCTGAGAAGCCAGAGCAAGTTCCAAGGCAGATCACAAGGCAAATGCCCCAGAGTTGGGCAGCAGGGGAAATGAAGGCTTCCCGGGAGGGCCGGATCAGGACCCAGAAAAAAGGCAGGATTGAGAGTCAGAAGGGGGTGCCCCACCCTGCTACACTTCCGTCTGTCTCCCTAGAGGACAGGAGCCCCGAGAGAACTGTTTTCATTGCACCTAGTAGGTGCTCAAGAAATATCTCTCCTCTCCTATGGGTCTCAATTTCCTCCTGTAGAAAATAAGGATGTTGGACTTGTTTCTGGGAGGAGCCTGAAGAGCCTGTGCTCGGGGAGGATGGGACCTTCATGGGCCGAGGAAGGTTCTGTGGGAGAGGAGGGGACCAGGAGTAGCAACTTCCTGGGGGCCCTGAGGGTAGAAGGATTGCCTTTGTCCTGCCCATATGACCTTGGGCCATTCCCTTTCCCAAAAAATGAAGGAGGAGGAAATGGTCCCTTTGGTTTAAATCCAGCCCCTCCCTCCAGGAAGAGCCTGGCAAGAGGGAGGGAGAACGTCTAAGACTCAGGCTCTCTGCCCTGGAGAGAAAATCCCATTCCCTTCACATCAGTCAATCGCCTATAGGTGGGTGGGCAGAGAGGCTGCAATGTCCTGTCTCTGCAGCCGTAACCATGCCAACCTGAAGCCCTGGGCCTAGAGGACGAGTGAGGATTCTTTGTCATGTTCTCTTGGCAGCCTGGCTAGCAGGGAGGCCGCCCTTTCTCACCCGAGTGGCCTTCTTGGGCCATGAGCTGAGGGTTTGGGCTCAGAAGGAGACAAAGGGTGAACCCAGGACTTGGGACCAGCAGGAAAATCATTCCCAGATTTATGGATCTGATCTTGGTCTCTCCCTGATTGATGAGATTTCTGATGGGAAGCTGGGAGTCCCAGGCCCTGAGTTTGAATACCACCTCTGTTCTTGACAACTTGTGAATTGGGGTAAGCCACATGACCAGCCTGGCCCTCATTTTTCTCCTCTACAAAATAGAGGACTGGATCAGAGGGTCTCTGAGGTCCCTCCCTGCTCTAAATCAATGGTCCAGCTCAGTGAGCTATGGTTCTCCACCATTTGGGTGGGAGGGGACCAGGAAGAGTGGATTTATTGGGCTTTGAGGCTTCCACTCTATTAAGAAGTCTAGGGAGTGAAGAAACAGGCTCTCCGAGGGGGCGCTGAAGTCTTCATGTATTGATTCATTCCTGAGTCTGTTTCCTAGGTTGGGGGGGAATTTTCAAAGTTGGTGGGTATAGAATCCATGGGCAGCAGCTGGAAGCCAAGAAGGGGGAAGGGAAGTGCTCAGTTCAAATCTCCCTTCTACTTTGCTGTGCACTCTGAGGCAAGATACCTAAACTTTCTGAGACTCAGTTTCACCAGTTGTAAAATAAGGATAACATGGTCCATTCCTGCCCACTCACAGGGTGTAGTGCGAAAAACCAATGAGAACATATGTTTTATTTTTCTTTTCAGCAAAACCAATCTCTACATGTTTTTAGGCTCTCCTATGGGGTGGTTTATTTCTCCCCACTTAATAGTATTTTATTTTTTCTAATTACATGTTAAGATAGTTTTCAACACTCATTTTTTAAGATTTTTTTCCCTCCCTCCCCCCACTCCTCAAGACAGCAGGCAATCTGATATAGGTTATACATGTGCCTTCATGTCAAACATATATCCACATTAGTCATGTTGTGAAAGAATTAGAACAAAAGGAAAAAACCATGAGAAAGAAAAAAAAAACCAAATCCAAGTGAACACAGTATGCAGAGCATACATTATAGAATTACACAGGATCTCAGAAACCACCTAGTTCACCCCCTTTCACTTTACAGAAAAGGAAACTGAGGCCATCAAGAGGAAGGGCCCTGGGATAATGACCACATAAGCAGATGCTGGGAGTCTTGTTCCTTTGGAAGTGCTCAGTGAACATGAGAGGATGATGAGAAACATCACCCTTTTTATGGGAAACCTTTCTTGGTCCCCAATGTTGCTAGGATCCCCTCCACCAAATGACTTGGAATTTATTTTATGTGTGCTCAGGTCATCATCTTCCCTAACATGGTGGAGATTATACCCCCAGAGCCTCTCCCCTCCCCAAATAAACACTAGCTAATTAAATTACAAACCAATTTTAGATGTATAGATCTGAACCTCAGGAACCCAAGTTGTGGTTAATTAATTAATTAATCAGTTAATCATTCACTTCATCCACTCACTTTTCTCTGGACCTCAATTTCCTCTCCAGTTGGATGAGGGGATCTCAAAGGTCCTCCTAGCTCCAATCTTCTGTGGTCTGTGTTGTGGTTCTATGTCTGTTCCACCTCCCTTGATTCCCAGAATAAAAATGAGGCACCCAGAAGAGGCAGGGACTTGTCTAAGGTCATTAACAAGCTAGGGGAGAGACAGTGTTGAATCTGAAGCTCCCAATTCCCAGGCTGGGGTCCATCCCCTTATACCATGAGCTTAGGGCACTTTCCATGCACCACTTAAGATCTCAGCTCCTGACAGTAGAAGAAAAGGATAAGTCCAAGGCTATATAGGCAGAAAGTGGCACAGAGGGGATTTGAACTCAGGTCTTCTGACTTCTGTCTCTCTGATAATAACAGCTAGCATTTGTATGGCTCTTTAAGCTTTGCCAAACACTTTACATATTTTATTTGATTCATGGTATGTGCTATGATTGATCCATTTTACAGATGAGGGAAACTGAGGTCTGTTCATACAGCTAGTGAGAATACTTGAGGTAGAATTCGTCTAAAAGCGATTCTGGGTCCAGAACTCTTGGACCATTGGTTGACCCAGCTGCCACCTCCCTAGGTGGGCTGAAGCAGAGACACAGAAATGGTTGTGACTCCGAGGAGGGATTTTGGAGGAGGACTGCAGAGTTCCGTCCATGCTGGCTGGAGGATATCTATTTCTGGTAGTGCTATCAAGCTCACCTTCAGAAAGCACTTTAAATAAAGTCTGGGAAGCTTGTTCCACAGCTGGCCCTCTTGGTCACTGTTTGTGCCCTGATTGGCTCAGAATGAATGTAAATAACAATTGTTTCTGCTGTTTTGACCCAACCCAGATCTATTTTTTTTAAAGAGGCCATTCTCAGCCTCTTTTCTTACCTAGTCTTAGTCACAGAATAGGGGCTGCCTCAGTCACACTGAGACCTATTAAAGACCTTAGCTTGAAAAGACCAAGGACTCCCGTTGCATGGGGCCATCTCCAGTTGTTCTGACCCACGTCTGGCCACTGGCCCCAGATGGCTCTGGGGGAGAAAGTGAGGCTGGTGACTGCACAGCCCAGCCTCACTTAAATCCAATTCACTTGTATGTCATGGCATCACCTCCCTGATGTCAGTCCTCTTTGAGAATGAAAGACAAGCAGCAGCAGCCCTCCTAGGACCACAGACTATCTGGGCTGGCAGGGGTGGGGGTGGGGAGAACAAAAGAGAAGGAAACCAAGGCTCAGAGAAGACACTTGCTTGAGGTCTCACAGCAGGTCAGGGACAGAGCTAGGGGGTCCTGCCCAGGCCAGACCTTCAGACTCATCTTGGGGATGAGCTGAAGGGAGCAGCCTGCAGCATGAAGATCAGTGAATGGTTGAGAGGGAAAGAAGTGAAGAGGAGATCAGTATAGTTTGAGGGGGACGGAGGGGTCAGGGAGCAACTCCCCAGGCTAGCCTGGTGAGAGGCCATCACTCCCAGCTGCCAAGGCCTATGACATCAGTGGCTTAAGCATAGCTCTCTTCCTCATGTCTGGCCAGCCTTCTCCTCCTGGCAGTCCTGTGACAGTCCTGGGGTATCGGTCCTCCCCTTTTCAGAGGAGGTAACAGCATTTTTCCAAGGTCCTGCCATCCAACCCAACAAAGATAGATGAAACCTCTGCTCTGGGCAAGGCCCTATTGGGGGTGGGGAAAGATGAAGATGGAGAAAGACACAAAGGGAAAACCCAGCCCTGCCCTCAGAGACTTACCTTCCAGTGAGGACTTGACTTCAGATTTTCTGACCTCCAAACCAGTCCTTGACTTTCCATTTGGTAAATGAAGTCTCCAAAACCAGGTAAGGCAGGATGGAGGTGTCATCTTGACAATAGGGAAACTGAGGCACAGGGAAGAGCCAGGCCTAGAAGTCCAGCATCAAGTTCCTCTGGTCTTCTATGTGCCCTTACAGAGTTGCCAAGGTGATTTTTTCCAAAATCCCAGGTCTGAGCATAACAATTTCTTAATCAATAAACTCCAGCAGTTGCCCTGAAGTGGCTGACCTCTTAGTCACTGAGAAGGCCCGTCCAGCCTTACACAGTCTAACTCCTCACCTTACCTGCTCTTCTTGGAATACTTTTCGATCCCTTCAAGAGGAAAGGTGCATAGGAGTGAGAGGGAGCAAGGTGAATTAATGCCTCTGTGCCTCAGTTTCCTCTTCTGTAAAATGACACTGGACCAGATGGTTTCTGGATTCCTTCTCAAGCCCCATCTTCTACATGAATCACCCTCCACCCTCAGCTGCTTTTGCCCCACCCCCTTCCTCAAGCTTCTGGTATTTAATTTTTGGGTAGGGAATGTCCCCTTCTAACTCAACAGAATGTAAGCTCTTTTTTGAAGGCAGAGATTTTCATTTTTGTCTCGTCTTCCAGGCTAGTGAAGTATGCACTTAAGGAATACTTGTTCTGGCTGATTAAAAAATGCTTTGTATTGATTAATAGACCTTGATTGGATTGCAGGGGGAAACTGAAGCCCTGAGAAGGGGAAGGGGCTGTTGGTTCTAGGGTTGGTTCTGTATACGGTCCTGGGGAAATGAGACCCTTTAAGGATAGAATAAGGAAATCAGGCCCAAGAGAAGGGCAGCTGGGGAGCCTGCACCACCCACCTTACCTTGGCTTCCCTGTCCTATGTGAGGCCTAGAAAAGGAAACAGGATTGAGGTTAGAGAACCAGGCTGTTCCTTCCCCACTGGAGCTGCAAAGCGAGGCCCACATCGTAATTACTACTGCAGTGCAGCTTTCCTTGGAGATTGGATGGAGGCAGCTTCCCTCTGCTCACCCTAGACCAGGGCAGCAGACATGGTAAACTGGGAGGGGCCACAGAGGAGTCTGGCTGGACATCTCCATTTTACAGGTGTGGAAACTGAGTCTCAGGGAGGTCAGAGAGACTTTCATGAGGCCCCACAAGCAGCAAAGCTGGGATTTGGACCCAAAGTCTTCTGGGTCCATATTCCTGGCTTCTTCCAAGGCACCACACTGCTTCCCATGGCAACTGTGACAGAATCATTCAGTAACTGAGAAAAATTGCTAGAGGTGTTGGTGGGCTTTGGGTGGTACTTTGGATGGCTATCAGCATCTCTGCGATCAGCCCCCTTCTCTTCTCTGATCCTGCCCCCACCCAGCTGCGGGCCCCCAACACTGACCACCTGGGCTATGGCCCAAGCTGTGGGGCTGCCTCCCCAATCTCTCCCCCTCCAGTCCAGCCTCCATTCAGCCACTAAACTGATGTCTGGCCTGGACACTCCCCTGTTCAACAAGCTCCAGTAGCTCCCTAGGGCATCCAGGATAAAATCTAATCAAATCCTGTTTGCTATTCCAAGTCCTACATTACCTGCCTCATGCCCACTGCCTATTACTCCCCTCCAAGTACTCTGGAACCCAGTCCTGTTGGTCTCTAGTACAGAATGTCAGGGCTGGGAGGGGCCTGAGAACAAGGGATGTCAGGGCTGGGAGAGGCCTGAGAACAGGGGATGTCAGGGCTGGGAGGAGACTTAGAATAGGGGATGTCAGGGCTGGGAGGGGCCTGAGAGCAGGGGATGTCAGGGCTGGGAGGGGCCT
>CM053773.1:241906338-241993609 GCA_028658325.1 Potorous gilbertii
CAGGGCTGGGAGGGGCCTGAGAGCAGGGGATGTCAGGGCTGGGAGGGGCCTTAGAACAAGGGATGTCAGGGCTGGGAGGGGCCTTAGAACAAGGGATGTCAGGGCTGGGAGGGGCCTTAGAACAAGGGATGTCAGGGCTGGGAGGGCCCTGAGAACAGGGGATGTCAGGGCTGGAGGGGCCTGAGAACAGGGGATGTCAGGGCTGGAGGGCGCTCAGAGCACAAGATGTCAGGACTGGGAGGGGTCTCAGGACAGGGGATGTCAGGGCTGAGAGGGGTCTGAGAGATGCTCAGCAGCAGATTCTCTCCCTGGGTCTTGTCCAGGACCCCTCCGGCAGTCTGTGAAGACCAAGGACACTACTTGGAGGCGTGAAACACCTGTTCTTATTAAATACTTTAATACATATATATACTTTATGTATATATGTATACATATATATATACAATATGTATATAATTACATATGTATATATTACATATACATATCATTCTATCATACACAAATATATCATTATAACATAATATATATTACATATACATATATACGTACATACATCATATGATATACATGTATATCATTATAACAATATTATATATATTACATATACATATACATATATAATATATAATATCCCTCTGTAAAAGCCGAGGCGTGCCACCCCCGGTGAAGACCCTCTGCTCGGCCAAGGTTACCAGAGCAGGGCGGTTCCCGGCCCCCCGCCGAGCCCTCCCGCTCCGCAGTCCCCGCCCCTCCAGGCTCCCACCTCCACCTTTGCAGCACCAAACTGCACCACGGACAGGGCGCATGCGTTGGGCTCGGCTCCCGCCGGGCGGGGCCCGGAGAGCGCAGAGGCGCTATTTATAGCGGGTGACGTCACCCAGAAGGAGCCCTTCTGGGCGGGCCCGCCCGCCCTCCCCCTCTCCCCGTGGGCGTGGCTCCGCGCCGGCGGGCCGGGCGGTGCGCACTGCGCAGGCGCACGGGGCGCGCCCCCCGCCTCCCGCCCGCGGCCCGCCCCCCGAGCCGGCCCCTCCTCCTCCTCCCCCGCCCCTCCCGCCGGCAGCGGCAGCCTCAGCCTGGGCTTCGGCGGCGGCAGCAGCGCGAGCCCGTCAGAGCAGCGGCGGCAGCGGCGGCGCGAGCCTCCCTCTCCTCGCCCTCCGCTCCCTCGCCTCGTCCGCGCTCTCCCCGTCGGGCCGCGGCCCCAGCCGGGAGCCGCCCGAGCCGAGCCGGAGCCGCTCGAGGCGCGGCGCACGTGGCCGAGGAGCGCAGCCCAGCCCGGCCGGGCCTGACGAGGAGCCGCGGCGGCGGGAGCGGCGGCATGGGGGACCGGGAGCAGCTGCTGCAGCGCGCGCGGCTGGCCGAGCAGGCGGAGCGCTACGACGACATGGCCTCCGCCATGAAGGCGGTGAGTGCGCGTGCGCGGGGCGGGGGCGCGCCGGCCCGGGGCGAGGGGGAGGGGCGGGGGCGGGCTGGGCCCCCCGCCGAGGCCGGGAGTCGTTTCGTGCCCCCGGGACCCCCGGCCCGCGGTCCCTGACCCCGAGCCCTCGCCCCCATCCCGACGCCCCACCTGCCCAAGCTCAGCCCTCCCGCCCATCCCCCTCCGTGCCCCCCGCCGCCCGGGCCCTCGCTGACCACCGCCTCGGGACGCTCCCGGAGGTCCCTGAGCCCGGGCTGGGGGAGGGGCTGCCGGGCTCCCGAGATCCGCCTTCGGCCGGGCTTGGCGCCCTGGCAGCCGGCTCCTCTCCCTGTACCCCGGCAGGGGCTCTCGGGAGGGGGTGGGGGGCTTCCTGGGCCCTCTGGTGCTTTCTGCTGGAGGCTGCGGCCGGCCACGCCCTGCCTGGGGTCCTCCGGCCGCGGCTGCCCGGGAGACCCTGCCCCGGGGACCCCCGCGCGACCTGGGCCAGCCCCTTCCCCTCAGGCCCTCAGCCCAGGGTACATCCCCCCTGGTCTGCACATCTGGGCTTGTGGAAGGGGCTCCCCGTGTGTCCTGTCGGGAGAAACCACGGTGGTGTGCCCCGCTGTGTGCCCAGAAGAGGATTCCCACACCCACCCCTTTGGGAGACTCATTTAGAAATCCTTTTCCAGGTAAATGCCGCTGGTCACACGCTGGCCCTTTGGTTTGGTCTGGAAGCGGCTGAAATTCTAGAAAGGGGCCTGTAGAGATGCTGGGGGTCAGCACACCCCAGCCCGAGGGTCTTCCCACCTCTGGGGCAGGAGGCACCTTTTCTCTGATTCTTGTTTGTGGCATCTTATGAAGTACCTACTATGTGCCGGGCACTGTGCCAAGCCCTGGGGCACCTCAGGAGCTCATAACCTAATGGGCTCTGTCTGAGGCACAGATGGGGGACTTCTCCCTGATACCCAGGGGCCTGTTGGGTGTGTCTGCCCTCAGTCCCCATTTTTCTCTAGATTCTTCTGCTGTCCCTCTTCCCAGGCCCCCCATTTGTGACCTTGGTATCACCCTTGACTCTTTCCCCAAGCCTTGTCTCTTTGAGCCCCCAAAGCCCTTGGCTCCCTGCTGATGGTGACACACCCAGGCTCCAGTCTCCCTGGTGTTCCTGGGAGCTGGTGCAGGCTGCTCCATCTTTCAGCGCCTCCACAGTCCGACTCCCACCTGCCTCTCATGCTCTACCCCTGCGGTACCCCACATTCTGTATCTCAGCTTCTGCCATTGGGGAATTGATCATTTTTCAGTCTGGCCTTCTTACTGAAGTAGTTGTGAGAGAACTGGGCTTCCTCTCATTGACCACCTAGAAGATGCCCCCAGCTCTTCTCTCCCCTTTCCCCACACCCCTAGAGCCGGGCCTTCTCCTTTCTGCCTCTCAGAGCCTCCATCTTCTTTTGAGACTTAGCTCTTCTGAAAACCCTCCTGGTCTTTGAGACCAGACTTCTTCCTTCCCAAATTATCTTGTATCTAATTATCAGGATATTGGCACCTTTCATGCGTCAGAGGGCAGGCCCTGTTCCAGTTTGTCTCTGTGGGTAAGGGGCCCCCCCGCACATACATAGTGATAGGTGCCTCCCGTGCAGATCTGAATTGAGAGAGTCCTTTCTGTTGTTGGACATCTCCCATTGTTTGGTGGCTGTCTTCCTCTGAATCTCCTGTCACTTAGAGCTCTCCATCCCACCTCTGTGGGCTGGCAGCCTGTGGAAAAACGCCCTTTTCAGAATCAGGTGGTGAGCAGTTTGCTGAGGGGCTTTGGGGGCTGTGTGTATTTCATCTTATTTTCCTCACATGATACAATGTCACACTACAGACAGGGACCTTCCTAGGGCTGATGCTCTGGTGCTGGATTTAGGGGCTCTTCTACCTTTCCTGTGGGAATCCTTGATCCCACAAGGTCTGAAGAGAATGCACAGTGGTCAGAAGGAGGGTGAAGCTGTGCCAAGGAGCCCAGAGGGAGGGGCTGGGTTGGGAGTTCAAGTGTGGCTCTGCTGGTGACCAAGGTGACCTTGGAAAAATCCGTGACTTTTCCTGAGCCCCAATGCCCAAAACTGCAGAGTGGAAGTTAGGAGGATGGGGCAGGGCTAGAATACTAAACTCTCTTAGCTCTAATATACTGTGATTTTAAGAGGGCGGGAAAATGAAGGCAGGATCACCCAAGGAGAGATTGAATACGCCTGAAAGACCACCCCACCTGTGCCCTTAGCTTACAGCTGACCAATCTGAGGCCTCAAGAGGTCGAGGGCTGTGTTCAAGGTCACACCGAGGCAGGACCTGGACACAGGGCCATGAGGCTCTAAAATCTTTTGAGAAACTGACGACTGAATGGGAACAGTGTTTGGGATTCCCCAGGCCCTGACAGACATTTGAGGCTCTAGAACATTGAGTGCTGCTTGGGAAGCAGAAAGAATGGGACCCCACATCCTCCTCACTAGAAGATGGAGGACCCCACCCTGCAAGCCTGATCCTGTTACTCAGCAGTTTTGTAAGCTTTAATTTAGCTTCTTGCAGATTAATGGGCCCATCACTGTCCTGGGAATAGTTTTCCTCCGAGATGATTGATTTTTTTTTGGACAAGTCATTCCAGTTATTCAAACGTCACTTTTCCCAGGATGATTCTGTTCTGTGCATTGCTTTAATATGATGCCCTATTTTTCCGCTTTCTGAATTCTAAGTCATTTCAGTTTTTTCCTAGTCATATTACTGATGGGATATTTGTTGGAAAGAACTTGGGGAGCAGTAGACAACATATCTCCCTGTTTATAAAATACATACTATTAGGGCATTCAAGTGGATAGAGCGCTGGGCCTGGAGTTAGGGAGACTTGAGTTCAAATCCAACCTCAGACAGTCACTGTGTGACCCTGGGCAAGCCACTTGACTGTGTTTGCCTCAGTTTCCTTCTCTGTAAAATGGGCTGGAAAAGGAAATGGCAAAACCACTCCAGTATCCATGCCAAAAAAACCTCCAGTGGGGTCCTGAGGAGCCCGACAAAACTGAACAAGAACGAATACGCACCTTCAGGGAAGCGTCGGATGTGGACGACATCCTCATGTTGGTGCTCTTGATTTCTTGTTCGTTTCCAGTTTTTGGATTTGTTCCTTGGTTGGAGTCATTACCAACCAGAGGGATGTTGTAGTTAAATTATGAAGCAGCATAGGTGCATTTGAGACATTAGTATCCAGGTCATTCAGTAAAACAGATATTTCCTGAAGGGTCAATGCTGAGCTTTCTCTGTGGCCTTAAGTTAGGTCCAGGTTTATTTTCTGTTCACAGAAGACAAGAGTGGTTCAGTTCAGTGAGAAAAGTGCTAGATGGAAGGTCAGAGGCCCTGGGTTCCACTACTGTGTGACCTTGGGAAAGCTACTTTACCTCAGTTTTCTCATCTGTAATAAGAAGAGGGTTTGATTGGATGACCTTTGAGGGCCTTTGCAATTTGAAATCTGAGGATAGGAGTGTGCAGTTAACCCTCTGACAAGGAATTAGAATAGGTAAGAGCCTTGGATTTGTGAGTCAGGAGGCTGGGTTCAAGTGTTGACTCACACTTATCAAGGTACCTTAGATAAGATCAAATAGCTTATCCTATCTTCCCTGCTCCCACCAGTTTGAAAGCTAAAAGGGAGTACCTTTCTGAAAAATGCTCTGGGAAATTTGTGATGGTTGTGTTCTGATAAAACTGGGAAGTTATGGAAGGTTTTAAATATTTAAGGAACTGGAGGGAGCAGACCTCTAATCAAGTAAAGGGTAATTATCCAAGATGGAGAGTGTTAATGGAGAACTAATTTCCATTGCTCAAGATTGATCATTTTAAATTAGAATTGAGAAATGGGCATAGTTTGTATGAAATTACAAAACCCGGTCAGAATTTATTGGAGGCAGTGTATCAAGCTGTGTCTCAAACATTGGTTGTAGGTTGCACATGTGCTTATCAAGGCTGGAGAAGTTGGAATCTCTTGAGGTCTTAAAACCAAGAAATGGGAGGCACTTAAGGAAGAAGCCAGAGAGGAAGAGACCCTTGTGGACTCAGCTGGGACCATGAGGCTCTTGGCCCAGCAGCTGGAGACAGATCATGTGACAGCAGATGAAGCAAGTGGTATATGCACTGGGGGAGTGAGGACAGAAGCCAGTAGGGAATGCTGAGCTGCAGAAGGCACCAGTGAGGCCTTTGCCCGCCGGCTGAAGCCTGATCCTTGACTCCTGAAGGTCTGGAGCCATGTGCCTGAAACATTCTAGATGAAGGGCTGTGAGTGAGCCCCGAGTCCCCTGGTCAGTACAGAAAGAGGGCTGTAATCGCAGCTTTGTCCTGGATTTTAGGAGATTTGAGCTGGCTCTACTTTTTCCACTCCCTCAATTTGCCTGAGTTGAAAACTGGTTGAGAAACTACGATCCTCTCCCCAGTGAGTGGCTTCCCTGGCAGGAGTGACTGGCCCCTCAGGCCCTGGGGGCTTTTTCACCACCAGTCAGTGGAGTAGTTTAGCTTTCTCCCTTCCTGCTTTTCCTTCCATTATATAAATTCTTTTTGCTCCCCCTTGAGGAAACTTATCTACAATTACAGTCCTCAAAACTGACTTGTTTTCCCCTTTTGTTGGGTGATTTGTGATAATTATAACAGGCATTTAGATAGCCCTTTAAGATTTATGATATTGTCTCATTTGATGCTTCCAAGAGCCCAGGGGAAGAAGGTGCTGTTATTACCCACAGTTTTTACAGCTGAGGAAACAGACAAGGGTTAAATGACTTGTCCTGAGTCATTAAACTGGTAAGTATCTGAGGCAAGATTTGAACTCAGATCTTCTGCAGCCTTGGTGGTAGGTTTCACATTGGTTTATTTATGTCATGCCCCAGGTGCCTGAATTTCATTCCTTGTGTGTAGGATCCAGTAAAGCTACATCTCATATCCACATGGTAGGACAATATTCATACTTTTCTGATAACTGCTCAGTTGTTAGGTAAGTACATACTTGAACTTCACATCTGTCGACCCTGCTTCAGGGTCCCTGTTAAGAACTGTAAGACTACATTCAAGGCAAACATCCTTGTACTCTTTGGAAATACTTTCTTGGTCTCATATGTGCTAGTGTTTTAAACAAGGGAATCCATACTCAGTCTTATATTACATCTACTAGGACCTGAAGAACCTAATTTGACTCTGCTTCTACTTACCTTTGTCTTTTATCTAAAGTGATTATCTTTGACATGGATATATAAGCATGGCCTTAAATTTCTAATTATTCTTCCTGGTTTCCTTTAATTGCAGCAGCAAAACTTACCACCTCTAGTTTACTGTGTGGAGGTGATCAGAAATTGGTCTGTTGTTGGACATTTCTGATCTGACACATTGTGTGTGCTTTGTCCTTCACAGTTTCATAGAGGACCATGACTTCGGGGAGGGGATGCTGTGACATGTAAGTGAATTGGATTTCAGTGAGGCAGGGCTGTGCAGTCACTGGCCTCACTTGCTCCTCTGGAGCCATCTGGGTCCAGTGGCCAGATACAGAATAGGATAATGGAGCCTTCAACAGGACTGGACCTGGAAGCGATCACAGACCTCATCTGCCTCTTAGTCCTTTACTTCAAAAAAATCTTTTTAATCCTTTAAAATTTATTTTTAGAATTTTATTGATGTCCATTGTTTTTCAACCACCTACCTCATCTTTTCTCCTACCACATCCAGAGATCCAGATTCACAAAAGTAATTGATAGATCAGCCAGTTTAGAAAGTCTGTGAACCTAATCCTCTCCCTCCCCACCCCCCCTTCTCTTGCAGGGAGTGAAGAAGGGTGTTTTCACAGTTCTTCTTTCCATTATTGGAGTTTTTTGTTTTCCCTTGGTTCTGCTTATTTCGCTTTGCGTCAGTTGATAGAAATCTTCCCATGATTCTCTCTCTTCTCCAAATCCCCTTTTCTTGTAACTTGGCCATGTTCCATTATGTTTAGGTACTATGTCTTATTTAATTCATCCCCCATCAGGGCTTTGCCTGCTCTTCCTCCGGGCTGCAGATTGGGTCTCTTTCTTTGGTGGGTACTGGCACCTTCTGAGGCTGCCAGGGGAAATAGTGTTCAGTGATGCTGGGCAGCTGAGGTTGCACCTAGCCCTTATATGAGTCTTGTCACAAAGGAATGCTCTGGGGAAGGGTTGTGTGGAGGGCAGAGTAGCTCTCCAAATAGGCAGAAGGCTTTATTAGCTGGCCACATGTGAAGGGAGCTTCTTGCTTCTGTGGGATGTGAGAGGAGCAGTAGCCTGGCCCTGACCTGGTATGGTTTAGGGTTCAGACTTGTCTCTGAGGCCTGGTCATTTCCTTTCAAGAGGAAGCTTTCATTCCACTGGGTGGGAGGAGGAATAGTGAGCCATTTCTGAGGGTGAGTGAGAGCGGCAAGAAGTCAGGAAAGGCCTCTGATTGGAAGAGGTGAACTGGGGATTCCATGCCTGCATGGAGCCTAGCCTGCGCAAAGGCGTGGAGGTGAGATATAAAGCTTTGTTGGGGGCATTAAAGAGAGGCAGCTTTGGCTGAATCTAGAATGTGGGAGGGGGATCATGTGAAATGAGTCTGCAAAGAGGATTCTGGTTGTTGCATTATAAAAGCATTTGGGGGCCACTAAGCTTCTTAGCAGGGGAGTCAAGAACTTGTTGGCTGTGTGGAGGATAGATTGGACTGGAGAGAGATAAATAATTGTGACTGGTTGAATCTTTTCTCTGGGCCTCTGTTTTCTCATCTTTAAAATGAGACAATTGGGACAGGAGGTCTGTAAGATCTGTTAAAAGCACTAAATTTCCACCATTTTCAGACTACTCTGGGCAGAGACAGTAGCCATCTCAATGTAGTAGTCAGCAAACACCCTGTAAGTGCTGTGGGCCCTGGATTCAGGATATACAGATTATTTAATGGGAGAGACAGCAAGGAAATATATAGATTAATACAGACACATACTGAATAGTTCAAACCCAGCAGTTAGAGGTGTGCTTGGGCTTAGGCCCATAGAGAGGAATTCTGTCAGGCTGTTGCTTTTCTGGGGGTAGATGATGGCCCCATCTCCAAGGATCACAAGTGCAGGCAGTCCATTGTATGTCCTCTTCATGAGCTATGTTCCACCACCATGTGACACAGAGTCCTTCTGAAACTTGGTCCATTCATTTGCCAGACAGATTAAATGGTCAGTGGGCCTCACTGCCCTTATTAAGCTTGCTTTATCCCCGAGACTTCACACACCTCTGAGCTGGGCTGGGCAGATGTGCCAGGGTAGGCCAGGTGGAAGGCCTGTTTATCAGTCTGTTGGTGAGGACAGAAGCACTGGAACCTTCCCTTCATTGTTCTAGAGCGTCAGTCAAGGTCACTCCAAGTACTGGAACCTTCCCTTCATTGTTCTAGTATCGGCACCCAGGGAAGGTCACCCCAAGTCCTAAGTGGCAGAGATGGAATTCAAACTCAGGACTCTTAATTATCCCCCCACCTTTTACATTTTACCAGCAGTTCTCAAAGGGTGTTCTGGGGATCCTTGAGACCCTTTCAGGGAGTTCACGAGGTTCACAGTACTTCGTAATGTGAGCTTCCAAGACAATAGATTTAGATATAAAAACTCCTTGTGGGGCAGGTCCTCAGTAACTGAAGGGTTGATGGTGATACCAGAATGTTGGAAGACTGCGTATGGTTGGTCCACGGAGAGGCCCTGATCCTTGGACTTCTTTTGATTCTACATGAAAGTTCAGTTGGGAGGGGTGGGGATGGGGGTGGTTCTGGTTGGCCACCTGTCAGGCAACCCTGAGTATTTATGGGGGAAATATCACTAGCCTCCCAAGTGACTCCATACTGACTGGATGGACCAGAAGTCACCTATGTAAACACAGTCAGAAGGACTTGGCTCCTTTTCTGTGTCGACAGTCAGTAATCCAGCAATGGCAGAGTCAGGACAGTTGCTTTGACCAGGATGCTGGTCACTGAGTATGCACAGAGCAGTGTTCTAGGACCCAAAGGCCCTCTTGCTAATTGCCTGCATGATTGCTGTGTTTCTGTGGGGTGGTCAGTTTTCTATTCCCTGACCTTGAAATAACAGGATAATTGTTCCTCTTGTAGAGGCAAGGAGATGTGACTGACTCAGAGTCGCATAGTGAGCTGTGTTGACCTGAAAACTTGGTTAAAGAAAAGGCAACAGGCTAATGCATACATTTTATGATTTAATTAATTAATTAATCAATTCCCTATTAAAGAAAACGGTAACATAATGCATTATGGAGCCAGAAATGTTCTGGCTACCCAGTACAGAAATCTTCTGACTTATATACATTTTGCTGTGAGAAAGGAACTCTCTTAATTGAACAAATCATAAATTCAGTAAGACAAGACAATTAGTAGGGCAATGTCAGTTGAGCCTTGCGATTCCAGGCTGGGTAAACATATGTCTTGGTGACATACCACAAGAAGGGAAATCCCACACTAGTGAGTGTTAGGCTTCCTGTCCTAAACAGATATTCGAAATAGCTGACATAGGAAAGGGTTAACAAAGTTCATATAGAAATTATGACCTAAGATGTCTGTATTTTCTTTACCATTAACATGCCATAACATAGTATATGTCTACAAATATTAAGATATGGAAAATGTCCCATTATTCAAGATAGTATCTTAGGTTAAAGGTCTCCCAAGGAATGTTAAGTCAGCCTTGGCTGGCTTTTGTTGACATAGGAAGAGGCCTTCTCTGAGTTTGCTTCAGAGAGAACAAAGAGATTATTCCAAAATTTTATATTACACATTATCAACTGTGACACCCGAAAGCAAGTCTGTTTTTTTAGCAGTGTCTAGCACTTAGTAGGTACTTAAGAAATCTTTATTGACTGACCAAGATCACACTCTTACCTGCACCTCACTCACAGGATACTCGGGAGCCATCTGGGCTAGCTATCTCCTCTCCCAAGGAGGGAGGAAGTGTAGATGCAGAGAGGGGACTGCCTTTGCCCCAGATGATATAGTTATTTGGGGCAGAGTTGGGGGTGGGGGTGTCACAATGCAGTTTTCCTGATTTTTGGCCTAGTTTTGGTTCCATCAGACTGCCCTAGTCTTTTCATGACAGCCTGGTGCTGTCATATAGGGAGAACCTTATTACAGATAGCTGGCTGCCCAGGGCGTCAAGGATTGCAGTGAAGGACACTTCTCAGAAATAGATGAATCCTTAATGTCAGAAATTTACTTCTTCCTGGCTCATGGAGTCTAAACCCAGAAAGTCCCAAGGACCGTGGGCCCCTCTGTGTGGATGCCCTATCCTTGTAATTGTCCAAGCTGAGTCACATGGGGCATTCTTTAATGTGCAGTTTAGAAAGAATAACAAAACATCTGAAATAGTTTGAGAGCCTAAGGCTAGGGGTCACATTCCCTCAGGGCTGGTGTTCCTGGGGAGCCAATTTACTACTTCCTGGTCCAACCTCCAGCTTTGTTACGCACTGATGAGGACTGTGATTCAGTCTGACTGGCAAACTACCAGTTGATTATTCTGTAAAAAAACAGTACTCCTTAAGTAACTTGACTTTTCTTTTGAAGAGGTCACTATTGTAAATATTATCCAGCTGGCCCTTGGCTAAGCAAATGGGAGGCACAATTAGGAAGGGCCTGCAAAGACTGGTAGTTCTCTGTGGTTGTTTGGACGTATCATATCTCACCCTGCTGGATTGAGCTCCGTCAGGCCAGGGGACCTGTGGGGGAACTATAATTGGTCTCCTTAGCACAGGACACTCCCTCCTGTCTGTAGATAATGAATCAATGTTTGTTGAATTGGATCGAGATATAAAGCCCACACCTCTTATTAGCCAGTAGCCACTTCACTCCTCCCTTAACAAATCTTGTATCAGAATTCAAAACAGATATCAGAGCCAGTGAGTGATTGGGTTCCTAGAATGTTAGATTGGGAAGGAAATTGACGAACACAGAATACTAGAATGAGGAGGGACTTGAGGCTTCTAGAACATTGGCCTTGGAAGGGACTGTACCTCTCTTATTTCATGGTTGAACAAACCGAGGCACAGTGGAGCAGCCATGCCCAGAGAGATAGCAGGGGAATCTTCTTGACTATCTCTAGCTTTCCTTTCACTGGACATTTGAAACGTAATAATTGATCTCTACTTATATTGTTGGAGATGGTTGAAGGAACTGGGGAAGAGAAACCTTGGGGAGTGAGGACAGACTATGACCTTGGTCTGCAAGTACTTGAGATGCTGTCTTGGTGGAGGGATTGGGCTCCTTCCTTTTGGTCCCGGAGGGCAGCACTGGGGAGAGTTGCAGGGAAGCTGAGTTCAGTGCAGTGTAAGACATTTTCTGAACATTAGAGCCGTACAACAGTGGGAAGGGCCATCTTTCCAGGTAGAGTTTTCTCTTCCCTGGAGGTCTCCAAGCAAAGTTTGGATGATTGCTTGCTAGACAGACAGATTCTCCTTCAGGGATCAGAGAGGATGACTGCAAAAGGTGGAATGTGAACTGAGTCTTGGAGGAAGCCAGGAGCCAGGTGAGGGAGAGCATTTTGGTCAGGCTGTGAAGGATTTGAGAGACCCTCGTGGTAATAGGGAACCTCTGGAGTTTACTAAATAGGGGGATGAAATGGTCAGAACTGAACCTTAATTTGGTGGCTGATTGGAGAGTAGACTTGAATAGCAAGAGAGTGGAGGGAGACAGCTAAGAATCCCCCCTATGCCCCCACCTCCAGGTGTAGGTGTCAGGAAGTGAGAGAGTACAGGTAGAGACAAGGCTTTAGCTGATTGGAGGTGTGGCATGAGTTCAAGAGAGGAATTGAAACTGGGTGACTGAGAGAGTAGTCATGCCCTCAACTGTGACAGGGAATTTAGAGGGGAAAGATAATTGAGTTCAGATAGTGAGTTTAAGGTGTCTGAGACATTCAGTTTGAGATATCCAGTAGACAGATTCAAGGTTGGAGCTCCGTCAATAGAGAGCCAAATAAATCTGAGAATCCTTGGTGTAGAGATTATTAAAACCATAAGAACTAATGAGATCACCGAGTGAAATTGTGTAGGAGAAGAGGGTTACTGCTGATAAACTTGCCTAGTGCAGTAGTGTGGAGAAGAGCAGAGGGCCCAGGATGACCCCTGAGGGACGCCCCCTGTATTGGTGTGACATGGAGGAAGATCCAGCAGCGGATACTGGGAGAGGGGAGGTCCTCTCGGTAGGAGGAGAATGCAGTGTGAGGACAACTTGGAGAGAAGAGAACATCTCAGTGCAGAGGACTGGCTCTTAGTGTCCTTGTTTGAGACTAGAATCTAGGGCACAGACTCTCCAGCCACCGAGATGTTAGCAAAGGTTGGGCTGGTTAATGAGCAGGGGTGGGAAACCTGACCTTCAGGCACACTTGACCCTCTAGGTCCTCAAGTGGGGCCCTTTGACTGAATCCCAAACTTCTCCGATCTGCAGGCCTGGTTAAAGTATCCCAGGGACGCTTGGCTAAGGTAGACTCTGGGAATGAACAGACCTCAAAAGAAAGCATTGAGTGGTGATTACCTGTAATTGCCATTTCTATTGTCCTTCTCTCTTTGTTAATAAATCACCTTATCCAGGGTCCTTGGATCCCACACTTTTTAAAAAGTGGATTTGTGGTATTTAAACAGGAACTGATGAGATAACTGAACAGAATAGGCATTAGATATTTCTAGGGAGGACTAGAGGCTCATACTTTACTATGAAAATTTGTCTTCTGGCAGACCTGGAATTGAAAATTGCAGTAAAAAAGGCAGTTCAGATCACTCTGGATCATTGTGATGAATTCTGGGTGCTTCATTTTGGAAGAGCATTGGCAGACTGAAAGATGATCAGAAAGCATTGAGACCTGGAATGTTAGGTGAGGTCAAGTGGAAAGAGATGGGAGTTATTTATAACTCATGGAAGAGAATAGGGTTAGGGAACAGGGACAGGCCATGGTCAGGATCTGAAAGTGTCACTGCCTCCACTGACTCATAAGAGAAGTAAAACAACTTCGGGGTTTTAGCTCATTTTGAAAAAACTGCCCAGGATGGCGCAGGTGGGCAGGGCTGGAGAGTCCCACTCTTCACTTGGCAGGGGAGCTGGAAGCTGCTCCAGGCTATTCAGAAAACAGTTGGCACTTATTCTGAGAAAGCAACTAAGGGGTCCTTGCCCTTTGGCACAGAAGTCCCACTGCTGGGCTCTGGGAGGGCCCCCAGACCACCAGAGAATGGGGAGCCAAGTGGGTGCTGCACAAATTCTCCATGATTGTAATGGAATATTACTCCATTGGGAGAAATGGCAGACATGAAGAATTAAGAGAAGGTTGGGAAGGCCAGTAGAAATTGATGCATCGTAGAGTAAGCAGATGCTGGAACCCCCCTCCTCCCTCCAAGTCACTTCACAGTGGAGCTTGTGGTAGGAAGAAGAGAGAAGAAAAATTGCCTCTGATATTTCGTTTGCCAGGCTGGAATTCTGGGTGCAGTATACATCATTAGATTGGCTAACTTCATTTTTTTGTTACAAAGGATGACCTGCTGGAGATGGGAGGCGGGAGGGCCGGGCAATACTTTTGGAAATGAAAGGGATGGAAAAACACACGCACTGGAAGCCTTCTAAACCATAAGGGCTGCTATGGGGAAGAGGAACTGATTTCCTTGATACTGTAGAGGGCAGGCCTCTTCTATGAAAAGAGGCAGACTTTGCATGTGGCACCCAAAGGCCCATCTGCCTCTGATTTTAGTTACAGGGAGGGATGTTTGGGCTCACAATGAGGAAGGACTTCTCAAATTCTTTTTGGAACCTTTCAGTTGATCTTGCTGTTCTCACTTCTCTCTCCTTCCTAGTCTGTCATCTGCACAGTGTCCAGATCACTGCTTTTTAAAGGGCCCTCCAGGATCAGAGGCCAGTTTGGCCTTGAAAACTGGTCACTTGTCATAGTCTGTCTCCAGCCTTGTCGCTGTTTCCTCATTCTACATCCCAGCCTACTTTCTTGTAAGCCCTTAACCATTGTTCCTGTCCCATTTCTGCCTGTGCACAGGCTTCCTCACCCTTGCCTCTTAGCATCTCTAGCTTTCTTTAAGACTCAGTTCAAGAACTACCTTTTACCTGTGGTAGAATGTTTATCCCAAGATGGGGAGCAGTGTGATTGAGGGCTTTGGGCTGGGGTCTGGTGGGGAGAGAGTACCAGGATTCCCTTGGGAGCAGACACTTAGAACATCCTATCTCGTCCAGCCCCTTCAGTTTACAGATTGGGTCACAGGGATGTGAGTGGTAGAGTTGGGATTCAAACCCAGATCATTTGACTTTGCACCTGATATTTCTCCTGCATATGATGATGCTTCCCATGAGTGCAGAAGCTACAACTTAATTCCAACAATGACCTCCCTAAAAGGCCAAGAATGAGGAAAAGTAAAATCTGGAAAGGAGGTGAGCTGTTCATATATTGAGCGAGAGAGGGATGATAAATAGGTGAATGGCATTGAACTCTTGTGTGAGTACTAGGGGGGACATGATGAAAGGTGTATTGAAGATAGCTACCATTGAAAAGGGCTTGTGTGTGGCCCCTGAGGGCAGATTGGGAGCTGGGATACTACGCTGCAGGAAAGGCAGAGCTCTGTTTGGAGTAACTAAATCACTATTAGATAATGAGTTGTAATTGGGTAACGATTACTGTCAGGTAACCGCTGTCCCAAAGTGGAGTAGGTTATTTTGGGATGTAATGGCTTCTTGTGGTCAGAAGGTAACCAAATGGAGGTCCGGGTATTGTAGAGGGAAGGATCTTGTACGGATGGGATTTTGAGAACCTGGGGGGGGTGAAATGGAGGCTGGGCTCCCAGAGGGAGGCAGGAGTAATGAGCTCAGCCCCAGGTAATAGGATCTGTGGGTTGTGGCCATGTGTGAGCTTAGGGAGGAACCTTTATAACCAGGTGAATGCTGGTACCAGCTGCAGCCGTGGCAGGTTGGGATGGAAGATGGTTTTGAAGGGAGACTGGGGATCCTGTTTTTGACATGTTGAGCCTTAGGCAACAGACTCTTTGCAGATGAGCTAGGTAGGGGTCAAGAGAAATTGGTCTTGGTCTCCAATTAAGCACCCTTGTATTGAGCTTGGGATTTGTTAGCAATCCAAGTACATAAAGAATTTTAAAAAATTTTAAAAAGAAGACATTTAGGGGAAGGTGGAGGAGGTCCACTCTCCCTTAGAATTTTGGGGAGATCCTTAACCTTCTGCCCATGCAGAGAGCTCTAGTAGAGGGCTGCATTCCAGGGCTAGTTCTGCCACTTAGTTTCTGGCTTGATCTTAGCATTTAAAACCATTAAAAGGAATAATAAACTTAACAGCTGTCAGCAAAGACAATGAACAAACCTTAGCCCCAAACTCTAGCCTTTAACAAGGCAGAACCAAAAGAATTAATAGGGAGGAAGGTACCCATTGGATGGAAGATGTTTTTGTTCGGAGGCCCCATTCAGACATGTCTGAAATTCCACCTGTGACCTCATTTTCTTTCTTTGTTTTTCTTTTTTTCTTTTTCTCTTAGTGTAGCTTTAGTCAGTTTGTATACAGTTTGGGCTGAGCCCATTTGTTTCCTCTTCAACTCACAGAGGCTTTCCATGTTTCTTTGTATGTCTCCTCATTGTCACTTTCAGCCACCAACAATCTAGAAATGTTCTGTTCCACCAAAGGGCCTGACTTGGTCAGACATTCTCCAGTTATTGGACATGTCCATTGCTGAAGAGTTTTCTGACTTGAGTGGAATCAAATTGATTGTAGTTATCTGGTTAGTGAGTTTTAGTGTATTCTTATGGTTACTACCAGTTTTTATTTCTTCCTTCATAAATTGTCTCTTCATGTTTTTCGACTCTTGCTCCATTTGTCAATACTTGATATCAGCCCTTCCAGAAATACGATTCCCAGAACACACAGTCCTTGAACTGGGGGGTCTAATGAGGATGGACACCCAAAGCCCTTGCTTTGGGCACCATGTTGTTGAGTCGTTTCAGTGCTGTCTGACTCTGTGGCCCCATTTGGGTTTTTCTTGACAAAGATACTAGAGTGGTTTGCCATTTTACTTCCCTAACTTCTTTTAGAGACGAGAAAACTGAGATAAACAGGGTAAGTGACTTACCCAGAGTCATGTGGCTAGTAAGTATCTGAGTATTTGAATGTGGTGTTCTATTCACTGGGCAGGTGGGCACCACGCCTCTTTTAACCTTCCTTTAGCCTCTTGGCCCAAGTCACACTGTTCCCTGTTGAGCTTGCAGTCCACTAAAGCCTCCAGATCTTTTTCTGTGAACTACTTTCTAGGCATGTGCCTTTATCCTGGACTGGTGCAGATTTTTTTACCCATAACTAAAAAAAGGACTTCAGATCTAGTTGGGGTACCTAGAAATCTAAGTGCCACATGTATTTCAGTTGGTTTTCTACCAGATTTGTCTTCTGCTCTTCTTGTCCTTTTCTATCCAGCCTGGTTCAGCCTACTGGGTTGAACCCGTGCTTCCTTCCTCTGCTCAGGCCTCGATACAGGGACGGCTGCTGGTGTGGGGTTGCTTGCAGATTGCTCCATTGGAAGTGCTTCTAGAGTCACCTCTGTCTTTCTGAGTTCACATCTTGAGGGTGGGGGTGGGGTGCTGCTGTAGCGCCATGCTGATGCGGCTGCCACGAGTGGTAGTCTTCTGTATGGCAAAAGTAGAACTAACTTCCTAAGCCCTGATTCATGAAGCTTCTGTCTCTTGTAAAGGGAAAAGTACTCATATTTGATATTATCATTGGGTGTTACTTCATATCTTCTTTAAGTTTATATCTGAAGAATGATTCTGTTTTATCCCAAAGCAGTACATGAGAACAAGGCTCTGGCAAAAATAGCCAGTCCAGGTTGTCTGAATTTCTTATTTGTTGAAGGCAATTTAGTATATCAGGAAGTGGCAGGGAGAGGGCTTGGATAAATCGCTTCATCTCCTCTCAGTTTCCCCCTCTGTAAAACTGAGTTGGATTAGATATTTGCCAGCCTCTCTGGTTCTCTCGTAGTGTCTTTGGGCTGTGGGGCATCATGAACTGACCCAGTTAAGTTTTCACATGGCAAGCTTAGCTCATGAATCTTTGTGGGTTTTTGCAGGTGACCGAGCTCAACGAGCCACTCTCCAATGAAGACCGAAACCTCCTCTCCGTGGCCTACAAGAACGTGGTGGGCGCGAGGCGGTCTTCCTGGCGTGTCATCAGCAGCATCGAGCAGAAGACGATGGCTGACGGCAATGAGAAGAAGCTGGAGAAGGTGAAGGCCTACCGAGAGAAGATTGAGAAGGAGCTGGAGACTGTCTGCAATGATGTGCTGGCGCTGCTCGACAAGTTCCTCATCAAGAACTGCAACGACTTCCAGTATGAAAGCAAGGTCTTCTACCTGAAGATGAAGGGAGATTACTACCGCTACCTGGCTGAGGTGGCTGCGGGCGAGAAGAAGAGTGGCGTGGTGGAGTCCTCTGAGGCCGCTTATAAGGAGGCCTTTGAGATCAGCAAGGAGCACATGCAACCCACCCACCCCATTCGGCTGGGCCTGGCCCTCAACTTCTCCGTCTTCTACTACGAGATCCAGAACGCCCCCGAGCAGGCCTGCCTCCTGGCCAAGCAGGCCTTCGATGACGCCATCGCCGAGCTGGATACACTCAACGAGGATTCCTATAAGGACTCCACTCTCATCATGCAGCTGCTTCGAGACAACCTCACCCTCTGGACGAGCGACCAACAGGACGAGGAGGCGGGAGAAGGCAACAACTGAAAGCAGCCCCCCGGCGAGTCCACAGCCCCCACGCTCCTCTGCCCTCCCCCAGCCCCAAGCCATCCCCATCGTTGTCATTGACGCGTCCCCTGCCACGGTCCCTCGATATCTAGTGCTAAACATATCTGTATTGTCCGCACAGCGACTCAAAGCTGCCCACCCTCCCACAAATCAGGAAGCAGCCCCAGACACGGCTTCATGGGCATTGCTGGATTGATGGATGGTTGGAGCCTGCGGGAGCTTCCCCCTTCTTGGGTTGTGCACACAGGAGGCTCTTGAATGGATGTGTGCCTTTTGAGCTAGGAAGCCCAGTGAAAGGAAGGGAGGGGGAGGGAGGGAGGAAAGAAGGAAGGAAGGAAGGAAAGAAAGGAAGATTGGAAGGAGAATTAGTCTACATTGATCTTAAAAATTTGTCCCATTTCAGCTGCGCTAATAGTGTTTTGTTGAGCAGTACGTCACCTGCATGCGGAATACGTTGATCCCTCCCCCTGCCACTGTCTCTCCGCCAACAGGAAACAGGTACCAGAAGCTGATGCGCCAAGAGACGAGCCGCACCGTCCATCAGCTCACACGGACTGTCGCCAACGTGAGGTTTCCGTAATGCCTTGTGTTTGCCTCTTTCCATGATGTGCACAAACCTTGTTTTCAGTGCGATGCCTCTAAAAGTTTTGATACTTGTAACTTCTGTTTTCGGTTGCGATTGTTCAGGAATCATGGATTTATTATTATTATTGCATATGTTTTTGGTAACTCTTTGGCCGTTGTCCTTGTGGATTCTGACAGCGAGTGCCATGTGTCAGCCCATGTCGATCAAGGTGGATGATTGTGAAACACCAGACTTCTAAAATCAATGTTTTGGAATTCAGTGGAATAAATAAATGCTGCTTTGGGGATATTATCGCTACATGTGTGGTCTGCACTCATTCTTTCCTCCCCCCATCCCCCTGTCCTCATCCTCCACCCCATGGGAGGGGATTTTGTGCCAGCTGCCACGTTCTAGCTGTGGGACCCTGGGCAAATCAGTGAAACTCCTCTTCCTCATTTATAGTATGAAGGTAATATCAGCACCCACCTCACTGGGATAAAATACATGAAGTATCTTGCAAGCCTTTAAGCACTCTGTAAAGATGTCAGCCATTCCTCTTGTCCCCTGAGTATATAATACCGAGGCTACCTCTGGCCTGAGGTCTGCTTAGTTTACGTCTGGTCTTGGAAACCTTCTTGGGATTGTGGAGCTGGGTCTGAAAGCCTGGGGGAAGGGGAAGGAAGTTGGGATGAATGAATGCGTGAGTGAATGCAGGATGATGGGATTTAGAATGGCCAACCTCCTTTTACAAAGGAGGAAACTGAGGCCAGGCTTGGGGAACAGACTTGCTCAAGGTCCATGCGTAGTAGATGCAGAACTGCTAACTTTCAGTGTGGTCTTCTCCACCAACCCTTCAGCCCCTACCCCGTCCTTACCCTGTTCCCCCTCCCCTTTCTGGTCTCTTCCACCTGGTAGCAACAAAGTTCTCTGTTGTCCTTCCTTATTACAAATCACTTGACACACAGTCTTTGGTGTTTTCAGTATCCCTAGAAGCAACTAGTACTTCAAGTCTGATGCTGATTTAATTGCACTTCAACCAGTGTACACGCCCTCTGTTTTGGCTGCTGATTACCTGGGAGTCTCTGAGGTTATACAAAGATCCTGCCTTCACTTTTATAAAAGGCAGAGAGTCCTGCTTAAATTCTAAAAGTGTAATAACCCTGCCAACATGACTACAACTTTAATATCTAATCCCAGAGATGGGGGTCTGAGCTTTCTTTATTCTTTGATGGGGGGGGGGGAGATTATATAGGTGTCTCAAAGGTTTTAGTGCAGCTTTAAGCTTTAACAAGCTTATTAAATTATTAAGTTCATTAAATTTTTAATAAACGTAGACCTACTTTAAGCCTTGAAACCCCATGTATCGCTACATCTTTTGTGATTTAATCCTAGCACTGCATCAGCACATTGACTAGGTTAATGAATTCAAAGACCCATCTGATCATAACAATAGCAAATGAAATAGTTCATTACAGTTTGCAGAACATTTTATGTGTCTTACTGGAGTCTCGTAGCAACACCCAAGTGGGTGTTAGTGATGTACCCATTTTGCAGATAAAGAAGCCACTGGAGAGAACTTAAGTGACTGGCCTAGGGTTATATAGCAGGATTGCAACTCAGGTATCTTTGAGTCCCAAGCCCCTCACATGGTTCAGTTCATTGCACCATCAAGTCAGAAGTTGTAAGCTGTGTTGGAGGAGATTCCCACATGGATGGTTCCTTGAAGGCAAAAAGGAATGAGCTGTCACAATCCTGCCCCTTCTAAATAGGACTTCTGATCTTATCAGTGTGGATATTCCTTCCAGGGATGTTAAGCCACTCTCAGCTGCCCATCGTGTGTGACTTACCTGTGTTCTCCCAGGAGAAGAGGTCTACTTTATTATTACTTTAAGAAAAAGCATTGAAAATCCACCTTGCCCTCCACTGAGAAAGAAAAAATACCCTGTTCCAAACATAGTCAAGTAAAATAAATCCCTCTACTGACCATCCTCACCCCACTCTCTTCCCAGGGCTTCAGTCTGCTCTTGTCTGTCCAATGAATCCATCATCTCTTGGGCAGGTTAGCATATTTAATTGTGAACCCTCTGGAATTATGGTTGGTCATTTCTGTCCCAGTTTTTCATGACTCATCAGTGGAGCATGTAGTCTGCCCATTGATTATCCACTCCACCTCCTACATCTTTCTGATAACAGACTCTGCCTGTAGATATTATACTTTGGATTCTCAAAGTGTTCATTGAATGTTAAGAATAGGGAAGATTTGCACTTAAAATCTGAATGCATATTGGTGCCCATCTGTTCAGAAGTTGGACAAACTTTAAAGAATGATTCACCAATGAAGTATCTGTTAATCCCTCTTCCAGATAGTTAAGGCAGTGGTCATGTTCCCCCTCTCTTCAGCTCAGAATTGAATATGGTTTGGAACAGGATGCCCGTGGATTGTTTGGCTAGACGAAAAGTTTCATGAACTTAGAAGAAGGTCCCAGGTGGAGTGTCCTGGGGACTCCTCCAAACTAAATCTCTGAGTCACAGTCATCTCAACATCCCAAGCAAATGGTTCATCTCATTCAGCCTTTGCTGACACCTCTGGTGATACCCTCCTGGACAGCTCTAATCAAAGTCTTCCCAGATGTTGACCATTTGTTTCTTCTGCTACTTCCCCCATTGCTTGTGGTACTGCCCAGTGGGGCCAGGGAACCAGTCTAAGAATACATCTTTCCTATGGTAATATTTAAATTACTTGTGTTAGGTCCCTGAAGCCCTCAACTTGAGATCCTTCCTCATCCTGGTCACCTGTATGAACAACTTCATATCCCTCTAAAATGTGATTATTTGGTGATTTTTCAGTTGTTTCTGGTCCCATTTGGGTTTTTCTTGGCAGGTACTGGAGTAGTTTGCCATTTCCTTCACCTCATTTTACAGAGGAGGAAACAGGCAAACAGGTTGAAGTGACTTGTCCAGGGTCACAGGGCTAGTAAATGACTGAAGCTGGATTTGAACTCTGGTTGGTTGGTTGTTGTCCTTCATTCCCAGGGAGGACCAAAATGACATCACTATGCTAGAGTCAAGTTCCAATATGTCTGACTGTGACTGATCAGACCAATACAAGTTTGGAATGTTCTACCACAGGCACTTTCCATTGCACCGCCCAGTGGTACTCAAAGATTATTTCAGGTCTTCTTATGATATAGACCTCAGCCTTTTCACCAGCCTTCTGACTCTCCTCTACATAATTCAACTTTTGAATACCTCTGCAAAAGTTCATGGTGCCTGGAATTGAATATGATTTGGTATGAGCATAAGCTGCAGTTGGATTATTTGACTAGACCAAAAGCCTCATGTCTAAATGTCACCTTGGAAGGAGGGCCCAGGTAGAGTGTCCTAGGGATCTCTGGCTCCGTTTTTGAAATCAGTGACTTGGATAAAGGCATTGATGGCATGTTGACAAATCTGCAGAGGATTCAGCAGGGAAGGACAGCTAAGCACCTTGGATAACCATTCAAGAAGATCTTGACAGTGACTTAAAATGAAATTGCATAGGCATAGATGTAAATATATTCTTGGGATTAAAATGAGCTTCACAAATACAAGATGGGGGAGGCATGACCAGCCAATAGTTTGTCTGCAAAAGATAGTGAGTTTTATTGAACTTTGAGCTCAGCACAAGTCAAACAAGGCAAAGCCAATGCAACTGCATTAAGAGAGGTCTGGTGTCCAGAACCAATATGGCAGAGGTACATTTGTACTCTGCTCTAGTCAGGGCATATATGGAGTTTTGTGTCTAGTTCTGGGTACTGCATTTTGGGAGAACACCTAGAAAAAGTCAAACCGGAATATGAAGAGACTTTCCGTAAGAGGATCAACTGAAAGAATTGGAGAGCCTACTGCCTGAAGAGGAAATCAGAGGGGAAAGGGGATGTAATAACTAACAAACAGGTTATTGGAACAGAGATGAGCCTTGTTCTATTTAGCCCCAGAGGACAGAACTAGCAGCACTGGGGGTTGGGGGAAGTCTTGACATGAGGGAAACCTTCCCAACAACTGTCTTGAAGGGGAGTGGGCCGCTTTGAGATGTTAATATGTTCCCCTTCTCTGGGTGACCATTTTTGGGTAATGGGACCCAATGGGAATGGGAATTCTGGGGCAATTAAGAGGCAGTGGATAGAGCGCTGGGCCTGAAGTCAAGAAGACCAGAGTTCAAATATGACCTCAAACACTTACTAAACTGTATGACCCTAGTCAAGTCACTTAACCTGTTTACCTCAGTTTCCTCCTCTGCAAAATAAGCTGGAAGAGGAAATGGCAAACCACTTCATTATCTTCACCAAGAAAACCCCAAATAAAGACATGAGGAGTGGGACATGACTGAACAACAACTAGGATGGGAATTCTTGTCCAGGAATGGATTGGATTAGATGCCTTTGAAGTCCCTTCAAACTCTTAAGATTCCGTGACAATAATCTCCTCCAAAAACTACTGTTAATACAGACCAAAATCCAAATTGACTTTGGTATCTTAGGTTTAGAAGTGGAAGGACTCTTAGAAGCTATCCATCCCCATCCTCATAATATTATAGATGTGGAAACTGAGGCTTAGGAGACGGTGACTTGACCAAGGTCACATGGAGTAAGGTAGAACCATAATTTGAACCCAGATCCTCTGACTCCAGTACATTTTCCCATGTGCCACATTTGTCCTTATCATACTCTTGACATAAGTTGCAACCCCAGGTCCACAAAAATTCAGGTCTTTTTTTTTTATGGGAAATGTGTGATAAAACACCTCACTTCTTTGTTTGTGTGATTGGTGTTTGTTTCTGTTTTTCACACTGAAGTTCAAGTTTTCATGTTTATTATGTAAGAAGGTATAGAAAGGGAATAAGTCATGAGATAATGGCTAATATGAAGTCCTTTAAGACTTGCAAAGCACTACAGCCCCCACACACCCACCCACCCACACATGTGTGAATCATAGATTTAGATCAAAAGGGGACCTTAGACCTGTTTGGTACATTTTACAGTTGGGGAAACTGAGGCTGTTGCAGTGGCTTGCTCAAGGTAGCACCAAGTAAGTGACAGAGCCAGAAATTCAACATTTTCCATTGCACCATGCAATGTTTTATTTAAAACTACTCAGGACCCACCCCCACCCCAAATTCAACCAAAGAGATACATGAGTTGGTCGTTTCAAATATAGCTTCACTTATATAAGCTGCTATGTGTTCAGTCAAGTGGATTATCTGAGTCATTCCATCTGGAGCACTGTGTCCAGGCCTGGGCACATTTTAGGTTGGAATTTGGGAAGCCAGGGTCTTTTTCAGACAAGGGCATTCGGGATGGCAGTGAGTTTGGAAGACATGGGGGTTGAAGGAATGGGGAGAAGTTCATTTGGTAGAAAAGCAGATTTTTAGAAGTGGAAAAGGGAGGAAGATGAATTTATAGACTTTCAGTCTCTTTCAAGAGAAAGTTGACTTGTTTTATGTGACTGCACAGAACCTCAACTAATGGGTGGAAATTCCAGGGGACCCCTTCAGGTATTTAGGAGGGAACTTTCCAGTTAAAGGAATCATTAATAGCATAGTAGGGAACGTTTTGCCACAGGAGCTGTTAAGTACCATGGGGAAGCTGGACTAGAATGACCTCATAAAGCTCTATGATTTTCCCGTGGACTATGCTAGCTTGTTGTGGGAATATAAAAGGAAGACAACTGTTGCCTTCAAGGTGCTTATAATCTAATTGGGGAGAAAAGTCCAACTCCTTTGGAAATAACTTGGAAGCCCAACTGGTAGGAATCAGTCTTACACATTGAATAAAGTGTTTTTTTTTAATTAATTTTTTTATTAGCATTTATTAAGCACATACTATGTGCTAAGCACTGGTAATACAAAAACAACAACGCCCCCCCCCCCAACCAAACCAGTCTTCACACTCTTAAGTGTTCACAGTCTAATGATTAAACCTTTCTTCTCCTTACCTTTAACTCCAGAAAAATACATGAATGTAATGAAATACATAGTCAAATAAAACCGTTCTCACTTTGTCCATATTCAAGAATATGTGTCTCACTTTTGCATATTCAGTCTGTCACCTGTGTCAGGAGTTCTTCATCAGCAGACCAATATAAAGTGTTAACCTAGAAAATGAACAATATACATGAAGGTTCCCTCTTGTTTATATGACAAGGGCATAGGGAGTATGGAGAGCCCTGGTTTTGGAGTCAAGAGAGCCTGGGTTCAACCCCTATCCCTGTCCCTTACTACCTGTGTGACCTTGGGCAAGTCACCTATCTTTTGAATGAGAAGGTTTGGCTTGGTGACTTCAGAACTCCAAGTTAAGATGCTAGAATTTTAATGAACAGGAAATGATTGGTGTGGTCTGGAGTCAGGGAAGGCTTTCTGGAGAAGGTGGGATTTGAACTGAGCTTAAAGGACACATTCAACCAGCATTTCCCAGGTGAATTTATTCGTAGGGCACATTTGGGTTGAAAATATATTGATGGGATCCATAAAGGCTGGTCACATGAATTGGAAATTTTGGAGGAAAAAATAGAGAAAATTAAGTTTTCATATTAAAATTTCTGCTTGTAACGCTACTGCTGCTGTTTGTCCTTAGGTTCTCGAAGAGGACCATGACATCAGGAAGGTGAAGTCAAGACATGCAAATGAAAAGGATTCCAGTGAGGCAGGGCTGTGCAGTCATCAGCCTCACTTTGTCTTCCAGCCAGGATTGGCTGCAGATGGCCCGGACACAGTGGGAGACCTTGGCCTTTTCAAGCTAAGGTCTCAGTTTGCCTTAAATTTTGATAATGTACAATCTATTCCATAGAGATAAGACCTGCATTTATAACTTCATCTGCCTAGGTTTATGTGGTTAAGAACCCCTCCTAGTCAGCCCCTCCCAAGTGCAACCTGCAGACAGGGAAGTGAGAATTGGTAACTTGCCCAGGGTTACACAGCTCAGTGGTATCAGACAGAGACTGAACTTAAACCCAGATGGACCTTCCTGGTCTAGGCAACCTCTCTGCTACAACATGTGGCCTCATAATTTAATTATGTGATTAACTTAAGAGGCGGTGCAGTGTAGTGGTTAGCAGTCAGTCCTTGGAGTCAGAAGGACCCGTGGTTAACTTCAGTTACTGACCCAAACTGGTTCTGTGACCCTGGGCAAGGGTTGGCCAAATGGGGGATCATCCTCACTGGGAAAGCTGTTGCTTCAGCAGAAGTTTCCTACACTAAATCACAAATCTAGTAGAATTAACCATATGTCAAATCCCATCTGTATCCAGGGCACTAGGCTTCATCCTAGAGGTCCATTTTGGTCAGTTTTTTCAGTTGTGTCTGACTCTTTGTGACCCTATTTGGGATTTTCTAGGCACAGGCACTAGAGTGTTTTGCCATTTCCTTCAGCTCATTTTATAGATGAGAAAACTGAGGCAAGCAGGGCTAAATAATTTGTCCAGAGTCACACAAGCTACTAAGTGTCTGAGCCTGGATTTGAACTCGGGAAGATGAGTCTTTTTGACTCCAGGCCTGATGCTGTACCACCCAGCTGCCCAGAGAGGTCCAAGTTTTCAAAAAAATGTATTTATTCCCTACCGCTAGGGAGCTTATTGTTAAAGGTGTATATGTTTGCTACATACACAACTAATACAACATGAGTGAAGTCAGGGAGACCTCAGTTCAAATCTTGTCTTAGACCTTTACCCTGTCTGCAGCCCTGGGAGAGTCATTTAACCTCAGAGTTTCCTCATCGGTGAAGAAAAGGAGGTGAATTTGATGACCTCTAAGGTCCTTTCCAGCTCTAAATCTAAGATCCAATGAGAAAAGACCACTACCAGCTGTTAGATCAGGGAAGGCTTCATGGAGGAAGTAACCTCCTTTGAAGGATGGGCACATATTCAACAGGGAAGAGGGAGAGGAGGAGTGAGGGACACCTAAAGGGGATGGGAATGGGAAGTTTGCAGTGGCCTGGAGGTAGAATCTTCTTCTGTCTTCCTTGCTGTGTGACCCTGGGCAAGCCACTTAAAGCTCTGTTTGCTTCAATTTCCTCATGTGTAAAATGAGATAATAACTGTCCCACCTCCCAGGGTTGTTGTAAGGAATAAATGAGATCATATTTGTAAAGTGTTTTTAGCACACAGTCGGTGGGGTGTAATTATTACATTATAATGTGGAGGGCAGTTATATCAGATACTAGTGGAAAGGTAGGGCGCCGCCAGATTTTCCTCACAATCCTTAGCTGAGAACCTCCTCTTTTACAGGAAACATTGAAACGCCTAACACTCAGATTCCTTCTACCCCTCTCATCCTTCCCATCTCACGTGGTGGAGTGGCCTTCCTCCTTACCAAGGCTGACCCCTTTACCTGCTCAGGTGACCCCATTCTGTCTCTTTTTCTCCAGTACATTGCCCCTTCTCTCTGTCATCCCTACTCTCACTTATTTCCAACTTCTTCCTCCCTTTCTCTTCTCATTCTCTGCTCCATAAACATGTCTCTCCTATCCTGAAAAAAATCTCCCTTGATCCTTCCATCTTCCTATTCTCTTCCTTTTTGTAGCTTGCCTCCTTGAGAAGGTCACCTGCTTTGTCTCCTCCCGCTCTCTCCTAAGAAGATCCCGATGGTTTGGTTTCTGATCTGTGTATTTCCCCCAAACTGCTCTCTCCAAAGTTAAATGATCTCTTAGTCGCCAAATCCAATGACCTTTCTCCATTCTCATTCTCCATGAGCTCTCTGCAGCCTTTGGCACTGCCATTAGTCTCCTCTGCTTGCGACTCTATTTTCTCTAAGTTTTCAGGATGTCCCTGTCTCCTCTTCTCTTCCCTCTCTGACCACTCCTTCTCTGTCTTCTTTGCTGGATCCTCTTCTGATCATGCTCTGTACTGGGCCCTCTTCTTTTCTACCTCTACACTAATTCGTTTGGTGCTTTCCTCAGCTGCCATGCATTTAATGACCATCTCTATGCTGGCGATTTTCAAACCTACTTGTCCTGCCGCATTCTCTCTGCTGACCTCCAATCTTGCATCTTTAACTGCCTCTCAGACATTGTGAATTAGATGATCAGTAGGCATCTTAAACTTAGGATATCCAAAATGGAACTCATCTTCTTTCCCCTGAACCTCCCCTACTCTTACATTCCCTGTTACCATGCAGGACAACACCCCCCTCCCAGTCCCTCAGGTTCACAACTCAGGAGTCATCCTGGACACCTCAGTGTTTCCTAACCTCCCATATCCAAGCTGTTCCTGTTGATTTCACCTTTGCAGCATCTTTTCTCCTCTTGTTGCTCCCACCCTCGTGCAGACCTTCATTACTTCACCTCTAGACTACTTCAATAGGTGCTCATGGATCTGCCTGCCTCAGGTCTCTACTACTATCCTCTGTTTGGCCATTAAAATGATTTTCCTAGACCAGGGTCTAATCATGTCACCTTTGTACTCAATAAATTCCAGGAACAAATACAGAAGACATTCAAAGCCCTTCATAACCTTTCCCTCCTATCTTCCTCGTCTTCTTATACCTTACTCCGTAACATATACTCTTCAATGCAGAGACACCAACTTCTTGGCTGTCCCACAAACAACATTCTCCGTCTTGGCTCTATGCATTCTCTCTGACTCCCATGCCTGGAATCCTGTCTCTCCTCAACGCCACCTACTGACCTCCCTGGCTTCCTTTAAGTCCCAACTGAAATTCCACCAGCTATAGGAAACCTTCCCCAACACCCCCTTAATTCTGGTCCTTCCTTCTTTTAATTATTTCCTATTTATCTTGTATATAGTGCCCAGTCTCTCTCTCTCTCTCTCTCTCTCTCACCCCCCCCCCCCCGGTTACATTGTGAGCTCTTTGAGGGCAGAGACTGCCTTTTTAAAGTTATTCTTGCTTCTTTCTCTTCTTTTTTATACCTTCAACACTTAGCACAGTGCATAACACATAGTAGACACTTAGTAAATGTTTATTGATTAAGATTTTTGGAGGACCTTGAATATCTGACCAAGGAGTTTGAACTTTCCTCAGTAGGCAGCTTGAACAGGGCAGTGACCATCACATCTAGGCATAAGGAAAGTTGGCTGCCAGTGTGTGTCAAGGTTGGATTGCAAGGGGAAGAGAGCAGAGGTTTGGACACAGGTTAGGAGATTGTGATGATAATTTATGGAGGGTAATGGGTTTATAGCAGGATAGTAGCACTGGGAACAGAAGAGAGAGGCAGAAATGGAATATTATTTTCCTCTAAGAAACAGTAAATATGAAGAATTCAGAAACACATGAAAAACACCTATGAACTTTCACAGAACAAAGTAAGAGGACCCATGGCACAAGTGGAACCCAAACCCACCAACCCTCAAATGAAACAGAAAACTGTCTGATGGTAAGGACCAAACTTGCCCCTACAGCAGAAATTACAAATTGAAGTCACCTCCCTTCTTTGTAGAGGTGGGAAACTATGGGTGTGGAACACCGCATGTACTAGCAGCTGCACTGGTAAGTTGATTAATTTTGCTTAACCGTTTCCACCCCCTCCTTTCTCTTTTTAAATTATCTGTCACATAAGATGCCTCACTGGGTAGGGGAAGGGGAAAGGATATTCATTTGGAAATGATAGTGATGTAAAGCTATAGATATTGATTGTAATGCAGTTTTTTAAAAAAGGATACAGATGTTTGAGAGATTGTAGGGGTAGGGTCCATCGGATTTGTTAACTGATAGAAAGTGAGGGAAAGGAGAGAGTCAGACACTGAGAGATCCCCTACCTTTGCCTTTTACAGATGTGTTTGGTGCTGCTGTTGAAGGGAGTGAAGCCAGAAGGAAGAGTATTTGGGAGAAAGATGCTGCCTTCTGTTTAGAAAGTGTTGGATTTCAGGGCTCCTAGGATATTTAGATGGAGATCAGGTCTGGAGCTCAGAAATCTTGGAGCCATCAGTAATTGAGCTGTGAAAGAATAGGATTTCCAAGGGAGAGATTGTAGAGAGAGGAGAGAAGAGGGTGGAGAGCAGAACTTTGAGGGTTGAAAGGATGAGGAAGGTGAGGTAAAGGAGTATTAAGAAGTAGGATAGCCAGGGAGAGGCTGGTATGGAACTGAATCAGTATGTTAACTTAGGTAGTACTGTTATTTTTATTTCATTGGCAGGACCTATCCATGAACAATAAGCATTTCTCCATTTATTTAGGTCTGTATTTTTGTAAAGACTTTTATAGTCACAGTCATGTAGTTTCCATGTGTGTATTGGTAGATAGATTTCCAAGCACTTTATACATCCTGTAGTTATTTTGAATAACTTTTCTGTTTTTTCCTGTCCTGTTTTGCGGGTGTGGGTGGATAACATACAGAAAATGTAACCATGAGGAAGATCAGGGTCCGAAAGCCAAGTAAGGGATTGGACTTATTCTTCTTGGGCAGAGATGGAGGCATAAGACTGTAGTGTGTGTGTGTGTGTGTGTGTGTGTGTGTTCGTCCTTTGTTGCTGGAGAAGACCACGCCATCAGAAAAGTAATGACATGACTTGCACTTGACTTTGTTTTGAGTGAGGGAGGGCTGTGCAGGTCACCAGCCTCACTTCTCCTCCCGAGCCATCTGGGTCCAGTGACCAGATATTCATCAGGATGACTGGAGATGACCCAGGATGAGGTAGTTTGGGTTATGTGACTTGCCCAAGGTCACACAGCTGGTGAGTGTCAAGTGTCTGAGGTGAGATTTGAACTCAGGTCCTCCTGACTTCTACACTAGTGCTCTATCCACTGCACCACCTAACTACCCCCAGGAGAGGGGCCTGGGTTTGATTCTAACCTCTGATACTGCCAGTGTGACCCTGAGCAAGTCCACTTCTCTAGGCCCCAGTTATCTCATTTGGGGAACCCTGGATGAAGACATAGACCAGCAGAGAACTCCAGGTAGGGAGAAGCATTGTTATGCAGTCATTGAAGGTCTCTCTTTAGAGTGATCCTGGCCATTCTCAGGAGATAATGTCCTTTTCTCACATGCCATTTGGCTGCACCTTTTGGAATGGGATTTGCTGGTTTTGTGACCACATTTGGGATATCATGGAATAACCAGAAATTGTGGGTTCATAGGGTTTACAGCTCAGAGTCTTAGAGAGAATAAGCATTTATATAATACCTAATACATGCCAAGCACTGAGCTAAGTGCTTTTTTTTGTAACAAATATCTCATTTGATCATCTAGTCTAGCCCCTTCAGATGACAGAGGAGGAAACTGAGTCACAGAGAGGTGGAGGGACTTAGAATCCAAGGTTAAGAGCCAAGTGAGGGACTTTAGAGAGCCTGTAGTCAACTCTTGGTTTTATTTCTTCCTTTCTTTTTTTTTTTTTTTAATATCAGTTAACAAGCATTTTTTATCTCTTTCCAACCCCTGAGGGCTGGGCTCTAAGGGCCCTTCCAACTCAGAGATTTTATGAGTTCCCCCCATGGTCTCCATATTGCTTTTTTCTCTGCTTCCAAGACAGGAGCTTAGTAGAAAGTACATGAACAGGATCAGAAGACTTGAGTTTGAGTGGAGGCTCTGCCATCGACTGGCTGGGTGACCTTGGGCAGGTAGCTCTCCCTCTCTGATCTTGCTTCCTCTGGGGAAATAAGAGCAGTTGGACAAGACTGATCACTGAGCTCTAGGAATCCAGGAGATCCAAAGCAGTCCAGGCTCCCTTAGCCAAGGCTGGACTTCCTAGGTACCCCTGCCAGAATCTCAGGAGAAAGGCATCTGACTTGTTGTCCAGCTCCCTTCAGCTTCTATCAAATGGACAGAATATCACTGAAATTTAGAAAGGAAATTGTAAAGACATGGAATGAATTTGATGGGCAGGGAAGATAAGAGGACTAGGGTAGGGGAAGCTGCATCACAAGGGTCTCACTGCTTTCACCAGTGAAGGTTTGTGTGTATGTGTGTGTATGTGTGTATGTATATGTGTGTGTATGCACGTACGTGTATGTTCTTGTACTTTAATAAAAAGGGTGTTGCCATGATGTGTGGGTGACCTTACTGCCAGTAAATACAGAAATAATTTTGCAGTCGGGGTGGGGGTGTAAGCATGGCCTATTTCTGAGCTAAATTTGTCAGCTTGTCACAGAGCCCCTTGTCCATCCTCACACTTCAATCATTTGGTCACAAAACATTTTCTTTGTGTCTTTCTTTCTGTAGCAAAATCGCTGCAGCCTAAAAAAGCAAGCATCAAGCAGATAGCTTTAAGACATGGAATGTCAGGGCTGGAAGGGAGCTTAGAGAAGTTCAGAGCTGGGAGAGGCCAGTTATTTTATGGACTTTTTAAAAGCTATTTCTCTATTCCAGACATTGTGCTAAGTCCTGGGATACAAAGGAAAGCAAAACCAGTCCCTGACTACCCTCAAGGAGTCTGCCTTCCAGTGGGGGACAATTAAATAGCTGCCCATACTAGGTATACTCATTGTAAATGAAGGATGCTCTCAGAGGGAAAGAGGGTCAGATGGGATCAGGAGCAGCCTCTTAGGAAAGGTATGATTTGGGCAGAGTCCTGGAGGCAGTCAGGGAAGCCAGAAGGGAGATCATTCCAGGATTAGGGGACAGTCAGTGCAAAGCTAGAGTTGGGAGCTATGGGTCACATGGGATAAGTGGCAAGGAAGTCTGTGTCATTGTACTGTGAAGAGGGGAGGGATGTGTAAGAGAAGGGGCCAGGTTGGGATGGGTTTTACATTTCAAAGAAAGTATTTATTATTTAATTCTGGAGCTAACGGAGTTACTGAAGGTTGTATGACATGGTCAGACTGTGCCCGTTGAGTGGAGGATGGATTGGAGTGAGGAAGGCAGTTAGGAGGCTATTGAAACAACATGGGTGAGCAGTGATGAGTGGAAGGATAGTGGCTGTGGGAGGGGAGAGAAGGGAACCTATAAATAAGAGAGATGATGAGAAGGTAGAAAGGACATGACATCCAATGTTAGGGCTGAAAGGACCATAAGATGCCAGAGCCAGACAAAACTGAAACCGTACACTAGAACTGGAAGGAAGCCTAAGAAAATGTGGAGTCGGAGCTAGAAAAGCTCTGGGGATTGTCTAGGCCAGCTGTACTCCCCTTTGCATTTTACAGGTGGGGACATTGCTGACACAGGCTCAGTGGTCCCTCCAAGGGGTGAGGGAATTATTGGCAGAGTGGTAGTGAGTCACACCAAAGTATCAGGGACTTGGTGCATCTTTTTCCAGGGGCATCTACATTTTGAGTATGGACTCGAAGTGGGCGATGGCTAATGGTGAAATTTTAGGCTTCCTTGAGCATGGAGGAAAGATGGATTTGTGTGGGGGTGGATTTTCCAGATAAGGTGTGCATGCCTGTGTTCTATGGTAGCTGGGCCCCCTTCTTCCCCCAAATTCTCTTCCTGATCACCAGTTTGCTGGAGCAAAGAACCAGTATTTCAGTCATTCTGTTCTGGTGGGGAAGAGACAGAGTCAGTGAAGCCCCCAGGGGCCCAGGGAGAGGAGGGGTGGCAACAGAAACGTCAACCCCCCTGTTAAATCTGAGGCAGTCTTCCCCCAGCCCCCCTTCTCTTCTCTTTTGCCCACCCCTACGCTTTCCTTTTCTCTTCTTCCCCATCTGTCTCTCCCACTCCCACCTCCACTCCTCCTCCCCTCCTTGGCCATCCCCCCAGCCACGGAGGTGGTTACCCTGGCAACCAGCTCCTGTGAAGTGACATCACTGGTTGTCAAGGCAACCCCTCCCAGGGCAGTGACGTCACACCATCACCATGGCAACATGAAAGTACTTCTCCGGTGTGAGGGGCCCCACACAGATGCATAATCTTTAATAGTTGTAGGAGGGGAGGCAGAATATTAACCAAGGAGAATAACTCAGGGGCCACAGGACAGCGAGCGGTGGTGCAGACAGCTTCAGGGCTGGAGTCTGGGCCTACCTGAGGCCTGCCTTCCCTTCGAGTCACACAGGGATCTGGCTTAGCCAGCTGGCAGGCTTCCAAGAAGAAGAAGCAGCTGGGGGTACTCACCGCCAGAGGGTCCCTGTGACCTTACCCAGGTGTGCCAGCCCTGGAAAATGGTGCATTTCAGCTAAGGTCCCTTCTAGCACACCATTTTGTTCTGGCAGTCTATGTTCTATGGCCCAAGGTCCCTTCTAGTTTTAATGCTGAAATCCTGTGTTATCTGTTCTAAGACCCCTCTGAGCTCTGACACCCCCTGTTCTAAGCTCCCTCTCAGCCCTGACATCCTTTGTTTTAAGCTCCCTCCCAGCTCTGGCATTCCCTGTTCTAAGGTCTCTCCCAGCTCTGACACTCCCTGTTCTAAGCTCCCTCTCAGCCCTGACGTCCCTTGTTCTGAGGCCCCTCCCAGCACTGACATTCCCTGTTCTAAGGCCTCCCCCAGCTTTGATATTCTGTTCTCTGTTTGAAGGTCTCTCCTAAGGGTCCTTAGAGACTTTCTGGTCCCTGTGTGGTCTTTGAGACCTTTCATTTCAGTTTCCTCTTAACAACACCATGGAATCCAATTTCCTTTCCCAGGAAGACTGAGGCACAGAGGACTGTATCTGTGCTCAAAGGGCCCCTCCCAGGCCACACCACTGTACATTTACTTAAGCCTTCTTTAGACAGTGGTGCTGGATCTTGACTCATCCCTCAGTGAATTGAATTGGGTGGGGAATACCAATATGGGGAGAAGGGAAGGGCTGGGTTGGGATTGAGGTTTGGGTTCCTATAATCCTACCCCAGTAGAGGGTGTTTTCTCTGCCCAGGTGGAGATAGATGAATCTGACGGCGCATCTGGAAGGGATCGGAGAGATTCAGAATTCAGAGAACCCTCATATTTTGAGTGGAGGGATCAGGACCCAGGATTTTATTGTTCTAGAATAGCCAGTGTGCTGAGAATTGACCTCTCGGAACCTCCGTTTCTCCTCTGTAAAATGGAGATCTTACTACCTCTAGCACTGACCTCACAGTGTTGTGGGACTCAAATGAGAGAGTGCTCTCTGAAATGTTAAATAAAGTCAGTTATTATTATATGGACAGAGTCAGAACTTAAATTCAGACCCTCTCAGTGCCAAGACTGCCCTAGAGGTGGAGGGTACTTCAGAAACCATCTTCTCCATTGACCCATTTTACAGATGAGGAAACTGGGGCCTAGGGAGATTGGGTTGCCCAAGGTCACACGGATAGTAAGTATCAGAGAAGCACGATGTGAACTTGGTCCTCTGACTCCCAAGCCCTGGTTAATTTCTTTGTGCCATGTCCTAAGTCACAAAGGCCAGTGGTAGTCTTGTCATTAGAATCCAGTAGCCCCAAGTCCTCCTGTCTTTATAGGCCCAGGAGGAGCTGTGACCCTTCCCCTCAGAACCAGTCAGAGTGAAGGGGAGGGGGTGGAGACCCTTGGCTACCTTGATACTCACTGGATCAGAGGACCTCAGAGAGAACTAGCTAATTACAACCCAGGCCTGAGTCTGCTAAGGTTCTTGAAGACCTACAGTGACAAGGAAGTCACTACTCCTGTTGGGAACCCATTCTACTTTGAGACAGCTCTCATGGCTAGGACGTTCTCCCTGACATCTGACCTGAACTGTCTCCTTTCTAGTTCTCCCCAGTGTTCCTGGTTCTGCCCTCTGTGGCTCAGCAAAACATGGCTCTTCCATTGGACAGTCTTTCAAAATACTTAATAGAGCCACCAAAGTCTTCTCCTGACTAAACCTTACCAGCCCCTTCCATGGATCCTCGCATGGAGTGAACTCAAAGGTCTTCACCATCTTGAGTTGTTCTCCTTGGATTCTCTCCAGCTTGTATCTTTCCTAAAATGTGTCACCTAGAACTGAAAAAATGTGTCACCTAGAACTGGAAAGTGTGTCACCTACAACTGGAAAGTGTGTCACCTAGAACTGAAAAAATGTGTCACCTAGAACTGAACCTGACCCTCCCGATGTTTGATGTCACTCCACCCTCTCTTTGCAGTCACTGTCCCCAATCTTCAATATTCACTCACCAGGGGATGATGACATTTCCCATTTCTAGAGGACCCCAGAGTGATAGCTTCCATTCCTAAAGCCCCTAGCACACAGCAGGTGTCTATCAATGTTTGTTAAAGTGAAAGTGCTTTCTTTCCCCTGTAAGGGGATTAGTACAAGCTTCCTGGGATCAAGAGCTGGAAGGGATCGCAAAAGGTCATTTTCCATTCTTCCCCACTTCATCTCTCATTTTACAAAAGAGAAAACTGAGACCTAGAGAGGAGACTTGCCCAAGGTCACAGAATCACAGAAGCAGGACTCAAATCCAGATCTCCCGAGCTCTTTGTGCAGCTTGATCTTGGATGGTATGTTAAATAACAGGCTATTGTTGATTGCCGCTTGGCCTGAGTTCCCTGTCCTTTACTGCCACCTGGTGGTATGTCAACATCACCACATCATGGCACTTGGGGCTCATGAGGATGACCGAGGATGGTCATTTTCTAGATGGAGGCCTAGAGAATCTTCCAGGAGAGAACTGAGAGACTACTCTCTGTATACAGGAGGATCATGTGTCCCTTCACACTGGGAAGGACCCTTAGAGGCCATTAAATCTTAACTCCCTCATTTCACAGATGAGGATCCCAAGGCCCAGAGGGTTCACCCAGCTAGGAAGGATTTAAGATATTTGAGCCTAGATCTTCTTGACTCCAAGTCCAGTAATCTGTCTACTTGTCTGGATGGACTCAGCTGCATGGGTGGTGATATCTGAGGGCACTGGAAAGACCTTCCCTTCCATGAAGGCTCTCATGGGTCTTAGCTTCTCCACTAGTAAAGTGAGGGGATGAAGACAGCAGTGAAGGGCCTTTTCACCTCCAGGAGACCATATGACTCTTTGCTCCTTTCAGAGAACATGTACTGTACATGGACCCTATGTTCTCACAATGCCTGAGACCAAGTATGCCTTCCTCATTGGAGAAATTAGCTTTGGGCTACCTTGGTCCTTTTCCGGGAAGATCCTTTAGCCCCTATGGCCCCTTCTTTGACTTCCTCTCCCATTTTGAGGAGGTGCCCAGATCAGCCTTCCTCAATTCATCTTCTTACTCTGCTCTGGACCATTCCATACTCCCCTGCTAGCTCCTTTCAAGAGTTGTCCTCCTGATTAGCTCTTCAGGGCAGGGATTGTCTTTCTGCTTATATTTGTGCTTCCAGAATTTAACATGGCGACTGCATATGGTAAATTAACGAAGACTTATTGACTTGACTTTGCAGATCACTTCTACATATGCTGTTTCCCCTAATTAGAATGAAGCTTCTTGAGAGCAGGGGCTGTCACTTTGTTCATTGTATCCATGATGTTTGACACATAATAAGTGCTTTACAAATGAGTTTTCATTCATTAATCCACCAGAAGCTTAGGTCTGGTCTTTGCATTGTGGTGACATCACCCAGCACATACCTCTCCTTGTTTCCTCATCCTTCTGGTACACACAGTTTAAGAGGCTGAGGCATCTCCCCAGGGAGGCTAAGGGGTAGATGACATAGATGCAGAAAGATTCACCCCAGAAGTATCTGCAGCATTGAGGGGGTCTCCCCTCAATACACCACCCCAAAAGACCTCAGGAAGCTGCTGCTGTTTCTGTAAGTAGGGTAGGCTAGGATCTCTGCACTGCTCTTTCTTTGCTCAGCTGAGGAGCCAGACCTGCTACTGTGTGGTGAGTTTTCCTAGGACTCCTTTTTCTGTGAGTGGTCCAATATGCCCTCTCTGGCAGTATTGGGAGACCGATGGATTTCCTGACAGTCAAGGCGGATTCATGCGGAAGAGACAGAAGTTTGGGGATAGATGCCAATTGCCTTTGAGAGCTGATTTACTGTACACTGTACTTTTTTCAGTGTCTTTGCTTTGAATTTGTGCTACCTTCCTTCTCTCTTTGCTCAGTGTAAAGAGACACACACACTCATGGGGGCTCCAAACTATCGCTTTAAATGGATGATTAAGGCAGCAGTGCTCAGAATTTGGATGTAGTTGATGTGGGCACTACCTCCAGGAGGAGGGGGCAGCCTTTGAGTTCTATGTGTGGGGACTTGTCATGGATTTATCTTCATTTTGACAGATTTTTGGAGTAAGGTCATTGGAGTATTGGGTCAAGCTAAAGCTACTTGTTTGGTCCAAAGTCCTGCTTCTCACCAGTTAGTAGGAGTGACTTTTTCTTCCTTTTATTTTTTTTAGGCTCTAGTTAGCAGCAAAAGATTCTCTGGAGTATTTTTTATAGATGATTTCTGATTTACAGACTTCAAAATCCCATCTCTTTCACTCTCATTTTGGAAGTTTCCTCAGCACCTGGGGCCTTCTTATCCTGGAACATCCTTCCTGGAGGCCTGATCCCTTCTTCCACTTGTGAGTTTCTTCTGGGCCCTCCATTTTGTAGAAATTTCCAGGCAGGTCTTCGTTCCCTTCTCAGTCCTCTTCCTGGCTTTTGGACTTCAAAACCACATGACTGTGCTAACTGTTTCAGCCCCATTTGCCTTCCCTTTTCATTTCCCTTTTGAGTGTGTCTTCCCTCATTAGAATGTAAATTCTTTAGGCAGATTTCTGAAAAACTTGGAAAGACTTACATGAACTGACACTGAATGAAGTGTGCAGAACCATGAGAAAACTGTATGCAGTAACATCAACAATGTGTGATGATCAACCCTGATAGACTTAGCTCTTCTCAACTATACGATGATCCAAGACATTCCCCAAAGACTCATGATGGAAAATGCTATCCACATCCAAAGAAACAATGATGGAGCCTGAATGCAGATTGAAGCAGACTGTTTTTTCCCCTTTTTCTTTGTTTTTTCTTTCTTGGGTTGTTTCCCTCTTATTCTGATTCTGCCGTCACAGCATGACTAATGTGGAAATGTGTTTAATATGATTGTACATGTACAGACTGTATCAGATTGCTTTTATTCTGTTTCTACAGCTGTTTATTAGATGTAATTTTTTATTGCATCATGGTCTGAGAAGGGTGCATTTAATATTTCTGCTTTTCTGATTTTGATTGTTAAGTTCTTATGCCATAATACACAGTCACCTTTTGTGACGGTGCCATGGACAGTTGAGAGAAAAGTAGACTTCTTTCTATGTTCAGAGGTCTGTGACTTTTGTAAAATTCCATTCATCTACTTGAATTCTTTCTTAATTTATTTTATTATTAGATTTGTCTGACTCTGAGAGGAGAAAGTTGATTCTTCCTCACTAGTATAGTTTTACTTTCTAATTGTTTCTCTTTTACCCAGGAGGAACTCTGAGGGTCTTCCCCTCCCTCCCTTCCTTTTTTTATTATTAGTATTAATGGGACCATCCCTTGAGTAATTACTTGAAGAAGCCTATTGATCGAATGGGTGTATCTCACTCAAAGTGAGAATGTGATAAGACCTTAGCCTAAAAGGGCCAGGGTCTCCTATTGCATCCTGGGTCATCTCCAGTCATCTTGATGAATATTGGACCACTGGACCCAGATGGCCCAGGAGAAGAAAGTGACCTTGCACAGCCCTCCCTCACTCAAATCAAAGTCAGCTGCAAGTCATGTCATCATCTGGATGTCATGATCCTCTTGGAGAATGAAGGACAAATGCAACAATATCAGATTGCACACCATCTTGAGGAAGGGAGAGGGAAGGGTGGAAGGGAGAAAAAATTGGAACTCAAAGTGTTATAAAAGTGAATGTTGAAAACTGTCTTTACATGTGATTGGAAAAAGTAAAATACTATTAAGTGAAATAAAAAAAACTCAGAGAAGAAAAGAATATAAGTTCTTTGTGGGTAGGTCTTGTCTTTTACTTTTCTTGTTTCTTCCTTCTCATGCCAGCTTCCAAGGCCGCTGGGGCACCTTCCCACTGGGCTCTACCCCTTCACTGATTCAGCTCAGGTGCTGTTCAGGTGACCAATGGGAAATGTGCCATGGTTCAGGTCACAGATGCTCCAGGTCTTCTATGTGTGATCTGAAGGAGTCCAGTGCTGTGGCCAGCTTGGAGACAGCTGGCATCTCCAACACTCTAGGACCAGGCTCTCCTCACAACCACCCTGTGAGATAGACATTATTATACTTATTTTGCAAATGAGGAAACTGACGTTTAAGTGACTTTCCAAGGTTACAAAGCTTCTAAATATCTAAGATAGGATTCTAACTTAGACCTTCCTGACTCCAGACCCAGTGTTCTATCCACTGAGCCATCACTGAAATCTCTCTGTCTCTCCATCTGTCCATCAATCCATCCATCTATCCATGTCTATCTATCTATCCATACATCTATCTATCTAGCTGTCTGGTCTGTCTATACTACATATACATATCTATTCACATATATACATATACACCATCACCTAATTGAATCACTTCAGAAGGCAGTATTGGTTTTTCAAAAATGCAGGCCTGACCCCATCCCTCTTATTTAATAAATTCCAGTGGCCGCCTGTCATCTCCAAGATCAAATATAAAAGTTCTGGGTTTGAATCTCAATTCTCTCTTTTACTGGCTATGTGATGTTGGCAAGTGATTTCCTCTCTTGTAAAATGATGAGGTTGACTGGTCATGGTAGTGCTCACCTGGAATTCATGCTACTAGGGACACTGAGGCAGGTGGATCACTTGAGTTTGGGAGTTCTGAGCTGCAGGAAGCTAAGCCAATCAAGTGTCTGCACAAAATCCAGCACCAGGATGGTGAAACTCTGGGAGTAGAGTACCATCAGGCAGGAGAAATGGAGCTAGTCTAGGCTTCCATACTGCTGGGTGCTGGCTTCAGACCCTGTGACCCAGGGTGTGCTTCCAGTCTAGCTGAGATTGCGGGATCCATTCTAGCAACAACGACAGCTACAACAACATAGCAACAGTGATGACAACGACGATGACCATGATGATAATGATGTAATGACTGGGTGGACTTGAAAGCCCCTTCTGGTACTTAATATAGAGGACCCTGCCTTAGGTGAATCACTTTCCCTGTCTAAGGGTAATGATGATCATGTGATTAATTGATCCTAAAGGTCTCTTTGAGATCTCCATTTACATATAGAACTTGTTATGATTTCACCCTGGCCTGCCGTCCTTTGATCCTCACCACCACCTTATCAGGCAAGCTGGGTAAATACATGGAGATGAGAGGGAAGCATCAGGAAAAATCATGCTGGATATGGGTGGAGTCTCAGTTCTGCTACCTGTGTGACCTGGGGCTCCTCAGTTTCTTTATTTGGAGAATGAACGTTAACTAGATGACCTTGGAGGTCCCTCGCCAGGAGCTCATTTTTATTTTTTAAATGTTTTTAAAAATTAATTAATTTATCTTTAGTTTTCAACATTCACTTCCATAAGATTTTGAGTTCCAAATTTTCTCCCCTTCTCTCTCCTCCTCCCTCCCCAAGAAGGCGTGCAATTTGATAGGAGCTCATTTTGGTTTCCATAGCCTTCCAATTGGGATTGACCCTTTGAACTTTTGTCCATCCCCACCTTCAGCCCTAAGCTGTAAGAATCACACTCCAGAAGGTTCTCTTTCTTACCACTAACAGATTTCCTATTGTTCTGTTCTCTAGATCCTTTTGATCTTTTTCTTGTGTGACTATGTGGCTGAGCTTTTCCTCAAGTCTCTCTCTCCCCTCTCTCTCCCAAGTTGTTCCTTTGCTTATCTTGGATCCTCTGTAGCCTGGAGGTTTGTGGATAAGGGTGGCAGACCCCCTAAAGCAGGGATGGTCTGCTATTCTAATCTGGTACAGTGGAGCTCTGCTTGTGGGGAATTGGGGGCTGGTCACAGGCTGGATTTTGTATGAGGAGACTCTTGCTAAGGCATGGTCAGCAAACTGGCTCCTGTATGAGGTGGGTGTATCTCAGGAAGTCAGCAGTGGGGCAGCAGTGGAGTAGCCTGCAGGACTGACCTCCACAAATAAGGAAACCAAGTGCTCCAGGGGGAGGAGCATGAAATTGAGACTCAAAGAACCCTGATCTGAATCCTACTTTTGCTGACTTTATCACCTGTGTGTCTCTAAGCAAGCTGTTTTCCTTCTCTGGACCTCAGTTTCTTATCTGTGAAAAGAAATGGTCCTCCCATGTATAAAAAATATTTATAGCATCTATTTTTGTGGTGGCAAAGAATTGGAAATTGGGGGAAATATGTATCAGTTGGGGAATGGATGAACAAGTTATGGTATATGAATGTAATGGAATACTATTGTTCTATAAGAAATGATGAACAGGAGGACTTCAGAGAGAACTGGAAGGACTTATCTGAACTGATGCTGAATGAAAGGAGCAGAACCAGGAGAACATTATACACAGTCACAGCTACATTGGGTGATGACTTACTTTGATAGACTTAGCTCTTCTCAGCAAAGCAAGGATCTAAGACAACTCCAAAGACTCATGATGACAAATGCATCCACATCCAGAGAAAGAGCTATGGAGTCTGAATGCAGATCGAAGCATGCTATTTGCTCTCCTTTTGTTTTGTTTCTTCTTTCTTGTGGTTCCTTCCATTAGTTCTAATACTTCTTTACATCATGATTAATGCGAAAATGTTTTATGTGAATGTGTAAGTGGAGCCTGTATCAGATTACATGCTGTCTTGGGGAGGGGACCAGAGAGGGAGGGGGAGAAAATGAAAAACTCAAAATCTTATGGAAGTGAATGTTGAAAACTAAAAATAAATCAATTATATTAAAAATAAGAAAAGGTCCTAAAGTCCCTTCTAGATCCCTATAATTCTATGGATGTTGTAGCTTCCCACAAATGTCTCCTCCATTGTCTGACTTGCTCTCCGATGGTGTGTTTATATTATCTCCTATTGGACTGTAAGATCTTTGAGGGCAGGACCTATTTAATTTTGGACTCTGTATCTTTCTATTATTCGACTTGTTCTCCCATAATGTATGCATGTTGTCTCTTAGTAGATTGTAAGTTCCTTGAGGTCAGGGACTGTTTCATTCTCGCACATGGTAGGTGCTTAATAATACTCATTGATTGCATGATCAATTTTCCTGTATTCTCCTTATCAGATCACAGCATATAGGATTTAGAGCTAAGAGGGACCTGAAGGGACCATGGGATAGGGAATCTGTGGCCTCAATGCCCCATGTGGCCTTCTAGGTCCTTGAATGCAAGTCTTACAGAACAAACTCTTTTTATTAAGAGCATTTGTTCTGTGAAGTTTGGATTCAATCAGAGGGCCACACTTGAGGACCTGGAGAGCTAGCTTAGTGTTTGGGAGGCACTGAAAGCAAGTGTGGGAGAGAAGAGGTATTAGACTAACTGCCAAACTGAAGGTCTGCAGAGCCGTTGTGCTGACCTCATTGCTGTATGTCTGTGAAACCTGGACAGTCTCTAGTACCATGTCAGGAAACTGAATTGCTTCCATTTGAATTGTCTTAGGAAGATTCTGAAGATCACCTGGCAGGATAAGGGACCAGACACTGAGTTACTTGCTTGAACCAAATTGCCAAGCATTCAAACTCTACTGGACAGAGCACTGCTCCAATGGGTTGGCCACATAGTTTGAATGCCAAATGTACACTTGCCTAAAAGACTGTTTCATGGAGAACTCCCACAGGGCAGGCAATCACATGGTGGTCAGAAGAAGTGATACAAGGACACCCTCAAGGTCTTTCTGAAGAACTTTGGAATTGATTGTGTGACATGGGAAACACTTGGCACAGGACTGCTCAACGTGATGTGCCCACATCAGAAAGGGTACTGTGCTCTATAAGCAAAGCTTAACTGAAGTGGCTAAAAAAAATTGAGAAGCACAAATTTAGAGAATCCACCCCAAAGGTTAGCATGAACTATTTGTGCTCGACCTGTGGTAGAGCCTTCTGAAGTTGGACACACTGTAACTTCATTCTAAGATAGTGATGTCATTTTGGTCCTCTTCAGAAACGAAGGACACCAACCACCAACCAGCAGAGGAGAAACCAAGGCTCAGAGAAGTTATCTTTCTTTAGGCTCTTTGGAAGAGAGGGAGGCTGTAAATGAGGGAGTTTAAGAAGCCATTAGGCACACTGGTTAAACGGATCCATGGGCAGCTCCACTTCGAAGTGGGGGCTTTGAGAGGAAGGGATGACTGCCAGCAAAGGAGTCCTGGGAGGTGGAGATTGAGAGCTGGATGGGAGCCTGGAGTCATTGAGTCCAGCCCCTCATTTTGTAGAGGAGGAAATAAAACCCAGAGAGGGGAAGAAACTTGCCCACGTCACATAGTTTAGTAAGCTGCAGAGCCAGGTCTTCTGTCTCCAAATCCAATTTTATTTTCTTCTATGCCAAGGCTCTATTATAACCTGAACTCCATTAATTTGTTTTTAAAAGTATTTTGATAACGGTATTTTAACCTAGTAGGTTTCTTTTGTCATCCTCCATATTTTATGTTCTGTATGTAACAACATGATCCTGAGTTCATCTGCTTCTTCAGACCGCCAGAGCAATCTATGATGCAACAAAGAGTTAAGAAGCCCTTTCCTCAACATAGAGCTTGAGGGAAGTTGGTGTGGGGCTGAGCTGGTCCCACCACTCTGTCCTGCCTCATCACCCCCTTTCTCCTTGTCCTCCATAATAGAAATCACTTTGTAAACTTTGGAGAGCATTGTAAATATCAGATATGATTATTAATGTTGCTGACAAGAGCAGTGACAACATGAGAGTGGGACTATGCCCAGAGGCTAAAGAGCCGGTCTCAGACTCAGGAAGACCTGGGTTCTAGTCCTATCTCTGACATATCCCATCTGTGTGTCCCCAGGTACTGCTCTAAAGTTCAGCTGCAGAAGAGCAGCTGATTTACCGTAATAGAGAGAGTTTCCTTACCAGAAGTTCCATACACCACTGAAATCGGAAGTGTGCTCCAAAAAATAGCAATTGACTAGTCAGGCAGCCTCACCCTTGAGTATGTGGAAAGCGCTGTCCTTGGTGCTTGGGGAGAATCAAAATTTAGATAAGGAGTGGTGCTTGCCTTGTAGTTTATATTAACACAGATAACTAAAATAAATGATATTGCTTGTTGTACAGTATGTTAGAGAGAGCCAGATCAAGTGGTATTTTAATCTTACCAAGGTCCCACCCAAGAGTTGGGCAGAGTGCCACTGGGTCCTGGAGGAGAACATTTGCCTTAGAAGGAAGTGTTCCTTGGGTTGAAGCACTGTGTCTTCCGAAACTCCTACTTAAAATTCAGATGTTTAGCTAAGACTCACTCTCTGCGCTAATGGAACTAACCAGCTAGCAGGAGATAAGACCCAAAAATGGATACCTTGAAAAGACAGTCAATCAACATTTATTAAATGCCTACTATGTGCCAGGCACCATACCAAGTGTTGAGGATAAAAAGAAAGGCAGAAAACAGTCCCTATTCTCACAGAGCTCCCAGTCTAACAACTATATTCAGATAAGCTTTATATACAGGATAAATTTGAGGTGATTGACATAGGGAAGGCATTAGAATTAATGGGAATTGGGAAAAGTTTCCTGTAGAAGGTAGAACTTTTGCTGGGACTTGAAGGAAGCCAGGACATTGCGTGATGAGTCTGTTTGAGAACTTGAAGCCAGATATGTTGGGGTGGGGGCTCTAGAGAGCTGGATTTTGGTCTTGGTTTTGTCACTACCTTTCCCCTCTCTTGGCCCATGTTTCCTCCTCTGTGAAGTGGGAATGGAGGTTGGCCCAGATGATCTCCAAGCCTTTTCCAGATGTATTGTAGGATTCATGAAAATTGGTTTTTGGTCTCTCTGCCCACTGCCCCTCTTTAGTTCCCCTCCACTCCCCATACTGCTGAACAGCTCCCATCCCCCTTCCTCCAGTCACCCTATGGGCAGGTAAAGTAATCAGTGCTAATGGATTAGTGGGTGTGTGAATAGCTTAATGTTTTACAGAATGTCCCTTTGGAGACAGTGCCTTAACCCTATGAAGCCATTGTTTTTTTCCTTCTAAGCCTTTAAGTAAGAGAAACTTTTCCCAAGCTCCTGGTCCCAGACACCTTTTCCCCATCTAGCCTGGTTTGCTGAAGGAGAAATGACTCTTTATTTCAGTCTCCTTGCCTACCGTCCACTCTTTCCTTTGTCCTTTTTCTGTTCAGTTTTTAGAGCAGGGATGGCCCAGAGCCAAACATTAACCCCATAACCATAAAATCATGTGAAGGGAGAGTGGTTCTGAGTGGCCCTGGACTCTCTGTGCCCTGTTATCTGGAAGCTTTGCCCCACCTCCCCCAGTATGAGTGGAAGGTTGCCAGGGAGTGATCTTTGATGTAGGATCCCCCAGGGCACTGAGAACTCTGGGCATCAGGGACAGCTCAGGATGGGTCCTCCTGGAGGGATTGGCTGGGCTCCCCTATGTGGGGGAGTACACAATACACATCACTTAGGGCTACAGACAAATCAGGTCCCTGGCATGTTCTCCAGAATGGCAGATCTGCGTATACTTCCACATACACTGTGTGCACAGATACACATACCTTCACAGCACAGGAATACACATAACCTGACGGGTAGTATGGTGCAGTAGATAGACTACTGAAGTTTCAGTCAGGGGTTGCCTGAGTTCAAATTTGCCCTCAGACACTAGCTATGTGACCCTGAGCAAGCCATTGACCTCAGTTTCCTCCTTTGTAAAATGGGGATAATGATACCTACAGTGTTGATCACCAGGATTGTTATGAGTTTCACATGTCTGTAAGTGTGACCTTGGGCAAGTCACCTTCTTGGGCTTCAGTTTCTCCATCTGCAAAATGAAGGGGTTGGATTTAGATTCTGACATGCCTTCCAGCTCTAGGACCTATCGATGATCTCCCGATAAAAGTGCTTTGAGGACATTTAAAAGATGCTGCTATTAATCCTGATAATGATAAGGTAATAGTACATCCTGACCATTTACATGAAATTAGAGCCATTATTCCATAAATCTCATAAGATTTCTTCAAGGTTCCTCTGTCCTCTGTATCGTCCCAAGTTTATCCATGGCCTTCCTAAAATGTGGCGCCCAGAACTGAACGCAATATGCCAGCTGGGCCACCAGCAGAGCCCAGTTCAGGAGGACCTTCTTAGGGCTGGACTCTGTGACTCAGACTGAAAGCTTTTTGGGATACAGCTCATGGCCTCTCACAGTGGCACTTGCATGTACCAGGGAATCGTTACGGTAAAGAGAAGGAAAAGGGAACTAGCGTTCATGGAGTACCTACTAAGTGCCAGGCAAGCATGTTTAAAAAAATAAACCCAAATATTCTCTCATTTAACCTTCACAATAACCCTTTGAGGTAGACATTGTTACCAATCCCATTTTACACTTGGAAACTGAGGCAGACAGAAGTGAAATGACTTGCCCAGGGTCACACAACTCATGAGTCTGAGGAGGGATTTGAACTCAGATCTGCCTGACTTCAGGCCCAAAATTCTGTCTTCCTAGTTGCTTTTCATTAAGCACCTATGAGGTTTCAGTCACTTGGAAATTGTCTTTACCCTCAAGAAACAACAGGAATTCATGTGTAGCTGTGCTCAGATTTCATTCAATTCGCATTTATTAAGTGCCCATATTTCAGTAGGCACTGTGGCTACAAAGAAAAATAAAGACAATCGCTGTCCTCAAAGATGGAATTTCTTCGTAAGCTGGGAGACAAGATAGTAACAACAGAAACCCAAGGTGATTTGGGGAAGGACCCAAGCAACTGAGGGATCAGGAAAGACTTCAGGCAGGAGCTGGTGCCTGGCCAGTGTCTGGAAGGAAGATAGGGCTTCTGAGGTTCAGAGCGGGGCTCACTCCAGGCCACTGCAAAGACACAAAGATAAGCACTTAAACAAGATGGACCTTTAGGCACTGCTAATGACCCTCTGGGGAAGCCAAGGACTCTGGTGATAGCTCAGTTAGAGCACCTAGTTCCACGAAGGGGCTATTGGTAGCTCTCCCTCTTTCCACTGGGTGTGGGCTGACTCACCCACACCTCCTGTGGCTCTGGAGGACTCCAGCTTCTCCCCATGTCATGTGGTGTGACTGGGGAGAACCTGGAGCCAAGAGGATTGGATCTGGACCTATGTGAACATAATTTATCAGGACTGCGGCTGGAGGCTGGCCAGGGATGCTTTGGGATTGGGACCCACTGAGGATGAGGGACAACATGATCAATTCCATCCTCCCTCCCTCCCTTCGTTCCTTCGTTCCTTCCTTCCTTCCTTCCCTTCCTTTGCTCAGAAGTAGGGATATTTAGGATATAGGAGCAGTTCCTAGCCCTACCTCTCTCTAGATAATCAGCTTTATCCATGGGTCTCACTTTCCTCATTCTGTCAAATGAGGGGGCAGGAGTATAGCATGTTTAACACCCCCTGAAGTCCTGACATCTGTAAATCTATGTTCAGAAAAGGGAAGAATCATCATGATCTGGGAAGACTTCCTGGAGGAGGATGTGGTATTTGACTTGGACTGAATCCTTGAAGAACAGGTAAAATTTATTAAGGTAAGAGAAGGAGGGTTGGTGGGAAACCTCACATAGGGTCAAAGAGGCAGGATACAATGCTGGGAAAGAGTTACAGCTGGTAAAAATTAAATAGAAAAAACAAGAGAGTCCAGGTTAATTTTTGAATTTCACCTGGAACCAGCCAAGTCCCATGGCCAATGGTTAATCTCCTTGGCCCCTTCTTTTAGGAAGTACCTCACTTCTGTCAGAGGTTACAAACAACAGAGAGTTCTTAGCTTCTGGGAGGGCTCCCTGGGAGAACTTCTGGTGAACAGGGACCCAGTTGTGTTCCTAGGCCCCAACTAAGTTCTGTCCCCTCCCTCCATCAGCGGTTGGTTCACATTTATAGACTGACTCCCCAGGGCAGAACTACAGGCTGGCACCCTGGAAAGAAGTAGGAACATAGGTAATCTAAGAATCATGGAAGTATAAAGTCACAGAGTCATAAAATAAAGGAGTAAAGAATTATCATCCTGATAGAAGGTTTGTGATGAGCTTTACAAATATTATCTCATTTCGTCCTCACAGCAGCCCCGGAGGGAGGTGCTGTTATTGTCCTTGTTTCATCGACAGTTGGGGCAACTGACGTTTAGGCATCAAGGTGGCACCATAGTGCACCAAGTGTGGGGCCTGGAATCCGGAAGACCTGAGCTCGAATCTAGCCTCAGGAGCTTAACTAGCCTCAGTTTCTTTGTCTGCTAAATGAGCTGGAGAAGGAAGAGTTAGAAAGTACTAGCATTAAAGGGGATCAGAGAAGTGTTGCTGCGGTTGAGGCATTACTCTCCATGATCCCATTTGAGGTTTTCTTGGCAAGGACACTGGAGGAGTTGGCCATTTCTTTCTCCAGCTCATTTCTCCAGGTGAGGAAACCGAGGCAAAGGAGGTTAAGTGAATTGCCCAGGGTCACTGAGATAGTAAGTATATGAGGCCGGAAAATGAAGAAATGGAGAAGGGGTGTCACAGAAAAATAAGTCCTTAGGGTGTAAATGGAGCAATCATCCTTCAGTGCTTTCGGGAAACCTCAGGATGAAATGATGAATAAATAACGAATGGGCAGTGAGCCAGAAAGGCAACTGGCAGGCAGGTGGAGCTTCCAGTGGGTGCTAATAGAGCTTTGAAGCATATGTGTAAAATTCAATTTACAAGCATTTATTAAATACCTATTATGTTCAAGGATTGGTGCCGGTTGCTGGGAAAGGGATAAACAGTTCTTAAGACGCAATCATGGAATTTCAGAATTGGAGGGATCCTAGAGTTTATCCTGTCCAGTCCCCTGTGGGTTGCAGATATTTCTTCTAGGGCATCTCCTTCTATAGTCGTGGCTATCCAGCTTTTGCTTGAAGACTTCCAGTGATGGGGAGCTCACTCCCTCCAAGCAGTCAGAGCCACAGCTACCATGGTTGGGAAGTTTTTCTTCCAGTTGAGTTGGAATCTGTTTCTATTCATTGAGGCCAGTTTTATGCTCTAGGTCCTCAAAGGAATGGCCTTTCACCCAACTCTTCCCTCCCCGCCCCAAAAAAAAGAATCAATCTCTTCCATAAGAGTGGCCTTCAAACACTTGAAATAGGCAGCTAGAATGTCTACCCTGAAGCTTTTCTCTTTTTTCTCTATCTGACTCTCCTCAGTTATTTCAGCAGATCTCCTTTGGCATGACCCTATGGGAGGGGAAAATGTGGTGTGACAGAAAAAGCCCTGGTTCTGGTGTCCAAGGACCTGGGTTCAAATTCTGCTTCTACCATTTACTACCTGGATATTCCTGGGCAAGTAATTTCCTCTCTCTGTGCCTCAGTTTCCTCTTCTGTAAAATGAGGTGAGTTGAGGTTGATGGCCTCTAAGATTCCTTCCAGCTCTGAATCTATGATCCTGTGATCTCCTGAGAACTTCCAGTCACTAGTCAGCAACTGGCCCCGGATCATGTTTGGGGCTGCTTCTCTCCTCTGTTCCCAACTCTCTTTTCTTTCTCTTTTTTCTTTCCTTCCTTCCTTCCTTCCTTTTTCCATCTTCAACAGTCACCACTCTCACCTGCTCCCATATCAATTGCACTGATTAGGTCACAGGGTCCTGGTAATACTACCTGTTCCTTCTCCACTTCCCTACCCCATGGAGCTAAATCCTGGAATGTCAGATCTGTGTGTGTCAAAGGCCAGATGTGAACATAGATCTTCTCGACACAGAGTCAAGCAGTATTCATGATGCCAAATATGCACATACCCCCACATACACTGAGTCAATACCATGTGCAGAATGAACACATGCAAACAGACTCATGTATGTGCACACAGTGCTCTCACATACATGTGCCTTACAACACTAGCAAGGCGGCACATACATACACCATAGCACAGCTCAGTCTCAGTCACACATACCCACAAACACACATAGGAAATACGATGATACCCTGGAAAGCCTGCTGACTTTGGAGACAAAGGGCCTGGGTTCAAATGTTCAGGCTCTGTTAGCAACTGCCTGTGTGACCTTGATCAAGTTCCTTCATCTCTCTAGGTCTCAGTTTTCTCCACTGTGAAATGAGGAAGTTGGACTACAAGGCTTCTGAGGATCCTTCTGGTTCTGTCTAGGATTCTGTGACCTGTGATGCTCTTGTAAGACAACACTATCACATAAGAGAACACAACCATATGAAACAACACAATCACAAGACAGCACAGCCACATGAGACAACACAATCACATGGGACAATGTAACCACACGATCACACAAGACAACACAATCATATGAGACACACAATAATACAAGAACACAGTCACACAGCATGACACAATCACACAAGACTACAATCATGCAAGATGCAGAATCACACAAGATGACACAATCATATAAGACACACAATCACATAAGACACAGAATCACATAGGACAACACAATCACACAAGCGACAATCAGACAAGATGACACAATTACACAATCATGCAAGACACAGTCACACAATCACACAAGACACAATACACAAGAACAGTCACACAGCACTATGCAATCACACAAGATAACAACCACACAAGATGCAGAATCACACAAGACACAATTACACAAAACACACAGTCACACAAAATAACACAATTACAAGTTCCCTGCTCTCTCCCACATGACCCACAAAGGTGAACAAGGTCTCACTCATGTATCTGTCCTGATTCGTCATACAAATAGAGATGCTCAGATGACTGGTTTAAAGTGACAAAGACAGAGAGGGGTCAGGAGACCTCCCCCTCCTGTCTATCTGGAAGCAGGGTGTGCTGCAGGCAGACTCTTGGCTCTGCCTCCCCGGGAGAGCCCTCTGGGTGATCTGAGATTATCAGAGCATAGTGGAGGGATGGGCAGAGAGCAGCCACAGTAAGGATGACTTCCTGGCTTCCCCTTCATCCATAGAGAAGGCCCCATTGTTGATATACTGGCTATGATACTCCCCTCATGGACCATGATTCCTAGAGGCTCTAGGCAAGGGCTCAGTGAGCAGCCAGCTAACAGTGACCTGTGCACACAGATTGAGGCCCTGAGTCCAGTAATTGACTGGGCTGGGGAGGGGGAGGGAGATAAATAACTGGGGAGAAGAGTCTGAGTCACCCCAATGCTGACCTGGGGCCTGTTCTTAGGCCTCCAGAGTCAAAGGATTTGGATACGAATCCCGCTGGTGACATTGCCTATTCCTTTACTTCTCCCTACCTCAGTTTCCCTATTTGTAAAAGAAGGAGATTACATGAAATGGCCTCTGAATTCCCTCCTCCAAGATTTCACCAATAGATGAACTATTCTCCTGGCCCCCAAAACTCATAGGAACCTCTAGATTCCATGAAGGATTCTTTGGAAGGTCAGCTTAGCTCAAATGTTTTGGGAGGGGAGATAGAACTTTAGGTATACTAGACCAGGAGGAGATGATTAATCCCATGCATTTGATGGAGGTGGAAAAGGGGTGAAAACCCAGGGACCGACCAGCTGTGAGAGGTGACCATCCCCTTCCCACCCCACCAGGTGAACAGGGAGTTGGAGATGTTTCTTTCTTCCCTCCCCACCCTTCTCTAAGACTCCCTGGGAACTGTGGACAGAGAGATGCAAGGACATGCATGGATCCCTGTCTGGAATTCTGGAGTCAGCCACTAAGGGGGTCTTCTCTTCCTTTGCCTCCCTAGTGGAAGCCCCCTCCTCCTAGGCACACAGTGCCCCCCCTTTACAGAATGGCAGTATCTGAGAACTGGAAGGGAACTTTCTTTTGGAGAAGGGTTGTCTGCTGAGTATCTTCCCAACGTTAGCATTTGGTGATGACAGTCCCATTGAGCTTGATGATATCAGAAAAAACAAGGAAGGACTTGCATGAAATAGTGAAGGGTGAAATGAGCAGAATCGAGGGAACGTTGTTCACAGTAACAGCGATATTGTTTTAAGATCAACTTTGAGTGAATAAGTTATTTTGATTATTATAAATACCCAAATGAACTATAAAGGACATGTGAAGAGAGATGCTACCTGCATCCAAAGAAAGAACTTATAAATGGAAGTATGGATAGAATAATTTTACAAATATATGTATCTATTTGTCTATCTAAATATATATATATACCTGTAATGGTAGCCATCCCTAGGGCTGGGGAGAAGGGGGGAAGTGGGAGGAAAGAAAAAGAGAAATTTACATGTTAATTTTGTTATATATTTGAAAGAACTAGCAAGTTGTGCATAGCAGATTTGTAGTTTCATGTGCAATCATCTTTTTTATTGTCTTATGTCATGGAAATGCTTATTTTATTCCACAAATTTTAAAAAAGATTCATAAATAAAAGCTATTTTTAGTACAGCCAAAAAAAAAAAAGATGTGAATGCCTGCTAGTGTGCTAGAGGGGGCAAAGTCTGAAGTCACTGAAGAGGTTCTTTAATGGTGACTGCATGGGAGGAATGAAGGGACTGCCTAGAGCCATGAAAGCAAATACCTGTCCTGCACAGGTGAGCTCAGCCCTGGATCCAACCCAAGACTCTCTTAGCACTGAAGGCCGTTTTTGACTCACACTCCAGGAAGTAGGGGAAACCCCAAAGCCTGCCCAGCTAAACTACCTGAATGGCCACATCCAACTTCTTGGACCATCCTCCTGGGAGACTTTCCTTCTTTCTTTTAATCAGTTTCATCAAGTCTTTTCTTTTTACATCACAATCATTTCTGGAAATGCCACTGGTCCTCACCTCCAAATGAGCCATCCCTCAAAGCAAAATCACCCAACTTGTGACTTGTCTGCTAGGAACTACACCCATAGTTTCTCACCTCTTTAATAACCATAGCAATAAATAGCTAGCATTTACATAGTACATTAAGGTTTATAAAGTGCTTTGCAAATATTATTACAAAGATTTATTGGTAAGATTATTATACATATTTATAACATAATTACAAGGGGCAGCTGGGTGGTGCAATGGATAGAGCAAAAGTGCAGGAATCAGGAGGACCTAAGCTCAAATCTCACCTCAGACACTTGACATTCACTAGCTGTGTGACCTTGGGCGAGTCACTTAACCCCAATTGCCTCATCCTGGGTCATCTCCAGTCATCCTGATGAATATCTGGTCACTGGATTCAGATGGCTCTGGAGGAGAAGTGAGGCTGGTGACCTGCACAGCCCTCCCTCACTCAAAACAAAGTCAAGTGCAAGTCATGTCATTATTTCTCTGATGGCACCGTCTTCTTCAGCAACAAAGAATGAACACACAACATAATAGCAAATATCACTATCATTATTGCACATATTTATTCACATGAAAACCCTGGGAGGTAGGTGCTATTATTTTCTTCATTTTACAAATGGGGAACTGAGGACAAAAGGGGAAACTGAGACAGACAGAGATGAAGTGACTTGCTCAGGGTCACACAGCTAAATAAGTGTCTGATTTGAATTTAGGTCTTCCTGACCCTAGGGGCAGCACTCTAAACCCTTTGGTGTCCCCTAGCTGAAAGCTGGTAAATGTTTCCTTATTTCTTTTTCTGGGACCATAACTGGTTACTGCAATTTCTTAGTTTTTGGTTTCATTTCAGCATTCTTTTCATTTGTTTTATTGAAGTTATTCTGCACGTTGGCATCTTGGAGAATGCATCAGTTCTTAGGAGTCTTGGTGGGTTTCTCTGGATTCCTCCTTTCTTTTATACCTTGTGTTGCTGTAATAATATTACATTATATTTTAATGCCACAATTTGTTAAGTCATTTGCCAACTGATGGGGAACTCACTTTGTTTCCAGTTTTTGGGTACTACAAAAAAGTGCTTCTCCCTGAATACTTTGGTGTATATGTGATATTTTTCTCTGTCTTCTACCTCTTTGGAGATCTCTGGATCGAAAGGTATAGACATTTTAATGACTTTTTAACCTAATTCCAATTACATAAAATGTCATCCAGAATGTTTGGATCAAATAAGGGATCCAGTTAGACAGACAACAAACATTTAGTGCCTACTCTGTGCCAGGCTCTGGGAGTACAAAGAAAGGCAGCACATATGGTCCCTACCCACAAACAGCTTACAGCCTAGGTGGGGAGACAACAGGTAAGTTACTATGTACGAATAAGCTAGAGACAGGAGAAACAGGAAACAATCAGTAGAGAGAAGGCACTAGAATTAAGGTGCATTGGGAAAGGCTTCCTGCAGAAGATGGGATTTTAGGTGGGATGAAAGAAGCCAGGGAAGGTAGGAGGTAGAGATGAGGAGGTAGAGCATTTCTGGCAGGGGTCTCAGTTAGTGCAAATGCCTGGAGTCTGGAGATGGAGTGTCTTGTTTTTAGGAATAGCAAAGGGGTTTAAGTCACTGGATCATAGAATATAAGGAGGGGAATGTAAGATGTAAAAAGGCTGGAAGGGTATTGGTGAGGAAGGAGGCAGGTTATGAGAGGCTTTAAAAGCCAAAGGAAGTTTTTATATTTGACCCTGGAATAGGAGGACAAGTGATTGAAGAAAGTCCCCTTGACAGCTGAGTGGAGGATGAATTGGAGTAGGGAGAGATGTGCAGCAGGGAGACCCCTCCTTCCCCCCGCTCCAGCCATTGTGATTGTCCAGGAACAAGGTGATGAGAGCAAGTTGGGGACAACATGGGAGGAGAAAAGGAGGAATATGGGAGAGATTTTAAGAAGGTGAAACCAACAGAATTTAGCAACAAATTAGAAGGTGAGAGTGAGGAACTGAGGAGAACACCTGTGTTCTGAGCCTGGGTGACTGTGAGGATGGGTTGTCCTCAACAATGATAGGAAGGTTGGATGGGGGAGGGGCTTGGGGGAAAGATAATGAGTTCTGTTTTGGACATGTTCAGTAGGTGGAGATGTGAGAGTGGAAGGGAGCCGAGAGCTGGACAAATAATTCTGAGAATCTTTAGCCTAGAGATGACCATTTAGTCCAGGGCCTCGAGGCCACATACCTTAAAGGGTCACACTTGAGGACCTAGAAGGCCACAGGTAGCTCGAGGCTGATGATTCCTCACTCCTGATTCAATCCATAGGAGCTAATGAGATCAGTAAGTGAAGCAGTGTAGACTGGAGAGAGAAGAGAAGTCCCGGGACAGAGCCTTGGGGACCCTTATAACAAAGGACTCTGAGAAGGAGCAATTGGAGGGTAGGAGAAAACCTGGCCCATTCGAATGTGTGCGCATTGCCTTAGGAACAGGTTCTCTCTTTTCAGTTTCTTTCCCCAGTGCAATTTGAACTAGAAAGTGTGGTCAGGAAGACTGTATCATTAGCAAGAAACCAGGTCTCAGTAAGAGCTGGAAGATGGGTGGAGTAAGAGAGGAAAAGATTTAAGATGAAAAAAAATGTGTTGCCTATGGAACAAGCATTCCAGGAAGCACAGGGGAAGGGTGGGTAGCTTTAGAGTGGGATATTGAGAGGGGAGGGTTGGGTTGAAGGAATTGGCATTAAGGGGTTCGGAATCACTGGGAAGGGGAGGGTATGGCAGATGGGAGCTCGTTAATCATTGAGGAAGAGCTCTGGGGGGTTATTAACTTCCCTAGGGGTTTGGCCTCAGGCTGGTGTTCTCTCAGGGTGTTAGCCAGCTGAGGCAGGGGACTGTGGCAGGAGCTGATGGAATGTCAGGCTAAGCCAGGCCACCCCAGGAGCTAACCAGAGAGAGCAGGAGGGAACAGTGTCTCTCTGTACCCTGAAGGCACGCAGGGTCCCCCGGCAAGCAAGAATGTATTAACCGACCAGCAATGTAGTAACATGCCAATAATATTTGGGTAGTTCAGCCTATTGGGGAGGGTAGTTCATTTGTTTAATGAGTGCTCTCCAGTGCTTCAGCCTAACTACTGAGAGATTGAGAGAGTTACCTTGGGGGACTGCCCAGCTCACTGAGGCCTTGAACTTGTCTTTATGATGCCAAGTACAGCCATCTATCTGCGACCCCCGCAGTTCTTAGAGGGTGTCTGAGGACCCCTGGGGGTCCCTGAGATAAGAACTATTTTCATGATAGTACTAAGATCCTATGTGGTTGCTAAAATGCTTTCACCTTTTTCATCGACATCTCTACGGTGCCAGATTTTCTTCATGGCCTTCAACCAAACAAGCATAGTCATAACAGACTGAATACAGAAGAACATAGGACAATGCGGGTCTTTTAATAAACCCAACATTTAAAAGAATCTCACAAACATATTAAACAATAGCATCCTTCTTACTAAATATTTTTGGATTTGGAAAATATATTTTTCATAAAAGATAGTATTGATGTTACCATGTAATAGGCTTACTATTATTATTTAAAAATGAATAAATATTTTGAATTTTTCTGTTGTAATATTAAACATTTGATAGCTATAACATAAACAAAAGGACTTGGGATTTTCAATAGTTTAAAGAATGTAAAGGGGTCCTTAGACAGAAAAGTTTGAGAACTCTGCAACCAGGAATCTCAAACTCCACACGTCCAGTAAAGAATTTCTCTCTCCCTCCTCCACCAAGTGCTCCAACCTTCCAACTTTCCTATTACTATCGAGGATGCTACTGTCTTTCTAGTCACCCAGGTAGCCAGGTGTCACCCTGGGTCAAATGCTGGACCCGGACTCAAGAAAATCTGAGTTCAAATCTTATCTCCCAGATACTATGTGTGACCCAGTGTTGAGAAGGTTTGTCTTTAACTGATAGCTCCACTTTTTCCCTCTCTTAACTGTTTGTTATCTGGCTTCCAATGTTATCATCCCACCAACTATGCTCATCTCTTACTTGTCAAGTCCAATGGCTTTTTCTCAAGCCTCTTTCTCCTTGACCTGTCTGCAACCTTTGGTATTGTTGATTGCTTTATCCTTAATTGTCTCTTCATTTTCCTGGAGGCAGCTAGGTGAAAAGAGCCTTGGACTTGGAGTCAGGAAGACCTGAGTTCAAATCCAGCCTCAGGTACTTATTAGCTGTGTGGTCTGGGACAACTAATTTAACCGCTGCCTGCCTCAGTTTCCTCAACTGTAAAATGGGGCTGATCATAGCTCCCAGGTTAATTGTAAGAACAAAGGGAGACAGTATTTGTAAAGAGCTTTGCAGATTTTCTTTAATCATGTAATTATTAGCTTTATTTCCTCATCCTTCATATCCAATCAGCTGCCAAACCTTGTCACTTGTATGTCCTCAACACATCTCATTCACATGCCGTTTTCCACATTCACACATCAACCACCTTATTTTAAATTCTTATTGCCTCTCCCCTGGGCTGTAGCAATAGCCTTCTATTACCTTAAGCCTGTCCTTACTTCGGTTCTATCCTCCACTCAGCTAACAAGGTGATTTCCTCATGCATAGGAAATAAATTCAATAAATTCCAGCACCTCCGAGTCTCTTCTAGGATGATGTGTAAAGTCCCACGTATGATATTCATAATCTGGCCCCCTCCTACCTTCCTCGTCTGATACACACCCCCCACCCCATGGACTCTACAGTGTGACAGTAACTCACCTGGCATTCCTCACTCAGGATGCTCCTTTTCCTCTCTCTGTCTTGATGCTGGCTGTCCCCCACATCTGGAATGATCTCCCCCTCGCCTCTGCCTCCTGGAATCCCTTGGATTCCCAATGCTCTCTCACCCCAATGCCTTCCCCTCTAAGGTAAGTGCCCATCTACACTCTTGGGTGTGCCTATTCCCATGTTTCCCACCTGAGCCTATGAACTCCTTGAGAACAGGGACTGTTTTCGACTTTCTTTGTGCCCCTCAAGCTCAGGATAGTATCTGGTCCACAGTGAAATGATTAATACAGGCTTGTTGATTGAGATGCTTCTCACCCTGGACACTCTGTGAGTCTGTTATTCCAGGGGGGTGAGCATGTTAAGTGTTAGTGCATCTGTCAACCTTAGGTCACCTTTCTATCAGCTGTTAGAACCATCTTCTGCTTCCTCTGGGACTGCCCGGCAGCCTGGAGGTGGAGGATGTGGGATGTAAAGCTCTTGGCTCAGGGGGATTACCTTACTCACCATCCCCTTAGGACGGCTCTGTGGCTGTCACACCCTGGGTGTGTTATTTTACTCCCATGGACCTCATTGACCATATCTGTTACTGGGAACAGTAATAGAGTCACAGGTTCACAGAGCAGAAAGGCACTCTAGTCCCATGTCATCATTTTACAGACAGAGAAACTGAAGCCCACAAAGGTTAAGTATTTGCCCTGCTCACCCCACAATGTTGTTGGAAGGCTAAATTAAGGTAATAGATTGAAGAACTAAGAATCATAAGGGAACTTAAGTATCAGAGCCAGGATCATACCACCACATCACATTGTCTATCTTGTGTGGGGCTAGAGCTGCCCTAGGGAGACGAGAAGCTGATGTTATTTATTTTAACTTTATTGCTTATAACTGTTATTAGTATTAATGATAAATACCACTCTTGACCGTCAAAGACAGCATGGCATAGTGGATAGATAGCTTTGGAAGCTGGAAGACCAGGGTTTAAGTTGCTTCTGACCTACAGATTGGTCTACCCAGAGTAAACCACTTAACCTCTTAATGCCCTTGATGGCTCTCTATGTGCTTAAGTGATAGATGAGTATCATCTATCATTGGTATCATTAATGGAGGGTGTCTTCTCACTGGGAGTTACTTACACTAGTGAAGTCACAGGTTTGGACCAAAAAAGAAAAAGATGGTCATTAGATCATAGATGATTATTTAGTGTTAGAAGAGAACTTAGAAGCCGTTAAGTCTGAATTCATTGTACAGAGGAGCAAACTGAGGCTGCAAGAGGGCTTGATTTGCCCATGGTTAAGCATGTAGCATCCTAATAATAGCCAGCATTCATATAGCACTTTAATGTTTGCAAAGTGCTTTCTAAATTTCTTATTAATTTATTTTTACAAACATTATCTCATTTGATTCTCACAACAAACCTGGGAAGTAGATGCTATTTCTATCCCCATATTACAGATTCAGAAACTGAGGCAGAAAGAAGTTGTCATGTGCCCAGAAAGTGTCTTGAGATAGGATTCAAACTCAGGTCTTTCTGACTCCAGGTTCAATGCTCCAAACAACATGCTACCTCATTGGACTTGATGTTGGGGAGACCTAGTTTCAAAGGGTGAATCTGACATTTAGCTCTGTGCCCTTGGGAAAGCTGATCCACCTCTCCAAGACTCAGCCACTCCCTAAGACTTCTTTACTAAGTTATGGACTTAGGGATTGAAGGGATTCTCCATACTGGGAATTCCCTATGCTAAGGCAATCCCATCCTCTTTGCATATTTGTGGATTTCTAATACCCTGGGGAAGATTTCATGACTGAGAGAGCTGTGGTTTCTAGGTTGGCTTTCTCAACCTGAAACGCAGGGATGGATCTGAAGGGGCGTTGGCCCAAATACTCCTTTGTGAGCTCAGAGCCCAGTCAGAGAGTTTGGGCATGATAGGGCCTGCTTGTTCTACCAACACCCTGCTCTACTCTTTGGCTCCCTGGAGGCTGCAAGGAAGCAGACTCTTCTTAACACCCTGCTGTCCTGTAGCAAAAGAAAGGAGGCAGGGTTTTCTTTCTGCTTTTTGTGCCCCTGTAATTCCACCTCCACTTCCTTCTTCCTGGAAACATATCATTCATCCATCTATCCATTTATTCAGAAGTTGGAGCATTTCAGGGAGTCAGAATGGAAAGCTCTAGACCTGCTTAGGAGAGATTTGGGTTCAGTCCCTGACTTTGACACTTAGTCACTCAGTCAACAGGCATTTATTAAGCACCTACTGTGTGTTCTGTGGGGATTCTCTGGCACAATCCCAGATTCAGCACAGTTCCTTGCTCCTTCAGCCTCATTTTCCCCAGTTGTGGAATGGACCTCAGGACTCTACCTCAACCTGATCTCCCCTACCTACCTCTCCTCAAGCAACTTCTAAAGAGGCAAATAGCAATACTGGTAAGAGGTGGGGTGCTACCTGCCTCAGAGAAAGGTGTGACCCTAGTTCTCACCCCTGGGTGGCTCCTCCCTAGAGCTTAGCACCACCTCTGCAATACCCAGAGTATGAAAATGGGTCATAGAATGCCTGATTCTGGAGAGCTGCCTGACTCAAATGGAGGGAAGAGAAGTCCCAAATGTCAATCCTTGAATGAAACTGAGGGAGATGGGAGGAGAAGAAGGGGACGTTTCCTCTATTGGGCTTGGGCTCACAATCAGGATGCAGCCATTGAGCAATCAGTCAATCCTCAACCACTGATTAAGCACCTACTATATACCAGGCACTGTGCAGGACTCTAGGCATACAAAGGCTTCTCTCAAGTAGCTCATCATCCAATAGGGGAGGCAGCAAGCAAGAACGGACAAACGAGATCTATGCAGGACAAATAGGAAATAATAGAGGAAAGAAATAATTAGAACCAAGGGGAGTTGGAACTCTCTTCCTCTAGATCGTGGGATTTTTTTAGTTTGGATTTGAGAATCAGGGAAGCCAGGGGCACAGATGAGGAAAAAGAGATGAGGGACAGCCAGAGAAAATGCCCAGAGCCAAGAGATAGTGTCTTGGGATCTGGGTTCAGATCCTACTTCTAATACTACCTATGTGACCTTGAGTGAGTCACTGACCTTTTTATGGCCTCAGTTTCCTTTTCTGTAAACAAGGGAGTTGGTCTATAGATAACCTCTGAAATCCCTTCCCCATCTTGATCCTATGACCCCATGATCCAGGTGTGTAATCTTTGATTCTGAGTCAGCCTCGACTTTTTCCACCTGTGGTCTTCAGTGAGCAAGTTTCATCATCTCTATCAGGATGGTATTGGCTCGACTCTACCTCATTCCCTTCACTTATGTGGCTTCCCGAGTTCATGTCCTCATCATCACTTGCCCCCACTGAAGGCTGTTACCTCTTCTTTAAGAGTTAAATTCTCCTACTCAGCTTCTCCTCTCCCCAATCCATTCTCCACGCAACTGCCAAGCTAATCTTCATAAGAGACTGGTCCTACCACAAGTGAAGAAAGAGTAAAAGTATTTGTTTAGTAACCTCTTTCCCCTAACTTCCCGGTACGCCCTTCAGCTCATCTCCAGCTGTGACATTTGCGTAAACCATTCCCTGTATCTTCCTCCTAGGTCTCTAGAAAGCCTGATCTTTGAGATTCAGCTCAGCTGCCACCTCCTATAGGAAGCCCTTCTTGATGCCCCTGTCATTAGTGTTGGCCCCTAACAATAAACTTGTATAGGTTGTAACTCACTTAAATCCAATTTGCTCACCAGTGGTTTTCTTCAAGAGCAAAAGAGGAACCACAATTAATTCCCAGCAGGATGGAAGGTTCCAGAGGCAGGGACCATGTTACATTTTTGTCTTTGCCTGGCACATAGTAGGTAGCTACTTAGTAAATGCTAAGGCTAATGCTTGAAATTCAACCACTGGAGCAGAGTATCTTTTAATGGGAATTGTCTCCTGTGATACTGAAGGATAGGGGTGGCCATTGTTAGCTTTTCAAGGGGGTCACTGGTCTTCGTAGACTCAATGCTTAGCCCAGTGCTTGGTGCAGGAAGATTAATTGAATGAGTATGACCTCGATTAGTAGACTCTTTCGCACTGAACAGCTGAGTTAGAGTGGGCACCCAGGGCCAAATAGCAGTGGGAATGGGAGAGTTTTGGGGGCCCAGGGTATTGTAGGGAATGGGTAGACCTAGGAGGAGGCTACTGTGAAGGGAACAAGTTTCCTGGCCAACTAGAGGACTATGGATGAGGGGGATGGGCATCCCCAGTAGCAGGCGAGAGGTTTTTTTCTCTCCAGCTTTGCTTTCTTCAGGGGCACATGGGTAGGTGTGTAGGAGGTCCCCAATACACTGACACTGCCTGGGCTCTGGTCACTACCTGCATGGTGTGTCAGTCAAAGGGAACACGTCTGACAAGGTTTGGATCCTGGCCACTGGGCTGAGATGCTAGCAGGAGCCTGGAAAAGTCATTGACTTCTTTGGTCTGGTACGGAGATTATGGAAAATCCTCTTTCCAAACACTGGCTGGGTGTTAGTGCCAGGCTCCCTATGGGCAGCCACTGGCCCCTGCCAACCCCTGACTTATCCAGGGTGCTTTCCTTAATGTCTGCTCTTCCCTCTTTGACCTGCCTTGCTCATTTCATCCCTGTTCCACCCTGGATTCCTTTCTTCCCTTGTTCTTGCCTTGAGGGACTGCCCCACTGTCTCTGCCTGGCTTCAGCCTTCCCTTCTGAAAGGTCTAGCTCAAGCCTGACCCACTCTGTGAAGCCTTCCTGGATATCTGGTCCATAGCCACCTCAGCCAGTTTGGAGCTAGGGCAACTGGGGCCAGAGTTTGTATATAGGAGATCTGGGTTTCATTTCCATGTCTGCCCCTAGCTCACTGTGTGACCAGGCATGCTGCTTCCTTTCTCTCACTTTCCTCCTCTGGGCACTGAAGGGGGTGGGCCAGGAGGTTTCTAAGGCCAGTTACTTCTCAAAATCCCATAATCTACATAGCATCATTGTTGGTTTGATAGAATTAGCCCCTCCCTCACTTTAACGCCTGCCCATTCTCCATTGCATATGCATGTGTGAGTACATGTGTGTATGTGCACACACATGTGTTGTGACATCAGAAAATGACAAAAGGCAAGAATAAAACATTTTAGAATCCTAAAAATAACATTCTTTTAAAAATGAAAAGTAGTTAGGTTGTGCAGTACATAGAGCATTGGACCTGAAATCATGAAGACTCGAGTTCAAATGTGACCTCAACTCCTTATTAGTTGTGTGACCCTGGGCAAGTCATTTAACTGCTCTGTGTCTCATTTTCTTCAACTGTACAATGTGGAAAATATAGTATCTACCTTCAAGAATTGTTGGGAAGATAAAATGAGGTAATATTTCTAAAACACTTTGTGACATTAAAGTGATATATATCAAGGTTAGCTACTATTTTAAAAAAATGATTTATTTTTTATATCACTTTACTTTCCCACTTTTGCCCTTCTCTATCCCCTCTCAGTATGGTAATGCATAAAAAAGAAAGAAAAAATAAACCAGTTTAGCCAAACTAATGAACATTCATCAAAGCCACTATTTATACGGAATTTTCCTCACTTACAGTCCCCCCCCACTTTCAAAAAGAGAGTGAAGGTAACATTCAAACCTGTCCGTTTTGCTTCTTTTTTTTTTCCCCTCCCAAGGGAGTGATGGGGTGGAATGGGGGTAGGGATGGGGTAGAAAAAGCCCTGACTTGGGAAGGAGGAGATCTGGGACCTAGGCTTGAATATGGAAGGGACATGAGCTTTGTTCTGCTGGTCTCAGAGATCAGAATGAGGAACGCTGGGAGGGAAGCTGCGGAGGCAGATTTAGGCTTGTGAGGAAACTCTTCCCTGACAGTAAGAGCTCTGCCAGATTGAAAGCACTGTCAAGGCAGGCAGTGAATCCCCCCTCACTGGAGATTCTCAGGTGGAACCTGGGGGATCATCTGCCACTGAGGTCCCTTCCGGTTCTGAGATTCTGTGATGGGGGCTACAGCACCGGGTCCCCGACTGGGTGCGGCAGGCATGGAAATTGCATGAGAAGTGTCAGTTTCCCACAAGCTTTCAAAGGTAGGATGGGTTTCAGGGTCCTTCATAGTTTGGTTCCAGCCCATTTTCCCAGACTTGACTCACTCTGCTCCTTCACATCCTTTGTGCTCCCAGTAACCTGGGCAACACATTGTCTTCCTGGAAATGCCGTGTTTTCCCAACTCTGAGGCTTTACTTACGTGTTCCTCATACCAAGAATACACTCCTGTGCCCTATTGTCACTTCTATGTCTAAACATGCACCAGGCTCCAATCACCTCTCTCACCGGGACCACAGCAAGAGCCTCACTGGGCTCCTCCCTCCATTACACCCTCCCCCCACCTCCAGATCCATTTTTCATACAGCTGTCACAATAATCTCCCCAAGTCGCAGGTCTGAACCTGTTGTTTCCCCGCCCCAAAAGCTTCAGAAGCTCCCAATGACCTCTAAGACAAAATACAAGCACTGTTAGACTCTGCTACTCTTAATGGGCAGCTTTGTGGAGCCGTGGGTAGAGCAATGGACACAGAGTGAGGAAGACCTGAGTTCAAATCCAGGCATATATGTATGTATATATATTTGTATGTAAATATACACACATATGTATACACACACATATATATGTATATATGTATCCTTGGTCAGTTAACCTCTCTCAGCCTCAGTTTGCCCATCTCTAAAGTGGACACAATAATGGCACTTACCTCCCAGGGTTGTTGTGAGGATCAGATGAGGAGACACGTGAAAGTCTCTTTACGAACCATAAAGCTCTACAGAAATGTTAGCTATTATTAATGTAGCCCAGATCAGCATTAGTTCTTTTTTTTTTTTTTGGCTGCTCTATCAGACTGCTAAGCTTTCAGTCCACTAAAATCCCCAGATTCTTTTCTGACCAACTGCTGTCTAACTGTGGCTCCTCTCTACTTGTGCTTGTGGAATTGTTTTGCATTAAGGCACAAGACTTTCCATTTATGTCTATTGAATTTCATCTCATTGGATTCAGTTCAATACTTGATGTGCTTTACAGATGTCTATCTGCTTATCTGTATGCATGTTGTGTCTACCCAGTAGAATGTAAGGTTCTTAAGGGTAGGGACTATTTTATTTTTGTCTTTGCACCCCCTGTGCCTAGTACTGTGCCTAATCTATAGTAGATGTTCCTTATTGGATTGACATGAATCTCTATCTCTTTCTTGGGAGTATTTATTCACTTACTATACAAGCTTAACAAATGCTTGTTTCTTCTTCTTTTCCAGTCCTCATCCTTCTTGACTTCTCTGAAGCCTTTGATACTATCTTCTCTCTAGACTGTCAGTGTGCCACTCTCTCCTGGTTTTCCTCCTATGTATCTGATTACTCCTTCCCGGTCTCTTGAATCTCCGTTCAGGTCATGACCCCTAACAATTGGTATCCCCATAGGTTTTTATCCTAGATCCTCTTCTCATTTCCCTCTATGAGATCTCCCTTTGTGATCTCATCAGCTCCCGTGGGGTCAACGATCATCTCTATGCCGGTGATTCTCAGATCTATAGATCTAGCTCTCTCTCCTGGGCTACAGCCATGTTACTCATGATCGTTTAGGCATCTGGAACTAGATGTCCTGTAGGCATTTCAAACTCACATGTCCAAAACAGAACATATTGTCTTCTCCTTCAATCTCTTCTCTAGTCCAAATTTCCTTATTGCCACAGAATTTCACCACCCTTCCAGTTATCCCTCCTCTCATTCCAATCTGTGGTCAACGTTGAGGGCTAGGATGGAGTGCTGTTGGTAAGTTCAGGATAGAACTTCAGGAAACCTGTTCTTTGAGACTGTGCTCATTATCATCCAGAATGGCTCTCCAGGCACCCGGACCCCTCTCCCGATGTTGCTGTCTCCATGAGATAAACAAGAGAACTACAGAATACAAGGGATATATAAAATAGATGCTCTTTAGGCTAACATTCTTTAAGAAAAGACTGGCCAAATTAGTAGGACGGGAGATGAGTAGATTGTTATGTAGACTTGCAGTTTCTGTCTTTAAATACCCTTACCCTTGGATCAATGAATGGAGTTGCCCTATCTTCTCCCACTTGCCTGTGTGCCTTTCTTTTTCACCACTCTCACTGAGCCACATGGCGATGCAGGCCATCTGCCACAGGTCAAGGCATGTCACTTATGCAGAATCTCTTGGATACATCTCCCTCTTTCCTCTGACACTGCTCCCTCTCTTGTGCAAGCTCTCATCATCTCATGTTTGGATTACTGCAATAGCCTGCTGGTTGGGTCTGCCCACCTCAAATTTCTTCCCATTTCAATTCATCCACCATTCAGCTACCAAAGGGGGTTTCTTAAAGCTCAGCTCTGACCATTGTCACTCTCCTACTCTATAAATTCCAGTGGCTCCCTATCACCTCCAGGAACAAATCCCCAATTCTCTGTTTAGTGTTCAAAGTGCTTCATAATCTGGTCTCTTCCTACCTTTCCAGTATTCTTACACTTTATTCCCCAACACAAATTCCAGCAGGTGGGGAAACTTTTCAAGTTGGAAGGCCTGCTTAATATTTAGCTGTGATCAAATAAGGCTACATTCAAGAAACTTCAATTAGATATACTTAAAAATCTACATTATTTTGTAAAAATTTAACCATGTACCTACTATATATTTAATAATTTCAAAAAATGAAAACTATTTGTTTATTTTAAAGTTAACTGATCTTTTAATGACTTTGTTGTGTCTGCTTTGTGTTGGAAAGCTTTTGAATGTTTGGTTGCAGCATGGAGGTCCAAAGTTTCAGCTGATCCTCTAGATGGGTATCAGTCATTTGTGACCTTAAAGGTGTCTTGACTTGGGTTAGGTAGGAGAATGTAGATTCACAACAAGAAGAGGTCGAAAAGCAAGAAAGCATTTTTTAGGCATGTTGCTGAAGGTGTGGGCATTCTACTGCATTTTCCCACATTTCAAGTAGATCTTTTTTTTAGTATCAAACTGACTTTACAATGTCATCTACTGAGAGCTCAGTCAATTCCATCTGTAGTTCTTTAGGTACTTCGGTGATGTCAACTAGGTGAGGCTGAAATGCTAATTTGAGTGTGATGTCATGATTCTCAAAGTCAGTGAAACTTTCATTGTATCCTCCAATAAATAGGCTTTAACAGCTAAGTATTCTTCAAATGATTCACATATATTATCCTGTTCATCAATGACCTTTGCTAACTGGGGAAAATGTTCATCCAAAATTTCCTTTTGAAGAAGTGCTTTGAAAAAAAACAGTTTTTTTTTGGAAATGCTTGGATTGTTTTTTTTTTTTGTCACATATATGTAGACTTAGTTTTAACTTGCAAAGAAATATCCAAGTAATTTTGATTCAACATATCACACAGAAATGCAGCATTTCTAAAGAATCTTCTCTCAATAATTCCTGATTCTGTTTTTCATAAAATTTAATCATCTGTTCTCACAGAGATAAAATTTTGCCTAACACCGGTCTCTACAACAGCCAACACACTTTAGAACGATAGGGCAAAGCTACACTCAATACCTCATCATTCAGCGTTAGCGTGTAATGAAATTGACAATACTGTGTTGCATCTGCATTCATATAGTTAAGAATACTTACAACTTGTTGCAAGTGTCACTTACGATGGTAGCTTTAGCACAGAGATTTTGCTGATGCAAGATACAATGAAAAGAAGTGAGCTATCTGGATTTGTTAATGCTTTTTAAAATCTGTGCAATAAACCCTTCACGTTTTCCTGCCATGGAAGATACACCATCAGTATACACACTCACTAAATGTACCAAGTTCAGTACAACTTCATGACATTTATCTTGAAAGATGTTGAAGATATCTATTGCCCATGTTCTGTTCACAAGAGTGCCCAAAGGGAGTAACTTTGTAGCAAAGAAACTCTTCTGTAACCATCCAAATGAAGTATAAGACATGCACCAAGTCAGTAGTATCAGTTGATTCAATCACTTTGATTGAATAATATATATTTTCCTTTTGAAGTATTGCATGTTGTTCTGCTAAGTTGAAGGTTAATTCATGGTACCAGTCAGTTGAAAGAGGCAGTTTGTACTTTATAATGTTATCAGGGTCTAAGCATCCTACAGCTTTGATAATGTATTCTTTCACAATTTCCAAACCACTGAAAGGCTTCCCTTTTTTCCCCCCCACTGATATAAGCTACTTTATAAGTTGCTTCAGTGGCATTATTTCCAGAACTTATTGCTGCTTGAAAGAATTGTCTTTGATTTTCATCTTTTAATTTCTGCAAAACAACCTTTTACACCTCTTCCTCTAATTTAAAATATTTGTAGTCCTTATGAGTGTTATAATACTGATGAGCATTGAATTTCTTTAATGTTGATATTGCAGTATCACAAAGCAAACAAATCATCTTATCATTAGCAGAGACAAGATAATATTGAAATTCTCAATCGTCATTTAAAAATCTGTTTTCTTCCTTCAACGTTCTCTTGACATGAAGGGCTATTAAGCAGACAGAATTAAAACATATTGTCAACCTGTGCAACTATACACAAATTCCACTTCAAATAGAAACAGTACACTGTTGTCAAAAGCTGATAACAGCTTGTGTACTCGACCCCCACAAACTCTTGTCAATCAGCTTCATGCTGTAGTGGCACCAATAGTGGGGGAAGTTAGAACTAAATCATGAGCATAGCAGCTGTCTTAGCCCTTATGGCTTACTAATATTCTAATTGTGCCAGTCAGACTGGAAGGTTTATTTCCTTGAAATCTTTTTTCTTCTTTGGTATTTTAAACAAATTCATTTTAAAAATAAAAATAAAAAAGACGAACAAAAATGAATTAATAAAAATAGAAGGATTTGTTCTATAAAATTTAGGGCCACACTTAAGGACCTAGAAGGCTGCATGTGACCTTAAGGCCACAGGTTGCCTACTCCTGACATATTTTATAATCCAGCCACACTAGTGTATTTATTGTTCCTTAATGGTGACACACCATTTCTTGAGCCCATGGCACTACTTTGACTTTCTCATGACCACAATACTTTTCCTATTTATCTCACTCCCCTCACTCATCCTCCTTACTCCCACCTCAACACCCTCCCTCTGAAGCTATCTTCTCATCCCCTGCATGTATCTTCTACGTACATAAATTTTTTCCCATTTTGTTTATCCATTGGACTATGAACTCTTGTTTAGCTGGGATTGTCTTTTGCCTTTCTTTGTATCTAATGTTGGGCACTAATGCTAATTGACCAATGGATTGTTTAAATCTCTGGTCTTTCAGTTAAAAGATGGTCTTCAGAGGCGGAGCCAAGATGGTGGAGCAGCAACCCAGCTGAACTTTTCCAACACCCCTTTCAAATAACTTTAAAATAACACTTCAAACCAAATTTCGGAGTGGCAGAGCCAACAAGAGGTCAGAGTGAGACATTTTTCCAGTCTACGATGACTAAGATGTCAGAAGGAGAGGCCTGTCACACCAGAGTGCAAGCTAACCCAAAGTCTAGGTGGAGGCAGTGCCTATGGCAGGCCTTGGAGGTGGCCACAACATTGGTGGTGGCAGCAGTAGTGAAAACAGCAGCTTTGGGAGCTCTCAACCCAGAGGTGGTAAGACAGTTGGACAACTCATCAGTAAGAGATTACAGGAGACCTATTCCTGGCATTGGTGCAGCTGGTGCCAAGTGTCAAATCCATTGTCCATATTCAGCTCTGGGTTGTGGTTACAGGGCAGAGAGGAGCACTGGTGATTGGTCATAAGGGAGTATAGGCCCTGGTCATAGTTCTAGGGCCAAGAAGAATGCTAGTATTTGTGGCTACAAGGGAAGCAGGGGCCCTTCCTGGGTACAGACCAGAGTGCAGACAAGGAAAGTAGGGACCATATGTCTCCCAAGATCACGCCACCTTGGAAGCACCCAAAACTTGCAGACCCATAGAATCCTACAGCTTTGATAATGTATTCTTTCACAATTTCCAAACCACTGAAAGGCTTCCCTTTTTTCCCCCCCACTGATATAAGCTACTTTATAAGTTGCTTCAGTGGCATTATTTCCAGAACTTATTGCTGCTTGAAAGAATTGTCTTTGATTTTCATCTTTTAATTTCTGCAAAACAACCTTTTACACCTCTTCCTGCTCTGAAAATAGCAGCATGAAAAAGCCTGAAGCTTACATAGTGCCTCCCAGGTGATTAGAACCCAACTTTAGCAAGAAGTTCAAAGTCAAGAAATAGACAAGAAAAATGAGCATGCAACAATAACAAAAGAAGAACTTGCCCATAAAAAGCTACTGTAATGGCAGAGAAGACCAAGACATCAACTCAGAAGATAACAATGTGAAAAGAGCTATAAGCAAAGCCTCAAAGAAAAAATGCTAATTGAACCCAGACTCAATAAGAATTTTTGGAAGAGTTAAAGAAAGAAATTAAACTGGCAGAGGAAAAACTGGGAAAAGAAATGAGAATGATGCAAGAAATTATGAAAATGAAATGAAAATGAAATCCACCGATGACCCCTTTAAAGATATCTCAAAATGAAAACTTCCAGGAATATTATAGTCAAATTCCAGAGCTCCTAGGCCAAGGAAAAATATTTCAAGCAGTCAGAAAGAAGCAGTTAAAATGTTGTGGAGCCACAGTCAAGATCACATAAGATTTAGCATGTTCCACAGCAAAGGAGTAGAGGGCTTGGACTAGGAGTTAGGATTACAACTAAGTATAAGCTATCCAGCAAAATTGAGTATAATCCTTCAGGGGGAAAAATGGAAATTCAATGCAATAGAGGACTTTCAAGCATTCCTGATGAACAAGCCAGAGCTGAATAGAAAATCTGACATTCCAATAGAAGACTCTAGGGAAGCATATAAAGGTAAACATGAAAGAAAAAAATCCATAAAATCAAACTGTTTATATTCCTATGTGGGAAAGTGACATATATAATTCCTAAGAACTTTATGTTTATTAAGGCAGTTAGAAAGAGTCTACTAAGACAGAGGCTATGAGGGTGAGTCAGTTATAGGTGAGTCAGGTAGAATGATCTCCACTCCTTCAAAAAAAAGAAGGAATGAGAATGAGGGATGCATTGGGAGGAGGGAGAAGGGAGAGGTGGAATGGAGGAAATCTCACATAAAAGAGGCTTGCCAAGAAGATCATTTTTAGTGAAGGAGAAAATCAGGGTGAGTGAGCAATGCTTGATCCTCACTCTCATCAAAATTGGTTCAAAGAGGGAAGAATACATACTTACATACATACCCAACACACACCTATGCATATGCACACACATAATGCATACCTACACACATATATATTCAGTTGGGCATAGAAATTTATCTTATCCAATTGGGACATAAGAGGGGAAGGGGATAAGAGATATCAAGGGGAGAATAAGATAAAAAAAGGAGGGAGAATTAAGGGAGGCAGAAATTAGATGCAAAACAGACTTTAGAGGAGGGACAGGATATAAAGAGGGAGAAGGATAAACAGAAAAAAATAGGATGAAGGGAAATTCATAATAATTTATACTGTGAATGGGAGGAACTCACTCATAAAATGGAAAACAATAACAGAATGGATTAGAAACCAGAATCCAATAATATGTTTTTTAAATAAGAGACACATTTAAAACAGACACACCCAGAGTTAAAATAAATGGCTAGAAGACAGTTTATTATGCTTCAACTGGAGTAAAAAAAGGCAGGGGTAGCAATCTCAGACAAAGCAAAAACAAAATTAGACCTGATTGAAAGAGAGAATCAGGGAAACTACATTTTGCCGAAAGGGAGCATAGCCAATGAAGTAGTATCAAAAATTTTTACAGCAAATTTCTCTGACAAAGGTCTCATTTCTCAAACAGAGAGAGAACCGTGTTTGTTGTTGAGTTGTATCTAACTCTCCATGACTCTAGAGAGAGAACAGATGATCTCTGAAGTCTAATTCAATTAACTGAAGTTTAATTTTCTTATTTTTTGCCTTTATTTTTGTGATATGTTTAATATGGAAATATATTTTGCATAAGTTCACAGATATAATTTTAATTGATATTTTGTTTGTCTTTTCAAAGGGGGAGGGATGGGGGAAAGAGAATTTGGAACTCAAAATTTAAAATGAAAATAATGTTAAGAGTTAATAAGTTTAAAAGAACAATAAAAAGAAATCTAAAAAGATCTATGAGCCTAGAATCTCTGTCTGGTGCCTCCAGCTGGATGGAATTTCTCCCTTTTCTGATCTCATAGCACTTTGTCCTCTTATTCCCTTATCACAAACTAATTTGCACTGTAGTTATTTTCAGACAATTCTTATTGCCACTACAGGATTGTAAACTCATTGAAGGCAGAAAGGGGGTGGGGGCATATCTTGAATATCTTCCTGTCCTTCACTGAGTTCTCAGGAAGAACTGAATAAATCCAGCTGATGAAGGAAGGAGGAGATGAATGAATGAATAAAGAAATAAGTGAATGAAATTGGTAAGGTGAGCAACACTGGGGTAGGGATAAAGACAGAATCTCTCCTAAATTGTCAGCTGCCCATTTTATACCTCTGCAGGGATCTGCAATTAATGACCTATTGTGACACCTACCCAGATTTTGTTAGAGGAGGTAGAGAGGGAGAAAGAGAAATGGGGGGCGGGGCAGGGTGGAGCAGGCATGATGATGAGAGGTGGTAGAGACAGAGAGAAAGAGAGAGAGAGAGAGAGAGAGAGAGAGAGAGAGAGAGAGAGAGAGAGAGAGAGAAGCACATGGGGTGAAAGAGAGATAGAGACAGAGAAACAGAGAGGGAGACAGACACAACACAGATTATCACCTAGGCACCATTTTGTTTCTGCAGTGAGTGGTTTATTGGTATGACTTGTTCCATTGATAAGATTGAAGCCTGGTAATGTGCTATTTATAAATCTCTGAGCACACTCATCTCAATAACTGGGGACCCCAGGAGACATAATAAAAGCCCTCCCTGACTTCTCAGAGGTCAAAGTGAGAGAAACCTGAACCAGAACTTGGTATTGCTCTCAGACATCCTCTGGCCTGTCCCACAGTTCCAGACCAGCCTTTCCACTGGGTGCTGAGTGGGTGGACCTGCCCGGGGCTGGGGGTGTGGAGCCCATTTGTAGGGGCAAGCCCTTGGAATGGAGAGGTTAGGGCACAACACTGGGCCTGGGCCAATGGATGAACTAGATATAGACATTGAATCCTAGAGATGCAAGGGCCCTTGGAGGGAGGGAGTCTAAGGAGACCAGTGTGAACTTGGGCACAAATTTGATGCCCTAGAGTCAGAAAGTCTTGGGTTCAAGTCCAATCTCAGATACTAGTTTGGAGACCCTGGGTAAGTTAATTAACCATTCTGTGCCAGTTTCCTCCTCTGTAAAATAGGGGGCCTAGACTCAATGGCCTCATAAACCTATATGAGTCTGTGATCCTAAGAGTTCATTATATATGCAACTCTCTCTCTTAGCTCCACCTATGGATCTCTTTGGCTTCCTAGATAAAATCCCACCTCTTCAAAGAAGCTTTTCTCAACCCCTCTTAATTCCAGGACCTTCTTTCTGTTGATCATTTCCTATTTATTCTGTATACAGTTTGCCCTCTCTATGTTTGTTTGAATGTTGTAAACTCCTTGAGGGTGGGGGCTGTGTTTTGCCACTTTTTGTATCTCTAGCATTTGCACAGGATCTGGCACATAGTAGGGGCTGAATAGAGGTTTATTGATTGACTGCAATTAATACAAAAATATAAAACTCCCCCTGTGTAATTATAATGACGAAGTTTGACCCTGATAAAGGGAAGAGAAAATGCACTCCCCTCCCTTGTCTCTGGAGGTAGGAACCACGGGTGGGAAACTGCATAAGCAGCGCATCCCCCAAGTCAATGCAGTTTTGGGATACCGAGTACTGACAGCGTTGGTTAATTTTGCTGACTGAGCTGTTCTTTCCCCTCTTTTTTTTATTCTTTGTTACAAGGGATGGCTCTTTGTTGTCTTTGGAGAGAGCAGCCAGGGGATAGTTATATTTGGAAATAAAGATGATATAAAATTAAGAAGCAATAAAAATGGGTAAAAAGAACCCATGAGGTGGAATGTAGAGTAACTTCTCTGAGGTCCTATAGTCCTAGAACTCTGAGCTTCTCAGGTGTTTAGGGGAATATATTTAGCAGCTAATGGGGGGAGGGTAGGGAAACCCGAGTTCTCAGGTAGAACTGTCAGCTCTGGACCCACAGGGGAGTTGGTGGCCCTCCCCTACTGGTGCTATCTGGGGTGATCCCAGTTGGTATTTGGAGGTGGGGTTTGTGGAGGCCTTTGCCCCACTGAGTGCACCTGGATCTCGTGTGCAGTCAGAGTCCTTTGTCTGAGAGAGAGAAAAAGAGAGAGAGGTGGTGAGAGAGAGAGGAGAGAGAGAGAGAGAGAGGAGAGAGAGAGAGAGAGAGAGGAGAGAGAGAGAGAGAGAGAGAGAGAGAGAGAGAGAGAGAGAGAGAGAGAGAGAGGCACACTCTGTTCTCAGCATTTTTCCAAGGAGTGGAGGATGAGGAAGAGGAGGAGAAAGTGACAGAACAGGTCAATGAGAGAGCCCCATCTTAAGTTCCTGGGCTCCTGGCTCCAGAGCCAGAGGGGAGCTCCAAGATTACCTTGTTCAATTCCATCTCATTTTCCAGGTGAGGAAACAGATTCAAGTAGATGAAGAGACTTACCCAAGGTCAACCAGATTATAAATCCTGGGATCTGAACCCAGGATCTCAGACTCTGGGTTGCTGCTCTTCTACTGAGCCTTCCTGCCCCTCTAGGACCCCAGTGATCTTGAGATCATCCATTACCAACAACTTCTCATCATCCATAGGCAATGACCCTCTGTATGTGTTGTCTGTGTGTGGTATAGGAAAGTCCATCATCCTGGGCCCCTGAGATCTTTGCTCTCCAACTCAAATCTTACAGGAGCACAGAAGTGGAGAGAGCTGGGCTTGGGGTCAGATTCTTCAGGCATTTGTTAGAGTTTCCCTGGGCAAATCACTGTAGTTCTCAGAACCTCAGTTACTTGAGCTGATAGTGGAACCTACTTTCGTTTGCCCATCACAGCCTGGAGGCTTCCTCCCTTTGCAGGCTGCTCACACTTGCCTCTCCTTTGTATCTTGCAACCGTGCACACTGGTCTTCTTGTTGCTTCATGGACAGGACATGCTTTCTCTCTGCCTCTGTCTCTTTCTCTTTGCCTATCTCTCTCTCTCTTCCTCCTTATTTTCCCTCTCCTCTCTTTCTCCCTCCTCTCCCTTTTCCTTCCTTTTTTCTTCCTTTTCTTTTTCTCTCCCTCCCTCTTTTTCTCTTCCTCTTTTCCCCTTTCCCTTTTTCTTTTCCTTCCTCTTTCTCTCACCCCTCTGCCTTTCTCTCTCTTTGTCCCTCTCTCCTTTCCTCATTTCCCTCCCTCCTATCTCCTTTCTCTCCCTCTCTCTCCTTCCCTCCCTCTCTCTTGACCTTGGCCTTTTCACTGGCTCTTCCCCCATCCCTAGAATTCTCTCTCTCCTGATTTTCATCTCTTGGCTTCTTTCCAGACTTGACTCGAATCTCAACCCTGCACAGAAAGCCATTCCTGGTCACCTCCTACTACTAGTGCTTTCCCTATGTTAATTACCCTGTAGGTAGGAAAGGGGCAGAGCTGGAGTTTGAACCCAGGTCCTGAAGGTTCAAATTCGACATTCTTCTCCCTGTCCCTAACAACCTCCTGGGTGCCATATTGATAAGCCTGTTGCATACTCCAAAGCCAAAGGGAATTGCTTTTGCGATTATCTGATGTTTGGGGTGATTGAATCCTGACTCCCCGTCCTTTAATTGACGAACTTTGACTCTCAGATGTGTACTGCATGTATGATTATCAAGGTACAATAACAATTAGAAAAGCTAGCCCTTTATATCTCATTTGTTCTTCATGAGTACTATGGTTATACCCAATTTACAGATTAGAAAGCTAAGTCTGAGAGGTTAACTGCTTGAATTGCCACACACAGAGGATGCCTGAAACTAGATTTGGGCTCATGTCTTCCTGAAGGTCCTTCTGTTTCTTGTGCCATAAATGTGTGTGTGTGTGTGTGTGTGAGAAAGGAGTTCTGTATATTATGATGGCATATGTGTATATTGCTTTGTATCCATCAGAGGTGATGTTGGCTTCTTGAAGAGTCTGTCAAAACAGTCTGGCCACTTACTACTTGTATGACCCTAACTAAATCCCTTGAGGCTTCAGTTTCCACTTTTGTAAAATGAAAGGGTTAGACTGGAGGGACTCTAAGGTCCTTTACAATTCTCTCTGATCCTGGGATCTGACCAAGCTTGTTCTCATTCCATTTGAGGGAGGATGTCAGTGACACAGAACAGTTTCAGGGTGACCCCTCTAAGAGTCATTTGCATTTCCTTAGGGCTCAGAGCTTCCAGAAAAAGAAATGAAGCTCTAAGTAGGAATTTCAGTCACCAGAAGATAGAAGAGGTTTTTATTATTCACATATAACACATATGTTACATGTCAGCTGGAGGGTTTCCCGATTTATTTGCGTTTGCAAATGTGTGTGTATACATGTGTATTGTCGATGTGTGTGTGTTTGCAGGCACATTTTGTGGCACCTGTGTACATGTGTATTGGTGTATTGATGTGCCTCTGTGTGTGTGTGTGTGTGTGTGTGTATTAAAGGTGTGCCTGCGACATGTGTCTTTTTGTATGTGCATATACATACCGTGTCTATAAATTGCATGTGAATTCATCAATAACTTCAGATTTTGAAGCAGGCTATCACAGGGAATGCCTGGGACCTCCTTCTGCTGCCTAGACAAAGCCAGAGCCACTCCCTGTGCCTCCCTTCTCCAGCTGAGTTACCCAAGTTGGGAAAATCCCAGAAGAGGAGTTTGCCCACGTGCTCCAGGAAACATCTGGAGTTCCGGGAGCTCAGGTTTACAGCTGTGGGCTGGCCTTAGTCTTCTGCATCTGAGCACTCTCTAGCACTGCTCCTGTCCTGCCCTTTCCTTCTGGGATGACTCAGAGGGACCAGACCCTTCCCTGTTGCGGGGAGAGGAGCAGGAAAGCAGGATTAGAGTTTGAAGAGCCCACAGGGCAGCCCTTCCCCTCTTTGCCACTGTGATGAATGCTTTTAAAAGGAAAAAGATGTTATAGACCCCCAGGTCCTGGTATCAGACTGTAAGGACTGCCTCAATCCCAGAGAGAAACCTGGTGACTACAAGTTACTTTGAATGTAGGGAAACTATTTGTTTGATTTGTATTTTATCAATTACAGTGGCATCTATTGAAAAAATGGTAAATGGAAACATGCTTAAAATAGACGCTTGGGACATTCTCTTGATGGCAGTATTGGAAGGTGTCTTAGGATTTCAGAAGTCCTTCAGGGGCTTTCCAGGTGGTCCAGACTCCTCATTTTACAATGGAGTCTCCCATTTACAATGGGGTCTCAACATGACTTGTTCATGTCAGGTTGGACAAGAAGCGTCCGATGTCCCTGGGCCTGTGATTTGATTGGAACCCCTTGTCCAGCGCCTGCAGTCAGTGGTCCTCCAGCCGCCAATGGGAAGGAAGCCACTGGTTCTCATGGCGGTCCCTGATCCTTGGGGTTGCTTCTAATGGGCAGTCATGTTTGTGACTGTTGTGGAGAGTCATGAACATTGGACTCAGACTACCTCTGTCACTTTCTAGCTGTGTGAGCCTGGGCAAGTCACTTAAACTCTGTGCCTCAGTTTCCTCACCTGTAAGAGTGGTCATAATACCTGCACAAACTACTTTCCAAGGACTGAATGAGAAAATGTAGGTGAGGAGCTTCATAAATTAACAATCCCTCAATGAACCTCTATCAAGGGCTGCTAGAGCACTGTACACGAAGTCAGAAAGAGCTGAATTCAAATCCTGCCTTAGACACTCATTAGCTGTGTTTGTGCCTTAGTTTCCTCATCTGTAAAATGGGGGAAGGACTCAGTGACCTCTGAAGTCCCTTCCAGCTCCAAAGCTATGATTCTACTAGATGTCAGCCACCATGCTGGGGCTGCAAAATCAACAAGCATTTATCAGTCTTCTATTATGTGCTATGTCCTATGCTGGAAAGGAAGAAAACATGCAATTATTAAGCACCTACTAGGCACCTGCCACCTTGCTGAGAAGGCAAAATCAACAAGCATTTATTAGACACCCACTGGGGCAGCCAGGTGGTTCCGTGGATAGAGTGTCAGTCCTGGATTCAGGAAGACTCATCTTACTGAGTTCAAATCTGGCCTCAGACACTCACTAGTTCTGTGACCCTAGACAAGTCACTTACCCCTATTTGACTCAGTTTCCACATCCGGAAAAGGAAATGATAAACCACTTTAGTGTCTTTGCCGAGAAAACCCCAAATGGGGTCACCAAGAGTTGGACACAACTGAAACAGCTGAACAACAACAGGCACCCACTAGGCATTATGTCCTGTGCTTGGAAGGAAACAATCATTTAATAAGCATCTACTATATGTCAGGCAATGAACTAAATAAATAGACCCTGCCTTGCATTCTATAGGAATATCAGTTACTGTGGTTACTGGAAGTATGTGGAGCAAATTTGGCTTCTTCTCAGGAGAACCATATTGCCAATGGGAACTGTCCCAATCCGGAGTGGGCACTGGCTGAGGTGGTGAAACCACCTTGGTAGAGGGTGCCGAGGTCACCCCTTTCTGGAGGGACCCAGTGAGGGTGCTTGGTCTGGCAGGGAAAGGACATTTTATGAAGGCAACTGTGACAGTCCCCTTTTCCAGAGTAGGAAATTGAGACTTTGAGTGAAGAAATGACAAGTGCAGGCTCACCCAGACCAGCTGGAGAGTGGCAGAGCAGGGACTGTCCCATAGCTCCTCATATGCAGGCCCAGTTAGCCCAGGTCCGGAAGCTCTCTCTTCTTGGCTACCAGAACCCCAGTGTCCCCATCCTCTCTTACTGTCAAACCTGAACCCCAAAGATTCAAAACTCATTCAAGCTGAGGCACCTGTGACTGGAAGCAGATTCAGCTGAGACCTATATGAAATGGGGTGGTGGTAGTGGGCATTTCTGGGACTCCAAGCTTCCAGCAATAGGAATGAAGCTCTAAGGGTGAATTTTTAGGCACCAGCAGGTAGAAAACAGGAAAAGACTGGTTGGGGTGGAGTGAGGTGGGTGGCAAGCTTGCCTTTCCTTAAATTCCTGAAATTATAGGGTTTAGGAGGGTCATCTGACTTTTATTTACGGAGGAAGAAACTGTGGCCAGAGGGGTTAGGAAACTTTGTCCATAGTCATTAGTAGAATTGGAATTTGAACTCAAGTCGGGTGCTTTCCAACCTGCCACCCCCCTGGACAGCCTTCTGTTCTGCCCCTGGGTAAGAACACTATGTTTCTGACTGATGATAGTGGCCATGTGTGCACACCCTGAGGCTGGGGTTGCCAAGAGTCCCTAATGCCTGCCTAGGCTCCCCCTGCCAGCCTCCTGGGACCAGTTCTACTGGTTTCTATCTGACAAGCAGATGCTTCCAGTGTTGCTGGGAACGAGGAAGAAAATCTGGCAGTAAGGTACGATGTGGCTGTCCTGGACCTTAACTCTTGACAATGGCCCTTTGACAGCTCTTTGTCCTTGCTCCCTGGGAGGTCCTTGTACCCACACTTCTAGGATGCCAGGGAAGGGCCTAGCCTGGGATGGAGTTAGCTCCCAACCAGCAACTCAAAGCTCCCCTTGCCCCCTCCCAAACTCCCCAACTCCCTTCCACCCCTCCATAGGACTGAAACCTCCCCGTCTTTCCCTTCTAAGCTCAGCTTAAAAATCCCCTCCCTTCCCTTCAGCTTCCTTTTCCAAATCTCCCTCCCCTCCCAACCCCAATCCTCTTCTCCTCTCTCCCCTCCCCTCTCCTCTCTCCCTAAATTCAGATTCTGGAGCTTATGCCTTCTATCTATGCAATTTATTTTTCTAAAATAAGTCTAATTGTACTCATATCCCTAATACTGGGGATCCCCAGGAGGAAAATATTTATTCCTTGGAGCACTTGACCTTCTTTGTACTCCTGTCCTGGGGCTTGGGCTGGAGACTGAGTGCAAACTCGAGGTTGCTTTTTCTCACCCACCCTTTCCTCCCTCCTTCCCTCCCTCCTTCCTCCATCCATTCAAAGGGAGCATGATGTAGGAGAAAGAGCCCTCCCTGGGTCTGAGTTTCCTCCTCTGTGAGATGAGAGGCTAGTGATGGCCTCTGAGGCACTATCCAGCTATGACCCCATGACAATGACAACCTCTGTGAGTCTCAGTTTCTCTATCTGTAAATCTAGGAGATTAGAATAGATGGCCTGGATGTTCCTATGATCTGAAGTCATGCAGACCCGGGTTTGTGACCCAGCTCCGATATTTGAAAAACTGTTGTGGTCTTGTCACTTCACGCCTCCCAGTGCCTCAGTTTCCTTATCTGTAAAAAGAGGAGGGTAGCACTCACACTTCTAGAATTGTATCATAGAAAGTCCTATGAAAATCTTCAAGTGTTAAAGAATAGGGATGTTCACTCTTTCTTTTTCATCAATGACTCAACCAATAAACATTTATGAAACATCTAATGAGTGTCAGGTACTTTCTGCTAAGTCCTGAGGATCCAAAATCTAAAGAAATATAACCAATCAATGACCAAATCTTTGTCATTTCTACTTTACCCAAAACCTCTTCTCTTCATCCTCACAGATACCATGGCCAGTTGAGGCTCCCATCCCTCCTGCCGCCAGTGTTTCCCCTCTCCAGTCCATCCTGATAAAGACATTTTCCAAAAGCATGGGCCGACCACATTTCTCTTCAGATCAATAAATGGTTAATTTGATTTTAAAAAAAGAAAGAAGAAAACCAGATTGCCGGTATAAAAAATGAACAGAGTGAATTCACCCCAATGAAGAAGAAATTAAAACAATAACTAGGAGATCTTTTGCCCAACTGGATACCAACAAATCTAGCAATCTAAGCGAAATGGATGAACCTGCCTCTTTTCTTCACCTCACTTGCTCTCTGGGATCTCTTGGTTGTCACTGTCATCACCTTGCACGACATCTCTTCCATGAGCTCCATCTCTAGACACCTGTTAGTCAATTCCGTCTTTTCCCCTTGTTCCCTTCTCTACCTCCCAGATCCCATCTGGGTTAGAAATGGAGAGGGGAACAAACTATTTATTTTTTGTTTTCAGTTTTCTACAATCACTTCCATAAATCTTAGATTTTACCCCCTCCCCCCCTGAGGCTGCATGTAATCTTATATGTGTTCTACACATACATTCTTATTAAACACATTTTCACATTGGTCATGTTGCACAGAAGAATTAAAATGAATGGGGGAAACCATGAGAAAAACCCAAACAAAGCAAAACATAATACAAGAGAAAATATTCTGCTTCATTCTGCTTTCCAGTTCCATAGTTCTTTCCATAGATGTGGATGACATTTTGCCTCAAGAGTCCTTTGGGAATGTTTTAGGTCCTTGCATTGCTGTGAAGGACTAAGTCTACTGGAAACATTCCTTGCACACTGTGGTTGTTGCTGTCTGCTAAGTTCTCCTGGTTCTGCTCCTTTCACTCAGCATCAGTTCATATAAGTCCTTCTAGGCCTCTCTGAAGTCTTCCTGTTCGTTATTTCTTATAGCACAATAGTATTCCATTGCTTTCATATACCACAACTTGTTCAGTCATTCCTCAATTGATGGGCATCCCATTGATTTCCAGTTTTTAGCCACCACAAAGAGAGCTGCTATACATATTTTTGTACATATAGGACCCTTTCCCATTTTTATGATCTCTTTGGGATATGGTCCTAGAAGCAATATTGCTGGGTCAAAGGGTATGCACATTTTTGTAGTCCTTTGGGCATAGTTTTAAATTGCTCTCCAGAATGGTTGGATGAACTCACAGCTCCACCAACAATGAATGAGTGTTTCAACTCTCCAACATTCTTCTCCAACATCTTCTCCAACATTTATCATCTTCCTGTTTTGTCATGTTAGCCAATCTGATAGGTGTGATGTGGTACTTCAGAGTTGTTTTGATTTGCATTTCTTTCATCAATTGTGATTTAAAACATTTTTTTCATATGACTCTATAGTCATAGCTTTAATTTCTTCTTCTGAAAACTCTGTTCATATCCTTTGACCATTTGTCAATTGGGGGATGACTGCTTTCTTGTACGTTTGACTCAGTTCTCTTCATATTTTAGAAATGAGGCCCTTCTCAGAGACACTGGCTGTAAAAATTATTTCCCAACTTTCTCTTCCCCTTCTAATTTTGGTTGCATTGGCTTTGTGTAAAATCGTTTTAATTTAATTAATTAGTAATCAATTAAAACAATCATTAATAATTAAATGATTAATAGTAATTAAATCAATAATAAATAACATTAATTATTATATATGATATATAAAAATAAGTTAATAGTAATTAATAATAACACAAAATAATTTAAAAATGAATAATTAATAAATTTTAATAATAAATAATAAATAAAATTATCTATTTTGCATTTCATAATGTTCTCTCTTGTTTGGTCATAACTTCTTCTGTTTCCCATAGATCCGACAGGTAAACTATTCCTTGCTCTCCTAATTTGCTTATTGTATCACCATTTATGTCTAAATCATGTACTCATTTTGACCTTATCTTGGAATACAGTGTAAGGTATTGGTCTATGCCTAGTTTCTGCTACACTAATTCTCAATTTTCCTAGCAGTTTTTGTCAAATGTAAGTTCTTATCCCAGAACCTGGAGTCTTTGGGTTTATCAAACAGTAGAGTAATTGACTATTATGTCTTATGTACCTACTTTATTCCACTGATCTATGACTCTATTTCTTTGGAATACCAAATAATTTTGACGATTGCTGCTTTATAATATGGTTTTTGATCTGGTACAACTAGGTCACCTTCACTTGTATTTCTTATCATTAATTCCCTTGATATTCTGGAATTTTTGTTCTTCCAGATGAATGTTATTATTTTTCTAGCTCTAGAAAATACTTTTTGGTAGTTTGGTATCACACTGAATAGATTAAGTTATTGTCATTTTTATTATATTAGCTCAGCCTACTCATGAGCAATGGATTACAATTATTTAGATCTAAATTTATTTGTGTGAAAAGTGTTTTGTAATTGTGTTCATATAGTTCCTGGGTTTGTCTTGGAAGATAGACTCCCAAATATTTTATATTGTCTACGTTTAGTTTAAATGGAATTTCTCTTTCTCTCTCTTGGTGAACTTTGTTAGTAATATATAAAAATGTTAATATTTATATGGGTCTATTTTATATCCTTGCCAACTTTGTTTATAATTTCAAGTATTTTTTTTACTTGATTCTCTAGGATTCTCTAAGTATACCATCATATCATCTGCAAAGAATGATAGCTTTGTTTCTTCTTTGCCTATTCTAATTCCTTTAATTTCTTTTTCTTTTCTTATTGCTAAAGTTAACATTTCTAGTACAATATTGAACAACAGTGGTGATATTAGACATTCTTGTTTCACTCCTGATCTTATTGGAAATGCCTCTAACTTATCCCCATTACAGATAATGCTTGCTGATGATTTTAGATAGATGCCATTTATCATTTTTTTAAAAAAAAACTCCATTTATTATTATGCTCTCTAGTGTTTTTATTGGAAAGGCTGTTGTATTTTATCAAAAAGGTTTTTCCATATTTATTGAGATGATCATATGATTTTTGTTAATTTTATTATTGATATGGGCAATCATGCCGATAGTTTTCCTAATATTGAACTGGTCCTGGATTCCTGGGATAAATCCTACCTTGTCATAGCATATTATCTTTGTGATAAGTTGATGTAATCTCTTTGCTAATATTTTATTAAAAGTTTTTACCTCAATATCCATTAGGAAAATTGGTCTATAGTTTTCTTTCTCTCTTTTGGCTCTTCCTTATTTAGGCATTAGTACCATATTTGTATCATATAAAGAATTTGGCAGAACTCCTTCACCTATTTTTGTAAATAGTTTGTATAGTATTAGAATTAATTGTGGTTTGAATGTTTGGCAAAATTCACTTGTAAATCCATCTGGCCCTGAAAATTTTTTTCAGAGCTGCTTCATTAATAACTTGTTCAATTTCTTTTTCTGAAATAATTATTTAAGTATTTTATTTCCTCTTCTGTAATTCTAGGAAATTTATATTTTTGTAAATATTCATCCATTTCACTTAGATTGTCAGATTTGTTTGTATCCAGTTGGGCAAAAGATCTCCTAGTTATTGTTTTAATTTCTTCTTCATTGGGGTGAATTCACTCTGTTCATTTTTTATACTGGCAATTTGATTTTCTTCTTTCTTTTTTAAAAATCAAATTAACCAAAGATTTATCTATTTTATTGTTTTTTCCCCATAAAATCAGTTCTTAGTTTTATTTATTAGTTCAATAGTTTTCTTAATTTCAATTTTATTAATCTCTCTTTTGGTTTTCAGAATTTCCAATTTAACATTTAATTGAGAATTTTATATTTGTTCTTTTTCTAGCTTTTTGGTTGTGTGTCCAATTCTTCAGTCTCCTCTTTTTCCATTTTATTCATGTAAGCATTTTTTCCATTTTCCATTTTATTCCTCTTTTTCCATTTTATTCATGTAAGCATTTAGAGATATAAAAATTCCCCTAAGAACAACTTTGGCTGCATCACATAAGTTTTAGCATGTTGTCTAATTATTGTTATTCTCTTTGATGAAGTTATTGATTGTTTCTATGATTTGTGGTTTGACTCATTCTTTAGGATTACACTATTTAGTTTCCAATGAATTTTTATAATAGCTTTCCATGGCCCTGTATTACATGTAACTTTTATTGCATCATGATCTGAAAAGGATACATTTACTATTTCTCCCTTTCTACATTGGATTGGGAGGTTATTGCACCCTAGTACATGATCAGTTTTTGTGTAGATACCATGTATTGGTGAGGAAAGTGATATTTCTTTTTATCCCCTTTTGATTTTCTCCAGAGGTTTACCATGTCTAGCTTTTCTAAAATTCTATTCACCCCCCTAACTTCTTTCTTGTTTATTTTGTGGTTAGATTTATCTAGTTCTCAGAGGGGAGGTTGAGGTCCCTCACTAGTGTAGTTTTGCTGTCTATTTCTTCCTGTAACCACTTAACTTCTTCTCTAAGAATGTGAGTGCTATACTGCTTGGTGCATATATGTTTGGTATTGTTATTACTTCACTGTCTATGGTACTTTTATAATAGGATGTAGTTTCTTATCTCTTTTAATTAGATCCATTTTTTTGCTTTTTTCTTCGTCTGAGATCAGGATCGTTACCCCTGCTTTTTTTTTTTTACTTCAGAAGGAGCATAATATATTCTACTCTAGCCTTTTACTAGTACTCTGTGTGTTTTTTCTGTTTCAAATGTGCTTCTTGTAAGCAATATTATGTTTTACTTACTTGTAAGTAAGATTATGACTTTTAATTTGCTCTGCTATCCTCTTCCATTTTAGGGGAGAGTTCATCCCATTCACATTCACAGCTATGATTACTAACTCTTTTTTTCCATTCTATTCTCCCCTCCCCCCACTTATGCTTTTCTCTCTTTCTCCCTTTCCTTCCTCACTAGTGTTTTGCTTCTGGCCATGACCTTCCTCCATCTACCCTCCTTTCTATCAGCCCCCCTCCCTTTTCTTTCCCCTTTCCCCTCCTACTTCCTATAGGGCAGGGCCTCACATCAAAGTCAATTTATACCCACACCCTCAATGTATACCTACACCTTCTAGATATCATAATAAAGATACAGTTCTCAAATGTTATAAGTACTATCTTCCCATGTAGGGATGTAAACAGTTTAAACTTACTGAATAACGTTTGTTTTTTCTTTCCTGTTTACTTTTTTTTATGTTTCTCTTGAGTCTTACCTTAGAAGGTTGAATTTTCTGTTCTCTAGCTTTCTGTTTCTCTAGCTTTTTCATCAGGAGAATTTGGAAGTCCTCTATTTCATTGAATGTCCATCTCCTCCCCTGAAAGATTATGCTCAGTTTTGCTGGGTAGTTGATTCTTGGTTGTAACTCATGCTCCTCTGCTTCTGGAATATCATATTCCAAGTCCTCTGATCCTTTAGTGAAGAAGCTGCTAGGTCTTGCATAATCCTGACTGTGGTTCCACAATATTTAAATTGTTTCTTTCTGGCTGCCTGCGGTATTTTCTCCTTGACCTGATAATTCTGGAATTTGGTTACAATATTTCATGGAGTTTTCATTTTGGAATTTCTTTCAGGAGGTGATTGGTGGATTCTTTCAATGACTATTTTACCCTTTGATTCTAGGAGATCAGGGCAGTTGCCCTTGATAATTTCTTGAAAAATGCCATCTATGCTCTTTTTTTGATCATTGCTTTCAGGTAGACTAAGAAATTCTCTCCTGGATCTATTTTCCAGGTCAGTGGTTTTTGCAATGAGGTATTTTACATTTTCTTCTATTTTTCATTATTTTGATTTTGTTTGACTGATTCTTTTTTTTATTATTGTTTTTAATGTTCTACAATCACTACCTTAAAATTAAGATTTTATTCCCCCCACACCTACCCCCTACTACCTCCCTCCCTCCCCATGACAGCATATAATTCTGTATAGGTTCTACATATACTTTTCTATTGAGTATGTTTTCACTATAGTCATGCTATGTAGTCGCACTAAAATAAATGGAAGAAATATAACAAATCAAAACATAATACACTAAAACACACACATACACAAATATGATCTGCTACATTCTGCAAATGACTTCCATATTTCTTCCTCTGAGTGTGGAAGGCATTTTGCCTTAGAAGACCACCATTGGGATTTTTTTTTATTTAATAAGTTCTTGTGTTATTATGAAGTTCTAAGTCTACCAGAAAAAACTCTTGCACACTGTGGATGTTGCTGTGAACAAAGTTCTCCTGGTTCTGCTCCTTTCACTTAGTATCAGATCATATAAGTCCTTCCAGGCCTCCCTGAAGTCTTCTTGTTCATCATTTCTTATGGTGCAATAGTACTCCATTACATTCATATACCATAATTTATTCAGCCATTCCTCAATTGATGGGTATCCCCTTGATTTCAAGTTTTTGGCAACTACAAAGAGTGCTGTTATAAATATTTTTGTACATGTGGGACCCTTTCCCATTTTTATGATCTCTTGGGGATACAGTCCTAGAAGTGATATTGCTGGGTCAAAGGGTATGCACATTTTTGTAGCCCTTTGGGCATAGTTCCAAACCATTCTCCAGAATGGTTGGATGATCTCACAGCTCCACCAACAATGAATTAGTGTTTCAACTCTCCCACATCCTCTCCAACA
>CM053773.1:241994109-242039109 GCA_028658325.1 Potorous gilbertii
CCTAGTGGTGGTGTCTGGCATGTGTTGAGGCCAGGTGCAGTTTTTCTGCATTTCCTTGGGGCTGCACTGAAGCACATGGAGGTCTGGTGTCTGCAGGATGCCTGCCTGCTCAAGGCTGCCCTGGCACATGTGTTGGTTCTCCAAGCTGGAGTCTGCCATTCTTCTGACTATGCTAAGGCACATTGGGGGTGTGTATCATGATTTTGGTGTTGGTCTACTCCACCATCCTGGGACTCAGGACCTCCCACTGGTTTGTTGACGTGCGGCTTGTTGCTGGCTTTCTGGGATGCTTCCTGTCCTAATATATGCTCTCCTTGTTCCTGAGGGAGATGGCTTTTTCTAGCCAATCCTTCAAGTTTCCTTGACTAAAAGACTACTACACCCCATCTTTCTCCTGGCTCCATGGTTTCAGGATTTTTCCTGGGGTGATATTTTTTGTTTTTTCCAGAGATCAGTATGATTTACTGCTTACTCAGCCATCTTGGCTCCCAGAAGTCCACTCTCTAGCTTCTCAAAGACCTTCCTAACCTGTGCTGCCCACAATGGATCATGATACTCCTATTGTGGTCACCTCTCTTCCTGGCATCTATACTTCTCCACAATATCACAATAGACTTTTTTTGGGGGTGGGGTGGGTGGGAGGGCTGAAGTTTCATACAACTGACTCATATTGAGCCAACTAAGCCACATTTTAGCCCATTAAAACCCCACATATTTTTCAGATGAACTACTGTTTAACTAGACTCATCCAGCTGAACCTTGGGAAATGAAGTTTTGAACTGGAATGTACCTTGACCCTGATATTTCATCTTCAGTTTTGTCCAATGATCTGTCCTGTCAAGGCCTTTTTGCATCCTGTCTCTGTTATCTGCTATTTTGACTAGTCCCCTTAGCTTGGCGTTATTGACAAATTGGTAAAGAGACTATTTATTATGGATAGAGAGCACTGAACTTGGACTTAGGAACACCTGAGTTCAAATCTAGCCTCCAACATTTACCAGCTGTGTGACTGAGCAAATCATTTACTTAACCCTCTAATGGCTTCATTTCCTCACCTGTAAAGTGGGGATGATAATCCCCTCAGAAGGTTATTGTGAGTATCAGATGAGATGTTTGTAAGGCATTTTACAAACCTTAAAGTGCTATAAAAATCTAAGCTATTATTTATCTCCTCACCCAAATGAATGATTTCCTTCTTGACTTTCTAAATTCTGCTCATCTTTCCGGTCATAAGTCAAGTCCTATCTGCTCCATGAAGTCTTTGCCAACTATGGTTACCCTTGCCAATCTTCTCTCCCTCTGTGACATTGTACCACTTAACTTTTGCAATTCATCCACTATGTCTTTTTAGAACTCTTTGTTTTTATTATTATTGTTTCTCATGCTTTGCTCTGGAAGAGGACCGATGACATCACAAAGGTAATGTCTTGATTTGCTCATGAATTGAATTGAGGTAGAGCCATAAGTTGGGCAATCTTTTAGAATTCTAGATTCCATCTGGATGTCCCGCTGTTACTTTAGTTTCAACATGTCAACCAACCAATCAACAAGCATTTATTAAATGCCTGTTATGCTCTGGGCTAGGTGTTGGGATTGCAAGGACAATGAATGAAACAATTCCTAGTCACAAGGAACTTCATGCTCTAATGGAAAAGATAACATACAGAATAAATACAAGATAACATACAGAATAAATACAAGGAGAATAAATTCAAATAAGCCCAAAGTAAAATATAAGATAGTTTGGGAGGGAGGGAATTAGTAATTGGGGCAATCAGTTAAGTCAACAAGTGTTTATTAAACACCTAGTATGTGCCAGGCACTCCTAAGCATGGGAAATAAAAAGAAAGGAAAAAGACAGTCCCTGCCCTACAGGATGTTTCAGTCATGAGAGATTTCACATAGAAGGTAATACTTAAGCTTCATGAGGTGGTGGAAAGAAGGGAGTGCCTTTTAGGTGTGTGGGATGGCCAGAGCAAGGTCCAGAGATTAGAGATGGACGGTGGTATTTGAGGGACGGAAAGAGGAGGTTGCATGCCAGAGTATCAGAGTGGGAGCAAGCCCACTCTCTCATCCCCCTTCAATTCTCCTTTCCTGTCCCTCTTTCTGGTTATGGCACCCAGGCACCCAAACCTCAAAACCCGAGCCATCTTTGATTTCTCACTCCTTCTCTCCTCTCCTCCCCTTATTCAGCCAGTCCCCAAATACTGTCATTTCTTTGTCTTCTCCACCTTCCCTAACCACCTCCTTCTCTTGGTCTCCCTAGCTACCTTGGTCATTCACCCCAGGAGCTCCCTACTTCTCCCTGTCAGCCTCTCCCTCCAGTTCATCCTATGTATCCCCACCAGGTTAATTCATTGAATGCAGAGACCTTTTCACTTCCCTCTCACTCAAGACTCTGGCTTATTTTGCTTGAGTATTTCAAATAATACCTCATTTGATCCTCCCAGCAATTCCGTGAGGGGGCGATGTTATTATCACCCTCATTTTGCAGGTGAGGTAACAGGCTTAGAGAGGTTGCCTGACTTGCCCAGGGTCACACAGGACTTGACCTCATCTCTCTTGATTCCAAATCTAATTGAAATGAAAACTTCCCCAGTTTGTCCCTGTAATTTCCCTCTCCATCTAAACTGTGCTTAGATAAGTCCTATCCATATGGTTTCTCGATGAGCTCCCCCTTACCCAATAAGCTGTGAATCCACAGAATCTCAGAGCTGAAAGCTTGGAAGAAATCGAATCCCACCCCCATGGACTCTTCTACAACTTCTTGGGCAAGGGTCCTCCCAAGGCAGCCAACTGTGCCCAGCTTGCATTGTTAATAGCTCACCATATTTCCATTAGTTCTGTCCCTCCAGTACCAAACAGAACAAGTTTAATCCCTTTGCCAAGTGACAGCCCTTCAGATACTTTCTGAAATATATTTAATTTCCCTCCCCCACCTCCAACCCCTCCTTTGTCTGGCATTCAAGGTCTTCTGAGGACTGCTTCTGCTCTGTCCCTCCAGTCTCATACAACAGTTTGTTAGATGTATCCTAATCACTTAGTCAACATGTATTAGGTGCCTATTATATGTCAGGGACTGTGCTAAGTGCTGAACATGCAAAAAGAGACAAAAGACAAGCCCTGTTCTTGAGGTACTCACAGTCATAGTACCTGCCATATAGTAAAAGCTTAAGAAATACTAGTTGACTGACAGGGAATTAAAATGCAAGAAATATTTGTTGAATACCATTTCTGAGTAGAATCCTGTGCTCTCTACTGAGGAAGCACAATATTGAGCCACCCGCGGGGATCTTACTGTCTAATAAGTTCACAGGACTTGTTGACAACCAAACCGGCAAAACTTCCCTCCCTTCTCCCTCCCTCCCCTCCCCCATCTTCACCTGTTGAAATTGAGTCCCAGCTCTTCCCAGAATCTTCGGGATACCTGCTCTTCTCTGCTCCTACCCCTCCTGCGTCTTTCTTTGGAACCCAGGAGCCAGGCACTCTTTTCCTTTAGGACCTACTCCGCAATCCTGCGGGCGCCTCATCCCCTGAACCTGGCGGAGTCCCTCTTCTGCCCCTTCCTCTGCTGCTCCTCTGCCATCCCCTCCTCAGCTAGGCAGAGGCTGATCATTTACCTGGATCCCTGACAAGGGCGCTGCACTTCAGGTCCCTACTTAACTTTCTACTGCCATCTTCGTCCTAATTCTGTTTACTTCTGTTCCCAACCCCTCCCCGCCTATTACTTTTTTTCAACTCCTTACACACTTTATCTGGGTCCTTGTTGTTCCCCGAATAGAATGTTAAGTTCCTTGAGAGCAAGGATTGTTTTGGGTTGTCTCCGGTGCTTCCTGACGATGGAACAAACATTTATAAGTGCTTGCTGGGTGTCAGGGACCCAAAGACAAAATGAAATCGCCCGTCTTCAAAGGACTCACATTCTACTGTGGGTTGGTGGGTAACACGATCACAGAGAAGCAAATACACACATATATACAAATACACAAAATACACATACACACATATATAATATACATATATACATAGTACCTATTATATATAACATCTAATAGGTGTGAATATATATCTATATGACATACTTATATTGATGGTTATAAGCTGGCAAGCCCAGGTTCCTGTGATTGTAAAAGGTAACTTATTGGGTAGACAGGAGTTGCCATTACCCACAGGCTGGCTTCATCTCTGCATTTATATGGATGCAAAGGCAGGTTCATAGAAAAAGCTATAACTCATATCAGACTGGCATGTTCTATCATGGCTTCAAGCACCTATATTTCCTTGGGAGGAATATCACCACTAGAATTCCTTTTAAAAGTAGAATAAGGCAAATGGAAAAGGAGGCACAACAATGCACTGAAGAAAAGAGTTCCTGAAAAAGCTTAATTGCCCAAATGGAAATATAGGTAAAAAAGCTCACTGAAGAAAATATCTGCTTAAAAATTAGCATTGGGCAAGTGGAAGTGAATGACTCCATGAGGTATTAGAAACAATAAAACAGAGTCTAAAGAATAAAAAAAATGAAAGAAAATGTGAAATAATTCATTGGAAAAACAACTGAACTGGGAAAAAGATTGAAGAGAGAATTTAAGAATTATTAGACTACCTGAAAGACATGATCAAGGAAAGAGTCTAGACACCATATTTCAAGAAATTATAAAGGAAACTGCCCCAGGGTAAAATAGAAATGGAAAATATTTATCTCCTGAAAGCAATTCCAAAATGAAAACTTCCAGGAATATTATAGCCAAATTCCAGAGCTCCCAGATCAAAGAGAAAATATTTCAAGCAGCCAGAAAGAAGGAATTCAAATATTGTGGAGCCACAGTCTGGATCACACAAGGTTTAGCAGCTTCCACAGTAAAGAAGCAGAATATAATTAGAATATAATCTTCTGGAGGGCAAAGGAGCTAGGGTTACAACCAAGAGTAACCCACCCAGAAAAATTGGAATATAATCCTTTAGGGGCAAAATGGATGTTTAATGAAATAGAGCATTTTCAAGCATTCCTGATGAAAAAGATCAGAGCTGAATGGAAAATTTGACAGTCAAACAAAAGACTCAAGAGAAGTATAAAAATTTAAACATGAAAGAGTGATCATAAGGGACTCAATAAATTTAAACTGCTTATTTTCCTATATGGGAAGATGATAATGTAACTTAAGAATCTTTATCATTACTAGGAGAGTTAGAAGTAGTCTGAATAGGCATTGGCATAGGTATAAGCTGATTAAGTTGGGATGCTCTCCAAAAAAAAGAATGTGGGGGTGAGAAAGAGGGATGCACTTGGAGAAGGGGGAAAGGAGAGGTAGAATGGGATAAATTTCTATAAAAGAGGCTTGCAAGGAAGAGGTTATATAATGGAGGGGAAAATGGGCAGATGGCAATCAATGCTTAAACCTCACTCATAAGAATTGGCTTAAAGATGGAAAGTATATATAAAATATTTATACACATGTATATATATGTATGTATGTATATGCGTATACACACATGCACATACACATATACACACATATACAGTCAGTTGGGTGTAGAAATCTTTCTTACCCAATAGGGAGATAGGAAGAGAAGGGGATAAGAGATTTTTTTGGGAGATGACAAGGGGGAGGAAGAATTGGAGGAGACAGTGATCAGAAGCAAGGCAGACTTTTGAGGAAGGACAGGATAAAAAGAGGGAGAGAAGGATTAACAGAGAAAAATGGGATTGAGGGAAATACACAATTAGTGATTATAACTTAATGTGAATGGAATGAGTTGACCCATAAAATGGAAGCAGAGAGCAGAAGGGGTTAGAAATCAGAATCCAACAATATGTTATAAACAAGAAACACAGCTGAATCAGAAAGTCGTGCACAGAGTTAAGATAAAGGGCTGGAGCAGAATCTATTATATTTCAGCTGAAGCAAAAAAGGCAGGAGTAGCAATCATGTTCTCAGATGAATCAAAAACAAAATTAGAACGAATTGAAAGAGATAATTGGGAAAACTATGTTTTACTAGAAGGTAACTGAAAATGAAGTTGTATCAAATTGTTTTTATAGCAAGTTTCTCTGACAAAGGCCTCATTTATCAAATATATACTGAGTCAAATTTATAAAAAATAACAGCCATTCTTTAACTGATAAATGATCAAAGGATTTTCAGAAGAGGAAATCAAAGCTATCGATAGTCACATAAAAATGCTCTAAATCACTATTGATTAGAGAAATTCAAATTAAAACAACTCTGAGGTACCACTTCATATCTATCAGAAATGACAAATGCTGGAGAGGATGAGGGAAAATAGGTACACTGATGAACTGTTGGTAAAGTAGGCAACTGCTCCAACCATTCTGGAGAAGAATCTGAAATTTTCCCAAAGGGCTATAAAACTGTGCATACCCTTTGATCCAGCAATATCACTACTACATCTATACTCCAAAGAGACCAAAGAAAGATGAAAAGGACCTATATGTTCAAAAATATTTATAGTAACTCTTTTTGGTGGCAAAGAATTGGAAATTGAGGGGATCCTCATCCACTGGGGAATGACTGACAAGTTGTGGTATATGATCGTGTTGAAATCCAATTTGCTGTAAGAAATTATTAAAAGAGTGGTTTCAGGGCGAAAAAACCCAAAATGGCAAGAAGTATATGAACTGATACAAAGCGAAGGAAGAATAACCAGGAGATCATTGTGCACAGTAATACTGATGTAGTAATGATGATCAACAGTGAAAGACTTGGCAATTCTGATCCATACAGTGATCTAAGACATTTCCAAAGGACTCACGATGAAAAAATGCAGTCCTCCTCTGAAGAGAAAAATGATGAACTCTGAGTGCAAGTTGGAGTATAATTTTCTCAATTTCTCATATTTATTTTGCTTTTTTGTGATATGGCTAATATGGAATTATATTTTTTGTGATTTCACATGTATAATTGATATAATGTTTGCCTTCTCAGTGGCTGGGGTCTGGACAGGAGGAGAGAATCTGGACCTCAACATTTATAAACATAAGAATATTAAAACCTATGATTTTGTGAAGTCAGGAAGACCTGAGCTCAGAACCTGCCTCAGATACTCACTAGCTGTGTGAGCCTGAGTAAGTCACTTCACCTTTATATGCCTCAGTTTCCTTAACTATAAAATGGGAGAATAAGAACATTTACTTTGAAGTGTTGGTTTGAGGATAAAATGGAATAATATTTGTAAAAAGCACTTACACAATGCCCGGCAAATAAAAGCTGCTATCTACATACTTATTTTTCCCTTTCCTTCAATGTCCTCACCTGTAAAATGGGCTCATAATAGCACCCACCTCCCATGGTTGTTGTGAGAACACAATGAAACTACTTGCAAAGCACTCTGGAAACTCTACGGTGGTATAGAAATGCTAAACTATAAATGTTTATTATTATTATTTCATAGCACTTACTGAATGGCAAGGCATTTTACAAATACCATTTTATCTGACCCTTACACAACCTCATAGGGAAGGTGTTGTTTTTCATAACTATTTTACAGATGAAGAAACTGAGGCAGACAGAGGTGAAATGACTTACCTAGGGTCACACAGCTGGTTTGTATTTGAGGCTGGATTTGAACTCAGGTCTTCTTGACTCCAAGGCTAGCCACTCCCAAGCTTTATGCTTAAATCACCTCTCTTTTCACTAGACCACACTGCCTCTGATTGAATGGATTTCCTCACAAGAGCTTCTTGAGGTAGATAGTGCAAGTGACTATAGGAGGGGTCCCCAAGTATCTAGGAGCAGAGTTCATATTTGAGGCTGGTTCTCAGACGCCAAATGCAGAGCTCTTTCCTTTACACAATTGTACCTGTTTTCCACATGCTTAAGGGACTCGACTGGAGTCACAAAAGCAAGTAGCAGAGTCCATATGTCAACCCAGGAAATCAAGCCTTCTTTCCACTATTCTGTCCATTTTTACCGCTGTGGAAGCTGAGACCCAGAAAGGGTCATCAGCATGCCCACTCTGGGCCCCCCGGGTGACCCTGGGCAGGAGTCCAGCGTCAGGAGTGGCCACCATTCTTGCGCCCGGGATCCCTAAGGACAGGCGCGCACCCTCCCCTCCCTTCCCCAGGTCGTCCGGGCTCCTCCCCGCACCTGCTCGATACCTGTCCTGCCCCTGCCCTGCCCCAGCCCAGCCTCCGCCTTTCTCGGGATCCCAGGAGCTCCACTCCCCTCAGATCCACCCCCAAACCCGTGCCCAAGGGACGTCTGCCCAGGAAGGAACCGAGGGGGCCTCCATCTCCTACCTCTCCAGCCACTCCCCTACCCTGCCCTCCACCACCTCCTCTGCTCTCCCTTCCCAGAGCCGGGGCTGAACATTAACCCGGAGCCCCGACACAGGCCCTATAAGGAGTCAGGCAGCGGCCCGGGACGGCGCAGAACTACCTGTCTGTTGGTCGGGACGGACCTGCCAGCATGGACAGCACCGTGAGCCCCAGCGTCTCTGCCGGGACCTCCGCACCTCCTCTTTCTTCGGACCGCATCAAGAATGCTGCGGACATCTCAGTCATTGTCATCTACTTCGTGGTGGTCATGGCCGTGGGGCTGTGGGTACGTGGGGGACCCAGGGGCGGGGCAGGAGAGCACGCATATCGGCAGCTAAGGGGGTGACCGGAGGACCTAGGATAAGTCATTCATCCTTCTGAGCTAGTAAATTGAGGGCACTGGACTGAGCTAGCTCTAGAGCTATGACACTGTGTCAGGGACCTTTCAGCTCTAACTAGGTTTCTTCCCAGCTCTCACAGATGTTCAGCGCTTCGTGTTCTAAGACCCCTCTGAACTTTGACATTCTGTTTTCTAAGGGGTGGTTCTGACACTGTACTTAAAGAACTTTCCAACTGGAGAGTCTATGGTCCTCTGACTTGGAGAGGATCGATGCATGAGAAGGGGAATGCAGGGGCGGAGGAGGGAACCCGGAGTCGGAGAGCTCAGACTCAGACAGAGTTCTGCTGGGCCAGGGAAGAGGGACTGGGGAAGTAGAGAGAAGAAACTGAGGGGGAGATCTTGGGCTAGCAGCATATTTCAGAAACTTGGGGAAGGAGAGGCGAAGGACAGTTTGAAGGACTAAGAATGACTGAGGTAGCAGGGGATGGGAAGGTGGTGGAGTCAGGGACTGAGCCTACAGCAGAGGGGACCCAAGGAGGCCAGGCTAATGGTAGGCTCAAGGGGCTGGGAATTGGGGTGTGTGTGGGAGAACAGGGAAGGGACTTGGAGAAAGGGCCACCTACTGGGGAAGCAGAAGGTAGGAGAGCTCAGTGAAGCAGGGAAAGGGTATAGAGTCCACAACAGGGCTGGGGAATTTAGAGAAGGTTAGAGTGTAGTGTGAGGGGCTGGGCACCAGTCAAGGAAGGCAGGAGAAAGGCTTGCCCAGGGGCTCAGGGTCGGGTGCAGAGCTAACAGGTGTCCCACATCTAGGAACTGAGAGAAGCCAACTTGGGTTGCAAAATCTTCAGTGCTGTAGGGATCCCATGAAGTGGGGCAGGATGCCTAGAGGTCTGGAGTTCCAGAGGGGGTTCAAGAATTAGTTGCCTGGCAGCCATCCCTTCAGACACTGGTGACTCTTCCAGGATTCTGAGGGAGGCCCTGCTTATAAGGGAGGCATTTCTGGGACATGGCACACAACCAGAGAAACTTGTTCTTAGGGCACACCCAGGGGACAGGGAAGGGGGGGGTGGCTTAGCCAGCAAAGTTTCCAAGTGTATTATGTGGTTATAACGGTGACTTAGTGCAGAGGCAGGGGTGAATATGGTTCCCTTGCTTAACTCTGGGTGGCTCAGAAGATGAGGGAATTGAGGATTAACTCTTCAGGAATCACTGAGGACCTTGTTCCCAAGGAGTCAGCGCTGAATGAATTACTCAGAAACTATCCAAACAAGACAGGGCTATGATTCTAACCCAGCCAGGGCTCTAGGATCATTGCAGACCCATTGACTAGCTGGCAAAGAAGACCTTAAAGGTCACCAATGCTACCCCACTCTTTTTACAGATAAGGAAACCAAGGCACAGAGAGGTCACACAATATATCATCTGACCCCTAGCCTGCTTTCCTCTATCATGCTATCCCCTCATTCTTTTCTCCATTTAATAGATGAGCAAATTGAGATACAGAGCAGTGAGGTCCCTAGGGAGTTAGCAGCAGACAGCAGCAGAGAACCCAGGGCTCTTTGTTCCCAGTTCTGGGCTCTGCCTATTGGAGGCCATGGAGCCAGGAGATGGAGCTGTCCCTAGTCCAGGTTGGAGGCAGAGCCAGCTAATCCACTGATGGGACCCTATCTTCTGTCCTTCCCCCCCCCCCCCAGGGACCTTTGCACCCAGTACCCATCCTTATGGTGCTTTCCCCAGGGTCAAGCCTTCTTGGATACGCTCTGCTAATCTCTTGTCCTTTCCTCAGCTCATCAGTTCTCCTGCCTCTGAGGTGTTTACACCTTTCCAATGTTCATGCCTCATTAATGGCCATTTAGTCCAAAGCTGACTATTTCAGCATTTATTCCTGATCATAAACCTTGTCCTCTATAGCCTGCTGCCTCACTTTATGGCCCCATAGCCTGTAGTTCCCATTCTTTTTTCCTGGAAAGTCCTGAGAACATCCCCTGTGTGAGACGCTCTCGCTGCCTCTCAAGGAAGACGCAGGATGTCCCTTCCCGGCCTCTCCCCTGTCCTCTGCTACCCACGAGCCCTTTCTGGGGTATCTCCCACTTTGTCACATGGATAACTGCCTCTTAGTGCCTGGGTCTGTTACTTCTCACAAGTTATCGGCGTTTTCCTTAGTCATTTGTATCCCTTTGCTCAAACCTCCCCCAGCTTTCCTGCCAGCACATTGTGGAGATACAGATTGAGAGCTGGGAGGTACCTTCAAGGACATCTTAGTTGTCTTCCACCCCTGCCCCCCACCCATTTCACAAGGAAGGAAACTGAGGACAGGGAGGCAGTATGGAGTATTGGCTAGAAGGCTGGACTTGAGTCAAGGAAGGTCTGGGTTAAAATCTCACCTCTGACAAAAGCTGAGTCACCCTGGGCAAGTCACTCTTTGGGATCACTTTCTTTATCTGTAAAATAAGCTGGATGTGCTAGATAGCCTTTTGGTCCTTTCTACTTCCAAGTTCAGGCTCCTGAGAGCTTAGGGGAAATGATTTATCTAAGGTCACAGTGGTAGAGTGAGGTATGTGGTCAAGAGAGCCTGAATTCTCTGGCTTCCAATCTAGTTCTGCTTTTCCATCTCTTTGGATATGTCCCGATGTGTTAGGAAAGGAAGCATTTATTAAGCGCTGACTGTGTGCCCAGCATTGTGGTAAGCACTTTCCAAATCACTTCTCATTTTATACTCACAACAACAATAACGGTACGTTATTATTTCCACTTTACAGTTGAAAAACTGAGGCATGCGGAGGTTTATTGGACTTGTCCAGGGTCACACAACTGGTGCTCAGGTCTTCCTGACTCCAAGCCCAGCCTTCTAACCATTGAGCTACCCAGCCACCTCTGTGAGAATCATGAAATACTAATAACTTAGAGTCTCCCAGTGTTAGAATCGTACACAATAGGAGATGGTTAGGATCTCAGAGATCATTCCACTCCCTTCAACAAGCATTTTACAGGGGAGGAAACTGAGGCCCAGGGAGATTTAGTGACATACTTGCTCAAAGTCATCTAGACAGGGATCCTCAGGGGTGACTTGGATCTTAGGATCAAAATTTATAATATTAGGAAGTATTTTAGAAGTCACTGAGTCCAATCTGTCCATTTCACAGATGCAGAAACATGAGGCCCAGGGAGGTTAGAGAAGGAGCCAAGTTTACTTAGGGGATAAGTAGCAGATCCAGGGCTCAAAACCTGACCCTCAGATTTCAAATGCAGCGCTCTTTTGACTGTGCATTAGGATATCAGTGGGAGGGAGGAGGGATGAGGACCGGTGGGCTTGGAAATTTCACTGTGATGCACAGGGCTGGCTGGCAATGAAATGAACAGGGGTGGGAATTTTGTGGACCTGGAGAGGAGGTGGTAATGATGGGAAGCAGTGGGAGATACTGGTCTGGGAGCTTAAGAGATCTGAGAGTTTTTACACAAGGAGATTTGGAAGGAGGAAGGCAGACCAGAGAAGACAGTAAATTAGAATTTATTAAGCTCTTACTGTGTTAAAAGTACTGGGGATAGGCTCCCAAGGAGCTCCCTTGAAATTAATCAAAATATGAGTATTAGATCTATAGTCCATGGAAGGTCAGTTCTAAGGGAAGGGACTAGTGTTGGGATCCTTGGAAAAGTCTCCTGCTTTGGAGGTAGCATTGGAGATGAGGCTTGAGGAAGTGAGGAGTGAGAGCATGCCAGGCATGGGAAACAGCCAGTGCCAAGGTGTAGAGATGGGAAAGAACACTTAGTTCAACTTACATTTCCTAATTGCCTTCTCTGTGTGATAGAGTGCTGGGTCTGGAGTTGGGAAGGCTCATCTTCCTGAGTTCAAATCTGGCTTCAGACACATACTAGCTGTGTGACCCTGGACAGGTCACTGCACCTTGTCTGCCTCAGTTTTCTCATCTGCCAAATGATCTGGAGAAGGAAATGGCAAATTACTTGAGTACCTCTGTCAAGAAAACCTCAAATGGGTTCATGGAGAGTCTGATCTGACTGAAAAATGACTGAACAATCTGTGTTCTGATCTGTGCTCTAGTACAGTGCATAGATATCTGAACCTAGAATCTAAGAGGACTGACAAGATGGAATGTGAGAGTTGGGAGAGGCCTCAGGACATGTAATGTCAGGACTGGGAGGAGCCTCAGAACGGGGGTGGCAGGGCTGGAAGGGTCCTCAGAAGAGGGGATGTCAGGGATAGGAGGGCCTTCAGAAGAGGGGATGTCAGGGCAGGGAAGCTAGGCTTCCCAGAAAAGAAATTGAGAAATGGTTCTAGTGGAGGGCACACTGGAGCTGTGTCCTGTAGGGAAGCAGAATGATGAGGCACCAGTGACATTATAACTCTTTCCAAGTACCCACATCTTCTGGGGGGAAGAACTTTTTTACCGACATCAATCCCCATCCTGACTTCTCCCTACTTAAAGGGTTTGCCTGGGTAACATTTACACCAACGGGTCCAAAGTTGATCTAACATTCTTCCTTGGGGGGCCCCATTTCCTATATGGAAATGTCCACAGGTCCACAGGTGGAGCCCAGTCAGTCAGTCAATATACATTTATTAAGCACCTACTGTGTGCCAAGCATAGCCAAAGAAAGGTAAAAGACAGTTTCTGCCCTCTTTCTACCATTCATCACAGTTCCTGCAAAGACAGAAGGATCTCCGGGTAGAGCCAAAGGCCATGTTGCATTTTTCTTTGTTCCATGGTTTGCCTTGGCTGAACAATTCATCACCTCTTGGTGATGAGTGCCCTATGCTTGGCTTGACCAGCTGCTGGACAGAAGACAAAGTTGTCTATTGCCAGGCCTGTACCTGAAGCCTTTCCAGTTTGGTAGGACCTGTGAGGTCCCACCCTCTGTTGGTGCAGCCTTTGAAGGCCTGTGTTTACCTCCACACCACCATGAGGCATCACAGTAGGATTTTGTGGAGTTGAAATGGAATGTGATATGGAATGGGAAGGAGGTGTTCTTTCTGTGTATCTCATCAGATTCTTCTGAATACCTATTAAGCTTCTGATCTTATCCTCCTAGGCCATGCTGTCAACCAATCGTGGGACTGTTGGAGGCTTCTTCCTGGCAGGCCGGAGTATGGTGTGGTGGCCGGTGAGTATTACCAGAGATGGGCCTTAGTTAAAAAAGATAAGCCCTTTCTGGGGACTGGGTTGTGTTTCAACATGTTCAGTTCTAAAGGGTCCATCTGCTTCTTGGCTGTGTGGGCATTGGTACCTTCCTACCCCTGGCTCCTTTGGGCACATCTGAATCTCAGCATGTGGACACCCTTCCTATTCATAGGTGATCTCAAGACCACAAGACTTACCGTTATCATTAAAAAAAGTTCCGTTGACTAAGACTTCTGTCTTTATATTTCTTTAATTTCTGAATTCATTCCTTCCTCTCCACTCAGAGAGATTTCTTTTTTCGCAAAGATAGTAAAAAGGAAAACATGAGTTAGCAAAGCCTGCAGACACACATTGCAGACATATGGCAACATTCCATGTGCACAATCTCTACTTCCCCTCCCCAGCATCCCATATCTCCAATAAAAGGATGAGCTGCATTTTCTCATGTCTTCTCCAAGGCCAATTTGCAGTATTAGGTTTTGTCTCTTTGTTCAGATTGTTGTGGTCACCACATAGAATGCTTTCTGGGTTCTGTTTACTTTAGGTCTGCATCAGTTCATGTAAATCTTCTCATGCTTCTCTGAAAGTCTCCTATTCACTGCTAAGTGGGTAATGTTTCACTCCATTCGTTACAGTAACTGGTACAGCCATTCCCCATGGAAAAGGCATACAATTTGTTTCTAACTCTTTGATACCACAAAAAATGCTCCTATGGTCATTTCAGTGTATGTGATGTCTTTCTTTTCAATCAAAAAAAATAAAAAAGAAATTAAATTGAACAAAATCTCCACAAAGAGTGAACATTTCTACATACAATAGATCAAAAAGAGGATTATATATAAAAACATAAATCACTATTGTGTACATCTTGCTTTTAAAATATATATAATAAATTCAACATACTACTTTTGCTTTATCTATGTTTCCTTCTGAACTTCCTTCTGTTCTCTTCCATGCATTATAAAAAATGTTCCAATGGCCACTTTTCTTCTCTGGGGGCAATACTCTTGTTACTTCCTGCCCCCCCTGCCTTATTTTTTTTTTAAAGAAAAGTACAATCATTTAAACCAAAAAGCATAATAAAGCAAAAAAAAAAAAGTCCACTTATCAGCCATGTCCAAAATATGTTTCTCATTCTGCACCTTGCATCCCACCTTTCCTCTATGGGAAAGTGGGAAGTTTATGTGACATTTCCTTCTTTTTTTTTAACCATTAAGGGTGCACTCCCTAATAGGATCTCTGGGCCAAAGGATATGAATACTTCAGTCACTTTTCGGGGGCATAATTCTAAATTGCTGTCTAGAATGGATGAATCAATTAATGGTTTTACCAATAGCATATTAGCATGCCTGCCTTTCCACAGCCTCTCCAACATTAACTATTTCTATATTTTGTCAGGACCATAGGGTTCAGAGTTGATCAGGATCTTATCTGAGATTTAGAATTATAATTAAGAACCCCAAACCAGGACTCTATGTAGTTAGATGAGGAAGAGGTGACATTCCCTCATTTGGGTCTGCGTATCATAATTTGTTTGTTCATCTTTTCTATATTCAACTGATTTAATTAAACAATCAGTTGAGGTCAGTCAAATATGTGACTAATTTGACTGAAGTTTTTTGATTGGGATTGAGTCTAACTGATCAAACCCACTGGTTGTCTGGATTTAGACATTGCCCTGAGACTTGCAAATGAGAGGATGAGTAAAGGAGAAGGTAAATAATTAGGACAGACAAGTAGTAATAGTGAGAGGTGTAGAGGAGCAAGCAGGAGACTAGAATACTATAATGTCTACCAAATAGAGTGGGCAGAGGAGATTTGGCCCAGTGCTAAGAGCCCAAGCTCTGGGACTTGGAAACCTGAGTTCAAAATCCACCTTGATGGATTTCTAACAGGCAAGGGGCTTTAGGGAGTTCCTTTTCCTCCCTGAGCCTCTGCTTTCTCCTGTGAAAAATGAGGGCATTGGGCTAGATGGTCATCAAGATCCCTTTCTGTTCTGACATTCTGGGGATGGGCACCTGTGCCTCATTCTGAAAGTGTTGGGGATCTGAGTGGGTATTGGTGCTCATGGGCAGAGGGAGGCCAGCTCCCCAGAGTTTCTGGTTGTGCCCACTTGCTCAGCTGGTTTGATCATTCTGGTGGCCAAATCCATGCAAAAAGGTTAACAGACTGACTTCTGGACTGACTTTTCCTCTTTCTCCTCCTCCTCCTTCTCCTTCCCCCAGCTAGCTACGTTATCTCGTTTGATCCCCAAAGTAACTGCCCCCATTCTCTCCATTTCTATAGAAGAGGACACTGGAATAATAATCATAACTCACTTTTCTCTAACCTTCTAAGGGCAACAAAGTGCTCAACACAGATCTGATCCTTACCACAACTTGATGCCCTTATTAGCACCATTTTACAGAAGAGAAAATTGAGACTGAGAGAGGCCAAGAGTCTTACTAAGGGTCTTCTTGATTCCAAGTTCAGTGAATCTAGCTGATTGAAACTTAAAAAGGGTAAGAGATTTCCCCAGGGTCGCACAGGTAGTGAGACTTCACTGTCATGGACTCATAGGACTGTAACTCTGAAGCTGGAAAGGACCTCAATCATTTTATATATGAGGAAACAGGCCCAGGGAGACCATAGGTTTACAGATCATGAAGTGGAAGGGGTCTCAGAATTAATCTAGTCCAAACCTCTTCCCCCCACTTTACAGACAAGGAAACTGAGGTTTACAGAGGGAAAGTGAGTTGTCCAGGATCACACAGACAGAACCTGGCTTCTGTGACTGTAGACCCAGCCCTTTTTCTATGATCTCACATTAATTGATCATTAGTGTGCCATGGAGGAACTCTATTATAATTTTTTGAGTTTAATCTATGCCCTTTTTTCTTTACATTGGAAACATTTCCCAATATTACCCTCCCTGAATCCCTAAGCATTCCCTGTTACACAGAAGATCAATCAAGCAAAACCATTGACACCATGACCATCTAACCCTTAGTGCCAGGAGAGTGTGTTCTATTCTACATCCGTTGCCTTTTATCTGAATTTAGCTGCCAGGTATTTGACCTTTTCTTTCTTTTGTACTTGGCCCATTTTTCATTATACCATACTTATTAGTTTGTCTGTCCTAGTTCTGCACCCAACCATTAGATTTAAGACCCCTTGAAAGTGAGATTTGGGTCTTGTCTCTCTTTAACTAGGCCCAGAGCCTTTCATGTAGCAGGTATTTAATAAATATTTGCAGAATTTTTTGGATTTTCCATTCTTTTCTGTAGTTTTCTCCTAGAGCATTAATTGTAACTTTCTCCTCATTTCATCTTGCAAAAAATTATGAGGATTAGTTTATTGAGGCTGAACCTCGATTGCTAAACTGTTCACTGTGGAGCCAACTCAAAGGTCATTTCAAAGGCTGGATCTTGACGACGCCGGATTGTATAGCAGATTCAGCCAATTCCAGGTAAAAACCAATCTGGCCAGAGCCTTGGTGTCATGAAAACCTAGCAGTGGTATCTCTCTTTCCCTGTGGATGAGCCCTGTTATGTAATCAGTCCTCCTATCTCCTTCTTTGGCCATGGGAATCAGAGGGTAATTGCCTGCTGGGAAAGGTGAGCGGACAGCAGCCTCCTTCAATTAGTTTCTAAGTGATCCCATCCATGCCCAGGTTTGAATGGAGGGAACTGGAGGGGTTAGTTTGTGAGTCTGGATTCCTACATCCTATTTCTGTGAACTTGATCCAGTAAAGTCCCAGTTGAGCAGGGTGGAAAGGCATGAGGATGAAGTCATGCTTCCTCGGCTCCCATGGGTAAGAATTCCTTTGATGTTTAATGTCTGAGTGACCTTGAGAAAGTCCCTTAAAATTGGCTTTGATTTCCTCTTCTGAAAAGAGAGGAAATGTTAGAAGACAGAGAGCAGTGGAATGTTATCTCTTCCTTGTCTGTCTAAATAGAACCTGAATTTGGAGGGATTTCTGATATCCCTCCCAGGGAAATCATAGACCTTTGGTGTGTTGGTATAAAGTGTTGATGGTGTTGCTATTAGGGTCTAGGATAGATGAAGATGCCAGGAGCATTGTCCCCTCTCCCCGGTCCACATTCACAGTATGGTAAATCTAGGGCAGGAAGCGACCCCAGAGGCCATTGAATTCAACCTCCTCACTTCACAGATGAGGAAACTGAGGCCCTCAGTCACATTTCAAGTCAGAGGCAGACCTGAGATTTGAACTCAGGTCTTCTTTCAACATCACTTTACTAGGGCTTTATTATGTGTGACTGACTTTTTGCAGCACAGACTTCTCTGGGGTTCTACTGGACCAACAGGTCCTCTTTTCCTCTCTGAGCCATAGTTTCCTTATCTGTAAAATGAGAGGGTTAGACTAGCTGAGCTCTGAAACTCTCTTTAGCCCCATGATTCTGTGAAAGAGAATTTAGTAACAGTGTGTCTATTCATCTCTTTCGTAGGGAGGTCTTCCTAGGGCAGATTCAGTCCCGATCAGATAATGAGGTGATGACCGGACATTCATACACAAAAACCTTGACTGAACAAAGCCCTAAGATAACCAGTTATCTACTCCTTCCTCCTCCTCAACTCTCCTGCCCCCAATGCTTTTCTCATTCAACTTTCAGGAGAAGGAGGAAAAATCCCACAAAACAAGCTCATATCAGGAATCTGGGGTGACATTGTGAGATCTGTGTTTTAGAAGATCATTTTGATAGCAATGGAGAGGATGGAACAAGAGAGAAGGGACAAAGGCAAGGAGACCATTTAGAAAGTTATTACAATGGGTCTGGCAAGAGATCAAGGTCTGAAGTAGAGGAATGGTTGTATGAATGAAGAGAAGGGGACACATGGGGGTGGGTAGTCATGGCCCAAATGATTGCATCACTTGAATCAGCTGCACCATGGACTCTTTCTCTGTGCATGTATATATAAATATAAATAGATATATCATATAAGTAAATGCTATATTATATATAATTCATCGCACATACATAATATGATATACATATATAATACATACACACATAAATACACATACACACATGTATGTATATATATGTGTGTGTATAGATAGAAAGAGAGATAGATAGTTTGGATGTTTTTCAGAATGGGCCAATCCAAGTGGTACATGGAGTCAATTCTCCAGGTAACTCAGTGCTCTAGCGTTATTGTCTTCTGAAGTAGACCAGAGGGATTCCATCTTCTGCTGCCCACTGGAAGGAGACTGAAGGCAGGGGCCTGAGGGTTTGAGTGGGGGAGCCAGGAGCAAGAAGGGGAGTTTGGCTTGCAATCATGGCATTCTAGACTTAGAGTTGGAAGGGACCTTATCAGTCATCAAATGCAATGCCTACATTTCACAAATGAGGAAACTGAGGCCCAGGGATATGGTAGGATCATTGATCTAGAGCTGATCTTGGATGCCCTCTCTTCCAATCTCCTCGTTTCACAACTGAGATCCATGGAAATCAAGTGACTCACCCACAGTCGCTTTGATTCCAGAGCCATTGGTTTTTTTTCCACTGAACCATATTTGAAATGCTCCTTAGAGAGGCTTAATATTAAAAAAAAAGGAAGAATCCTAAAGTGAATCCTTCTGTAAGATGACATTTGCATCCCTTGGGAGCTGCCTCTCCCTGACATTATTTTCAGGCATCAATTTTTGTGTGTGCCAATTTCTTAACCGTCTTTAAAACATGACTCGTGGCTAAACAATGAAGGACATTTCGAGGTAAACCTTCTTTCAGGTGCCCGAGCAGCATCCAGGGGAGGCAGAGTGTGTAAGCAGCAGGTTGGGCTCTCTCTCCTGCTACTCATCCATCCTTCAGAGAGGTCCCTTCATTTCACACTCCTATTTCCTCCCAGAAATTTTCCTTTCCTGTTAACCTTCGCATTCTACAAGCAAATTATTTCTAGGGTGCAGCAAGTGAAGACAGCCAGGGTTAATGTTGGAGTTTGTTTGCAGAAATGTGTAACTGAGGGCATGTTCTTCGCTGATCCCCTGGGTGTGGCACTGGCCTGGGTGAATCAAAGATGGGAACCATCAGAAACTTTGTGGGAGTGAGGGATCATGGGAGTGTAGAGGTAGGTCATCAAATCCAAGCTCCTCATTTTATAGATGAGGAAACTGAGACCCAGGCAGGGAAAATGACTTGCCCAAGGTCACCCAGCTAACCTCTAAGTTTCAGAGCAGGGATTCGAACTCAGGTCCTCTGGTTACAAATTCAGAACACTTTCCACTGTAACATAATGACATTTTAGCCAAGATACAAGTAAAAGGCAACACGCTGAGGTGAACATAACTGTGGGCATATTGCGTCTCCCCATAGACATTTGACTTTGTATCATCAGTGCTTGGCCCGTATTAGGTGCTTAATAAATGTACTAAATGCTGGCTGATTGGAAGAAAAGAAGACTAGGCAGGCTAAGATGGGGACAGGGACAGCCAGGAGCAAGAAAAGCAAGGCAGAGACAGGTACTCTTGGAGTAAGCCAGAAGGAGGTGGCAAGCAGGGTCCTTAGGGATCCCAAACATGATGTCACACAGATTCAAAGACCCAAGGCTTTTACCCAACAGTGCCCTAATCCCTCCAGATTTCTCCCCGGGCTTGAAGCCTGGGGAATTAGTGGTGAGGATGATGACACCAAAAGACTATGGGGTGCTGGTAGGGGTATAGTGGGGAGGCTGGCTCCCAAGGGTTTTGTACAAGAATTCCCAATGTGGAATCGTTCTGCCCCATCTAGAAACCTGGTATTTTCTTTTCTCATACTCCGCTCACCACTTATTGGATTAAGGTAAACATGCTTTTCCTAGATCACTTTTCTGTTTTGTTTGAAATTTCATTGAGATTTTGATGATTTCTTAGTTAAAGGGTTATAAGTTCAGTTGTTTTTCAGTCCTGCCTCCTTATGACCCTGTTTGAAGTGGTTCGCCATTTCCTTATTGTACTACTAAAGCTAAAAGAAACGTTATAGATCATTTGATCCAAGAGTAGTCATTTAACAGAGGAAAAAACTGAGGCCCAGAGAATATAGATTTGCCCAATGCCTAGAGCTGAAGCTAGGGGAGTACAGTTAGGGTTTTGTTCGAAGGCACCAAAATTTGTTGTTATTTAGATGTTTTCAGTCGTATCTGACTTTTCTCCTTTTGGGCTTTTCTTGGCAAAGATGCTGGAGTGGTTTGCCATTTCCTTCTCCAGCTCATTTTCTAGATGAGGAAACTGATGTAAACAGGGTAAAGTGACTTGCCCAGGGTCACATGGATGGTAAGCGTCTGAGGCCGCATTTGAACTTCGGGTCTTCCTGATTCCAGCCCTGGTACTCTTTCATTCTACCACTTAGTTATCACCAAATATTCTCCTAGGAATTTATCATGTCAAACGCCAGGCAAACAAACTGACTTGGTTTACATTTCAATGAATTCATTTTCCCACACCAAGCAAAAGAACAGAATTTCTGTCCCACCCTCTGAGATGCCAGTGGGCATCTTTGTCCCCAACCCTGGTTTCCTCGCCTGGATGGTCACCATAAGGGTGACCTCCATCCTTCTGGCTCTCCTTTTGGATGTTGGTGCAGCTTTCTTTGTTCACCTCTCCCTGCTGTAGTTTTGGTGGCACCCAAGAACTCCATTCTGTCCATGGAGGCTTTCTGGGGGATTTTCTTGACTGGGGATCCTCCGACTGCTACAAATCCCCAACCTTTCTGCCTTCTTCATGCACTGTTTGGTGGCTGACACCATTTACTCTATGGTAATCCAATATCATTCTCATCGTTGTTCTTAATTTCTATCAATCCACACTTTTCAGAGGTCTTGGCATTGGCTCGCTTCTCTTTCCCTCTTGGCAACGAATGCCAGATAAAGAAGTTTCTACATGATTCTAAGAGAGATGAGTCTAGAGCTGGACAACCCAAGAACTGAAGCTCACAGAGGTTAATTGAGTCAGCTAAGGTCATACAGTAGTTAAGAGTAGAACTCAGGCCTTCTACTTCCCAGGTCAGGGCTCTTTTTCCCTTCCCATGGCTCATCTGTTCCTGAGCCCACAAACAAGAGTGACTTTGGGTGTTGGGGTCTCAATGGGGCCATGTGGACAGAGTTTGCATGAAAGTCAGCTGCCTGATGCCACTGACCTGCTCGGGCTTTGATGGAATTCCACAGTGGCCACAAACACATAGTGGCTCTCTTCATCAGAGAGGTGTTGCAAAGCTTGGCATTCTCTCTACCAGTTAGCTGGCAGTAGCACCACCTCACTCCCTGTCTGACCTATTTCTTGGGCCTCTTGGCCATGTGACTTCATTCCCATTCTACCTCTTCTAGTGCACCTTCCTGGATGAAGTCCAAGCTGTCAACACCACTGGGGAGATCTTTGTTTGCACATGGTCCAGTGTTATTTTATGGAACACATTAGTACATGTGCTAAGTCCCTTACAATTCCCACTCAGCAGGCCTAGAAACCTTAGGCCATGGCCTACACCATGAAGCATTCCAAAGGTGGTCCCTTTGAGAATTCCTCTTCCACTGTGCAGCTTGGTCAAAAATCGCACAGAAAGGAGGAAGCAAAGTCTTGTTTAACCATAGGGATTCTGGAAGGTGTCAGAGACCATTCTCTAAGTTAAAGTGAGTGTACCTACACTGATGACAAAATTATACAACCAGGTCCCAGCTGGTGTGAATAAGAAATGTGCAGAAGAGCTTGCATGCATTTCCATTTATGTTATTCTAAGTTATGATTATATAAAACATGGTACTTGGTTCTGGCCCAGTGAAAATATTCAGTACGAATTCGAATAATTTGACTATTTCATGGAATTTGTTATTCACATTAATCAGGCCCTAGATGTAGCTTCTTGGAAACCTGAATTACAGAACCATGGAATTTCAGAGTTAGGAAGGGACCTTGGTGTCCAACTCAATTCAAGCCCTTGTTTACAGCCTTCACTGGAAGACCTCCAGTGGCAGTGAACTCACTACTTCTCAAGGTGACCAGTTCCTCTTTCATATCGTTCTGGTGGTTAGGAAGATTTTCCTGATGTCATGCTAACTATGCCTCTTTGAAGTTTCTTTACATAACCCTTTGCGTTGTTACTCTTCATGCCTTCTGTCCCTAGGCTGATGGCAAAGCTCCAGTTTCCTGGGTTCCTCACCCTTTGGCTCTTTGGGGAGGTAAGGTGTTCATGAAGGTGGAATCTGCCAGAGTAGAATCCAGCCATTGTCTCCAGGAGGGAGGTATCTGCCCTAGAGTAAGCAGAGAAACATAGCTTTGGCTTCTGAAGCTGGTGTCTAAATATTTATCCAAGGCTCAGAAATGAAACATCCTGAACAGGTTCCACCTTGTCATCTGCCCAACCCATAAGCAGTCAGTCTACTGGTGAAGAAGCATTTATCAAGCACCTACACTGTGTGGAGCAGTACTGCACACAGTAAATACTCAATAAATACTTGAGGGTAGATGGCTTGATTGCTAGGTGGCCCTCCATGGATATAATGGTTCTCCAAATATTAACCTCCGAAAGTAGACTTGTTTAAATGATAGAAAACCCAGATAGATGTCTAGTCTACACCCTCCTCATTTTACAGGCGGGAAGGGGAAACTGCTTATTCAAGGTTGCACAGACAAGACCATGGTCTAAAGTGGGAAGGGACCTCAGAGGTCATATAGGCCAAGTTGTTCTTTCTGCAGACAAGAAAACTGAGGCACAGAGAGGTGAAGGGACTAACTCAAGGACACAGAATTATTATTCTAGAGCTAGAGGGGCCCTGAGGACCCAGATGGTCTCTTACTTTCATTTTGCAGATAAGGAAACTGTAGTGCAAGAAGAAGTGACTTGCCCAAGGTCACCCAATAGTAAGCATCAGACAGGATTTGAATCCAGGCCCTTTGCCTGCAGAACCAGTGCTTCCTCCGATAGCAAATCAACTCAATATGGGACAAAGAACATTTCTGGATATTCAGGAGGATGGAGAACACGGATGAGGCTTCTTCTAGCCTTCAGGGAAGTCCAGAAAGAAACATGAAAGACTATACTTAGCAAAGTGCCTGGTACAAAGTAAGAGGTTAATATTAATTTAGTAACTGACTGACTATATATACAGGTGTATGGGACTCAAATGTGGAAACTGAGATAAGAAAAAACACCTGTGCTAGGGCTATGGAAAGAGGCCTGGGGTCTTTTCCTGTATCTTCCACTGTCTATGACCTGGCTTCTTCCTCTCTTGGGGCCTCAGTTTCCTCCTCTGTTAAAAGAGCAGGTGACATCATTTAGTCCCTAAGGTTCCTTCCAACTCTCAATCCTACATTCTATGGGTCAAGGAGAGCTTCCTCAGGAAAGGCTACCACAGCTGCCCATTTCTTATGGTCCAGTGGAAAGAGGGTTCAGTCTAGAGTTGGAGGATGTGGGTCCAAATGCCACCTCTGATACCACCTGGATAAGTCCCTTGGCCCCTCTGCACCTCAGTTTCCATCTATAAAATGAAAAGATTGGGCAAGATAGTCTTTAAAGTTCCTTTCAGGTTTAGATCCATATAGGAAAGAGGAGAGAACAAGGGTAGAGGGAACCCATTCTTTCCCCCAATCCTCACACCCATTCCTTCAGCTCTGCCTTGGTCGTGCTACTGCTAATGTTTCAGGATCCCACTCCTCAAGTAGCACTAGCAACAGGGACCAGGAATCATTTGGCATTACCTGGTAACTCTGGGCACTATGGCATTAAATAGTATGTTAACAAAGGAAAACAATACCCTGAAATCAGCCCAGCTGAGTTTCCATTTGAGCCATGATCATTTTAATCTGGTTAAGAGAAAACTATTGCCCTGTTTCTTCCAGAAAATTCAGGGTCTTCTAGAAAGGGGTGGTTTGTAGGAAGCTTCATGCTTTAACCATAATCATCTCAGGGATTCATGCTCTACTCTGAAAATTCTTCAGTCCTTTTCCATTGATGTGTTCACTTAATGTTCAAAGTGGACCCTGAGAGGTCCCTGGATCATGTTTTTGTGGTTTAGTTGGTTCAGTTGTGTCTGACTCTTCATGACCTCATTTAGGGTTTTTTTTTGATAGAGATACTGGAGCAGTTTGCCATTTCGTTCCCCAGCTCATTTTACAGATAAGGAAATTGAGGCAAATAGGGTGAAGTGACTTGTCCGGGGTCACACAGTTAGTAAGTGTCTGAGGCTGAATTTGAACACAGGTCTTCCTGACTCTAGGCCTGGAATTCTATCCACTGTGCCACCCATCTGCCCTAATGATTCCAGGAGCATAGTATCACAGATTTAGAGCTCAAAAGAACCATTGGTCCACACCCCTCACTTGAAAGAAGGAGAAACTGAGGTCGAAAGAAGTCAAATGAAGCTCACACAAGGGAGCAAGATTTGAATTCATGTCCACTGAACCCATGTTCTTGAATGACTTGCTCAAGAGCACAAATGAATTGTCTTTCAGAACTATTCAAATTTATTTCTACCCAACTTGATAAGTATCTAATATATATGAGAAGGTATTTGTAAAGTACTTTACAAACCTATACTAATAATTATTTATTATTATTATTTGGATACAAAGGACACAAAAGTTTCTATTCTCAGGTTTACCTTCAGTCAATCACTCAGTTAGCAATTATTAAGTGCCTACTATATGTTAAACACTTTTACAAATATCTCATTTGATCCTCACAACAACCCTTCAATGTAGGTACCATACTATCCCCATTTTACAGTTGATAAAATGGAGGCAGAGGTCATTCTTTACTACCAGGGATCATGGAAGGCATTCTAGATGCCCAGATCTTGGATGGTGTTTGATTTGGCCTTCAAAGGCTAGCTATCCAACAACAGGCAGCAGTCAGGTCTTGGGATCAGGAAGTTAGAATCCTAGCACCATGGAAATTCAGGGTGGGAAGTGACTTTGTAAGCCTCAGAACCACTGTCCTTGCTGCCCTGCTTTAGTTATTTACTACCTCTGCAATCTTGTAGGTAAAATCTCCCTGGGCTTCAATGTCCTCCCCTAGAAAATAAGGAGGTTGAACTAGATGAGGACCTTTGCAGATTTATACATAGAAGTCTTTAAAATCTGAATACTTCAGGAGGGTTCACCAAAACCCAGTAAAGTTCTAATTGTCTAAGCTAAAAACTGAAGCTGAGGATGTGTCGCTAGCCAGGGTCCTGAAAGGTTTATATAATTGATATGGGGGTTAGGGGTCCTAAAGCCATGATACTTAAGAGAGGATGTGTTGAATTCTGGGCAGTCAAGGCTGAAAGCCAAGGGAGGAGAGCCCCCTAGGCTTCCCAAGACCTTCATGCCATATCCTAGACATAAACAGGTGTCTTTAAATAACCGATTGTAAGGGAAAGTTTCTATTTAAGTAGCTTACAGCTCTACAGGCGTTCCAGTGACAGCTCCTATCCTCTCTGCTGCCTCAAACCATAGGATGGTAGGGATTCTATGGTATAGCAATAGTTCTGCTAGATCATATGGCTCAAATTGCATCTCTTCTACTTACTTCTTACTGTGGGACTTTGGATAATTCACTTAACCTCTCCCTGCCTCAGTCTCTTCATGGATAAAATGAAGGTGTTGGAATAGGTGTCCTCTAAGTTTCCTACTAGGTCTGAAGCTTACAGACACTTGTATTTTACAGAAAAGGTAACAGGCTCAGAGGGAGGAAGAGATTTATCCCCAGGGACAGATGGTGGGGACAGAAAATCTTAGAATACTGGTATCCTGGCTTCTAATCCAGTACTGATTTCCACCATGCTGAGGAACCATAGGGAGATATTGAGGGCTGGCAGGTGGTACAGTGGATAAACATACTGGTCTTAGAGTCAGGAAGACTCATGTCCCTGAGTTCAAATTCGGCTTTAAACACTTCTTATCTGTGTGACCCTGGGCAAATCATTTCACCCTGTTTGCCTCAGTTTCCTCCTCTGTGAAATGAGATGGAAAAGGAAATGGCAAACTGCACCAGTATCTTTGCCAAGAAAACCCCATTTGGGATCCCAGAGAGTCAGATATGACTGAAAAAATGATTGAAAAGGGAGTTATTGAAGGCTTTACAGCAAGGAATGATATAACCAGAACTGGATGTAGAAAGATGATCCTGGAAGATTTTCAAGGTGGAACAGTGGGCTGAATCAAACAAGATGAAATCTGATGAATATGCTGGTTATCTCCAATTTAACCTGTTTCTATCCTGTTGGCAAATAGTTGCATGTTGTTCCTCCAACCCCTATTAGACTGTGAGCTACTTGATGTCAGGGACTGCCTTTTATCTTTCTTTGTAACCCTGGCATTTAGTGCAGTGCCTGGAACATATTTGGCCCTTAATAAATGCATTCTGACTTGACCAACAGGGATGGATATAAGGTTCCCTTGGGTGCCAAAAATCCAGTTTACAGGGACCAGATGGGAGGGGTGGGAGAGTCTGAGGCCTTAGTGGATAGCCTGAGTCAGTAGCATGATGTAGCTGCCAAGAAAGTGAATTTGCTACTAAGCCAAGGGGGACAGCCTCATCATTCTCTTCCCTGAATCTACCATGTTGGGAGGCTTGTGCTTCATTCTGGGTGTGGTAGTTTAGAAAATATGTTGATAAGCTGATGAGATGCCAGTGGAAGATGACCAGGATTCATAAAGGACCTCTAGATCATAGCATAGGATGTTCAATCAAAGGAATTGGGAATATTTAGCCCAGGGAAAGGAAGACTCAGGGGCACCATAACATCTGCCTTGAAAGGCAGTGATGTGCAACTTTCTCTGTCTGAATCCAGAAAACTGGACTAGAAATAATTGGCAGAAGTTGCAAAGAGGCAGATTTAGGCTTGAAATCATGTAAAACTTCCTAACTACCTGGGCTATCTCAAAGTGGAGAGGACTGTCAGGGAGGTAGTGAGCTCCCCATCTTTGGAAGTCTTCACGCTGAGGTTGAATGATCACTCATCAGGGGTATTGTAAAGGAAAATCCTTTCAGGTATGGGTTGGATTAAGTTCCTCTAAGGTCTCTTCCAACTCTGAAATTTGGTCACTTCAGGATGGATTGGAGGAGAAGAGACAGGGAGGCAAGGAGATTCATTTCAGAGGTCACTGAAACAAGCTGGGCAAATAGGAATGGCTGGCTGATTTGGGGGGGAGGGTAGGAGTAGGAATGAACAGGGATGACTATGAAGGCCATAGTGAAGGAAAGGTCTTCAGGGCTTGGAGGGAGGAAAGGAAGAGGGAAGAATCAAGGCTGACTCCAGGGTTCAGAGCTTGAGAAAATCTTAATAATGCTAGCTAGCAAAACCTCTCATCCCTACAGCACATTAAGGTTTGCCATTTTGTTTTTAATTAAAATTTTTTGATAGTTTTTGTTTTTACTCACTTTCATTTCCAAATACTAAGCGTACCCAATATCTTAGGACAGTTTTAATTTATTAAAGATTTAAGGGAAGTGGGAAAAATGAAAGCACTTTTTTAGTCCCTATTGTGTGCTAAATATAATATTTTACAAATATATAAATTTATACATATATACTATATATATACTATATAGTATATATACAATATATATAGTATATATATGTATAAAATTTATAAAATTTTACAAATATTATCTCTTTTTATCTTCATGACAACTATGGGAGGTAGGTGCTGTTATTACTATATTATCCTTTACAGATAAGGAAACTGAGGCATACAGAGATGACTTGTCCAGAGTCACATAGTAAGTGAATGAGGCTGGATTTGAACTAACACTTTCTGCCTCCAGGCCCAGCTTGAAATTTTAATATATTAAGTATACATAAGATATGTATTAAATATACATCCCCTGCCTCTCCAACCCAGAGAGATATTCCTTTTAATACATAATGAAAGAGAAAAAAGAAATAAAGCAATTCATTGAAACTAACCAAATGCATCAGCTTAGTCTGACAATATATTCAGTGTTCCACACCCATAGTCCTCCACCTCTGCAAAGTAAGGAAGAGAGGTACATTTAGAAAAGAAAATCTTTCTTTAAAGCCAGGCTCTAAGGCTGCCAAAGCCCTTTCCTCCCAATCATCCAGTGACATAGGGAGTGCAAGCATTGTTTTCCCCATTCTAAGGATGAGGACACTGAGGCTCCAGTAGGTAATGTGACTTGCTTCCAATCATATGGCTAGGAATTGCCCAAGGCAGGATTTGAACCCAGGTTTCCTGTGATCTCTCCATTACTGCTTCTTTTAAGAAAACTGACAGAAACTACCACAGAATCACAAGATATGGGAGCTGGAAAGGAGTTCAGAGATCCTTAAAGGCAACCCCTTTATTTTACAGAAGAGGAAACAGGCCTAGAGGGGAGAAATAAGTTACCTAAGGGCATACAGCTAAGCAATCAACCAATCCATTTGTATTTATTTAGGGTCTCATAGATTCTAGGCACTGTCCTTGGTGCTGAGGGGGCAACTGCAAAGAAGAAATAGTTCCTACCCTCCATTTTAATTGGGGGAGGGTGGAATACAATTTGCAAACATTTAGATTTGTTCAAAATACACAGAGAATAGATACAAGCCAGCACAGGGCTAAGCTAGAATTCAAAATCAAGTCTTCTCGCTCCAGCTCTGAACTCTTTCCATGACATCATATGAGAGGTCAGAGAGAACCACCATCCTATGAACCTGACTGAGCAAGCCCTGGGCAGATCCAGAGCTGTCATAGTGCACAGCTGGGAGAAAGGAAATCCTTGAGGACTTTTCCCATCACAGCTGGTTAGAGTCCATGGTACCCATTGGACCCCAGAGCCAAAGATGAGGGAGAGAGAATCATGAGAAGTAGGGATTAACTAGAGACAGTTAATCATTGCTGGTAATTGCACCCTTAATAATCTAGCATTAGGATTAATAATTCATCTGGAGGTAAAGGTGATAGTGGGAAGAGAAAAACCGGAGATAGGCGCAGTACTGATAAGAAAAGTCCTCTGAACTATGGCCTCTGCAGGGACCAGTCCTGACTAGAAGAATGACAGCTGAGTAATGAGCAATCATCAGGCATTTATTGAGCACTTACTATGCGCCAGGCATGTGACAATAAATAAAAACTAAATAAATGAAACAAGCCCTACTCACAATGATCTAACAGGGCCAACAAGCAGGGCAGATGGAACTAGCTTCAGAATAGCTTTAAAGAGAGTCATTCCAAGCATTCAGAAAGCAGTTAATGACAAGGTGGTTGGGAGAGAAGATTTCAGCAGTGGTGGGGATCAGGAAATGTTTCACAAAGAAATTAATGCTTGAGCAGAGTCTTGAAGGAAGAGAGAGATTCTATGAGGTGAAGATGAGGGGGGAGTGCATTCCAGGGAGGGGGCATAGTTAGTGCAAAGGTGTGGAGGAGGAGATTGAGTATTTTGCATATGGGACAGAAAGGAGACATTTTGACTGCATAGTGGGTGAGAGCAAGGAAATGATGTCCAATGAGACTGAAGAAGGAGGTTGGGGTTAGGTCATGAAGAACTCTAAACTCCAAACAGACAAGTTTTTTTGATCTGATTGGAGAGGAACATGGTCAGATATATGCTTAAGGAAAATTTGGGAAGGATAGACTAAGGAAAGACTTGAGATTGGGAGACCATTTAGGAGGCTTTTATAGTAATTTTCATGATGACCTGAACTAAAGGTGGTAGCTATGTGAGTAGAGAAAAGAGGTTGAATTTCAGAGATAATTTTTTTTGTTGAGTCGTTTCAGATGTGCCTGACTTTCCATGACCCCATTTTCTTGACGAAGCTAAAGTGAGTTGCCTTTTCCTTCTCCAGCTCATTTGACAGATGAGGAAATTGAGGCAAACAGGGTGAAGTGACTTGTCCAGAGTCACACAGCTTGAACTTGAAATCAGGAAGATGTCTTCCTGACTCCAGGCCCAGAACTCTATGCACTGTGCCATCCAGCTACTCTTGAGAGAATTTACAGGCACAGAAGTTGCAAGATTTGACAATAATTGTATATGTGGAGTGAGGGAAAGTGAGGGTAATGCCAAAGTTAAACCCGGGAGACTAGACGAATGGTAGATAGCTTGTACATATGTTGAAGAGCATTGGTCAGAGAGGAAGTTTTGGTCTGGGAGTTACTGGAATGGTAAATGGAACCAGAGAGTCTCTTGGTCTTGCCCCTTCTAAGAACAATAGTAAAACTCACGTGGTAATTGGTTCCAGCCCAATGGAAATATGCAGTACCCATTCAAGTAATGAGACCATTATTTGAATTCCATTGAAACTGTTCTCTGCAAAGTGAACAATGATATCTTAGCTGCCAAACTGAACACTCCCTTTCTGAATCCTCATTCTTCTTGACCTCTTTGCACCCTGTAATACTGTTCATCACCCTTTTCTTGAAACTAATTTCTTTGGGTTTTCAGGACACCACTTGCTCCTTCCTCTCTGATTTTTCTCCGTCTCCTTTGATGGATCTAGGTCATACTCACTAAATACGGGTGTCTCGTAGGATTCTGTCCTGGGTCTTCTTCTTTTCTCCCTCTCCACTGCTTCTCTTGGTGATCTCATCATGGATTGAGTTATAATGCCTATACTGATGATTCCCAAATCTACCCTTCCTGCTCCAACCCCTTTACTGATTTCTAGTTTTACATTTCCAATTTCCTTTCAGACATCTTGATCTGGATGTGCAGGAGACATCTGAAACTCAACATGTCCTAAAACAAATTCCTCATCTTTCCCCCCAAATCTTTTCCTCCTAACTTTCTTTTTACTGACAGGGAAACACTCTCCTCCAAATTTCTCAGTCTGGAAGCCTAGGATTCATTCTGGATTCTTCACTATCTCTCACACTCCCTGCCACATCAGATCTTTTGTCAAGGTCTGTCAATTTCACCTTTGCAGCTTCTCTCAGATAAGTCCCATGCTAGAACTATTGCAATAGCTGTTGGCAAGGTTGGGAGGTTTGGGGGAGAAGAGATGGTCTGACTTCCTCATGTCTCTCCTCCCTCCAACCCATCCTTCATTCAACCACCAAAGATATTTTCCTAAAGTAGAGATTTGGCCATGTCATCCCTCCCTGCTCCCCTACTCCTACCCCAACTGATAAATTCCAATAGTTCCCTATTATCTTCAGAATCAAATTAAAAAAAAATCCTTTCTTTGGCATTCAAAGCTTTTCATTACCTAACACTCTTATACCTTCCCTGTCTTCTCACTCCCCAACACATACTCTTTCATCCAGTGACACTGATCTCCTGGCTCCTCTACAAACCACACCTTCTTTTTCTTGACTCTGACTGTCCCCATGGCTGCAGCGCTCATCCTCTTCATCTCCAACTACTCTTTTCCCCCAGAATCCTTCAAGTCCCAGCTAAAATTTCTTTACAGGGAGCTTTTCCCCTCTTCCCTCTTCTTAATTCTCGTACAATGCCTGGCACATTGTAGATGCTTAATAAATATTTATTGACTGATTCACCACTTGGGGTTCCTGACCATGTTGATTTGATGATGGTTCTCAGTGGGAAGGTGGGAGACTGTGTGGTGCTGGTACATTTGGCAGGAAGATAACAGGAGTGAATCACATGGTGTGGGAATTCAAGGAGCTCCCATGTGTGGGTATTACAATACTCCTTAGAGACCATGTCATCCAACTCCCTAATTTTTCAAAAAAGATAGATGAGCCTCAGATTGGGGAACCTAAGGTCCCAAGATAAAGTGGTGGCAGAGGAGAACCTAGAACTTGGTGTTCTTGGGCTCTCCATGAACCATGCAATTTATCACTTAAACCACTACAGCTTTATTCTGTTCTTGTTTCTCACACACATGCATCTTCTCTTATCCACTACACCGTGAGGTCCTTGGGGACTTCTGCTGCAGCCTCACTGCAGAGGCTGTTCTGATAGATCATCTTCTGTCTGGCTCTTCTCCCCTTCCCTTTTCCCAGCCCTGGGAGATCCCACAACTCTCATCAGCATTGTCTGTGAGTTCTCCCCATCCGGGTTATGATATATCACCAAACCGAACTCTGACTTAGCTGGGTCCTTGCTCTCTTTCATGGCTCCTGATGGTGACCAGAGCTCCAGTGAATGAATCTTTCATGAGATGATCTCTGAGAGTCCAGCATGAGGGATTATGATTTGGTTTATCTTTTCCTTCCAGATTGGTGCCTCTCTCTTTGCCAGTAATATTGGCAGTGGCCACTTTGTCGGGTTGGCTGGGACAGGAGCAGCAGCAGGCATCGCCACAGGAGGCTTTGAATGGAATGTGAGTAAAAGACATGGAACGCTGGAGTTAGGAGGAACAGCTGTAGATAGAGAATAGAAAATGTTGGAGCTGAGAGGCCCTTAGAACCTGAATGTCAGAGCTAGGAGGGGCCATTGAACAAAGAAAGTCAGGGCTGGGAGGGGCCTTAGAATCAAGAATGTCAGATTTGGGAAGGGAACTTACTTAGAACGAGCTCCTCATTTTACAGAGGAGGAAATTAAGGCACAGAGAAGAAATGACTTGATCTGTGACATATAGCAAATTTGCAGTAATATGCTCCTTCTATGTTCTTTTTGACTCCACAGACCTACCTTATCAGTTCTTGTCAGGGATATGGCACTTTTCTCATTAAACATTTTCATTAGCTTATCTTTGAAAGGCAAGGATGTAGCCTCATCTGGAGGTCAGAGAACTGTGGAAAGATATTGCTAGCCTTGAGTTTCTACTGAGAATGTGGAACCTTCTGAGTTCTTTCCCATTGTCCACCAAGTCCATTCCCTACTGGGGCCATTGAATAAGGAGTTCTCTAGCCTAGAAGTTCTGTCCCTAAGCTTCTTTAAGGGCAAAGGGAAGGAAAAGCTTAATTATAGTGCACTGTATGCCAAAAGACATCTCTGGGTCATTTGTTGAACCTTCTTAGTTAAAACTCTCTGGGTCATTGAATTTTTAGATAATGCATAGACCAGGATGGGAGACAAATTGTGTTGTTTTCTAAAGGATTCCTTCTTGATTTTAGGCCCTAGTGCTTGTGGTTGTCCTGGGCTGGGTGTTTGTACCAATCTACATCAAGGCTGGGGTGAGTATTTGTACTATATAACTTGATCTATCTGAAAGTGTTGAATGTGACTGATAAAATCCTGGGAAATACAATTGACTTTTCTCAATGAGGTGGTAGTGAAAGCTTAGCTTCTGGTCTTTGGCTCTGAGTTCCCAAGGTATCTACTGGTCCAGAATCACAGGATTCCATTGATAGAAAGGACCCAGAACAAATACAGTCCAACTTCGACCTGGGTGAGAATTCCTTCTGCATCACACTGGACAAGTGTTCATCCTGTCTCAATGTGGTGGAAATTACAAATTAGAGAGAAAGTGTATGTGTGTATGAGAGAAGTGGTTTGCCCACAAGTATGCTACTACTGGGAATCCTCAGTCAAGTCAAAATTGAGTCTATCCCAACCATGACTAAACAAGGGCCTGGGAACTCAGAATTATGGATTGATGCCATCTTCAACATGAGGATTTTTCTGTCTTTTGGAATTCTATGTGACCTGTCTAGTACTGATCTTATATGTTGCATATATTACAGGTGGTGACAATGCCAGAATACTTGAGGAAGAGATTTGGTGGGAAGCGCATACAAATCTATCTGTCTGTCCTTTCTTTGTTACTTTACATTTTTACCAAGATCTCGGTGAGTTCATCTCCCCTAACTGTACCATTTCAGTGAATGTCTTTGGTTTAAGCTAATTGTATCTCCTGACTGATGAGAATTAAAGTAAACACATTGGTGGGGGCTACTACAATTTAGGAGTACAGACCCACAGAGTTCTTTTGACGTGGGGGCAGTCCTAGGATCGTCTATGGTACCATAATCTTGTGATATTTCCTCCTCTATTACCCTTATTTTCCTTCCCCTCCTTCCCATTCCCCTTCCTTAATAATTTCCATTTCTTGAACACAGCGAAATTTACAAAGTGCTTTCTCCATGACAACCCTTTAATGCAAGAATTACTGTGCCTGTATTACTATTGAGAAAACTGAGGTCCAGGTGTCATGACTTCTCCATGGTCACACAGCTAAATCCATTCCTTCAAGTGGACCATGAGCTTCAGTTCCTCAGAGATAAGTGAGAGGTTAGGCCTCCAATCCAGGTGTCCTGACTCCTACTATAACATGCTGTCACCTCTCCAGTAGGGAAGGGAAAAGAAGGAATTTGTTGAATGCCATGAACTTGGACTCAGCAAGAGAAAGGAATAAAATTCTATCTCACATGGAGATGAGTCAAGAGACAGAATTTACCATTCATTCATTCATTCATTCATTATCTCCTTGGAATAGTATAGGCTGAAAACATAAATGGAAACCAAAAGGATTTTCACAAATACATGATTGTTGAATCTGTTCTTTAGGATTTAAATAGATCTGTGTTTTTATAGGTGAGAGAGTTTTCTCCAGCAATGCAGAAACCAACCCCTCCCAGTCTCAGAGTTCAGAGGACCTTTGGAAGTTATCTATTTCAAATCTCTTATTTTTCCAATGAGAAAGTAGAAGCCCAGAGCAAGTGAGCTAGCTTGCTTGAAACCAGCCAACCAGTAAAGAAGGGAGGCAGAATTTGAATCCAGGTTCTTGCAGTTCTCTGCCCCTTGTCATTGATCTAGGATAATGAAACAGGCAGCAAGACAGGATTAGCTTGTGGTGGGGCAGGGTGAAGCTGTGAAAATAGTTGAGAGGTTTTTCTCTTGGAGATAGAGACTGAAATCTTCACACAATCCCTTCTTCACCTGCTTCTTCTATTTCTGCTCTCAAGTTCAATCCAATCCAATCTAATTCAATCTTATCTAATTGAATTCAATTAAAGAAATATTTGCCAAGTATCTAATATGTACACTCATCATAGGATCATACATCATTCAGGCAGTCACCAGTTAACAGCCAACAAACATTTATTAAGGTCCTAATATGCTTCAGACACTGTGCTAAGTACTGGGGATACGAAAAGAGCAAAAAACCCTCCCTGATCTCCAGGAATTACAGCCTAATGGGAGAGACAACATGTATATATGGAAATATAGAAATAAATAGAGAAAGAAAGGAGAGAAACTAGACCTGGACTCAGAAGATGAGAGTTCAGATTTCTTTGCTTACCCGTGTGACCTTAGCCAAGTCACTTCCTCTCTCTGGGTTTCAGTTTCCTGCAAAATGAAAGGGTTAGATTTGATGGGCTTTGAGATCCCTTCCAGCAGGGACCTTCTACAAGGTAGCAAGCGAATGGCTGTGGTTGGATCTGCTTGCTGATGCGTGTGTAATAAGCACATTGTAGGAGGGGAACTGGTCTCAGCCCTTCTCTGGAGCCACCAAGTCCACAGTTCAGCTGGTGATGAGGGGTTATGAGTCACAGTTGCCATGGCAGACCACTCTTTGCCCTCTGAGCCCATGCTTGGGACAATAATATAAATTAACTTAAAAGTAGTGGCCTTTCTCACCCCCCTCCCCCATCCCTGCCTCTAGTTACTGATTAAACTGGCCTCACCCTGGAGCTCCCCAACTACCTATGGGGCTAGCCCAGGCTTGGATGCTGGCAGAGGCTATCTGGATGCACATGGGTTTGTTCTGTGAGTTTGACACAGACTGGGACGCTAATGGGGCCAGCCTCAATATGGGAAGACCCTCAGTGGCATTGAGTCCAAACTGTACATCAACAACAATGCCCTCTATCATACCTCTGACAGCTGGTCACCCAGCCCTTGCTACCTCTGAGGGCAGCCACTTTTAAAAATATATAAATAGCATTTCATTTTTTGCCAATTATATATTAAAGCATTCATTTTTACAGGACTTTGAATTCCAATGTTTTCTCCTTTCTTCCTAAAGTGGTATGCAGTTTGACATAGGTTATGTATGTCAAGGACAGACACTTTTCGACAACTCTTACTGCTGGGAAGCCTATCCTGTTTTTTTTTTTCAGTCATTTTTCAGTCTTGTCTGACTCTCTGTGACCCATTTGGGGTTTTCTTGGCAGAAATATTGGAGTGGTTTGCCATTTCCTCCTTCATCTTATTTTATAGATGAGGAAACTAAGGCAAACAGGGTTAAGGGACTTGCCCAGAGTCACACGCTAAGAAGTGTCTGAGGTTGGATTTGACCTCAGGGAGATGAGTCTTCCTGACTTTTGGCCCAGTGCCCTGTACATTATGGTACCCCCTAGTGGTCCATCCTACCCCAGATATCCAGCCTATGGTGGTCTTTTTGTCTCCTCCCCTCACTGATGTTGGTTTGGCTCTCTGGCTTCAAGTAGAACAAAGCTAGTTTCTCTTCCACAAGACAGGACTTCAAGTGCTTGAAGGGACTTACCATCTCCCCACGCCCACCCCCACTTGTGCTTCTCCTTTTCAAACTCACCATCCTCACTTCCTTCACCCAATCCTCATAGCTTGACCTTGATGTCCATCAGAGGGTCCAGAAATCTTCCCATTCACCTGAACGCCACTCACAAAAGCAGGCCTTCCCCAACTACTGTCCAGAGCCTGAAAGTTCATTGACAGGGCTAGAGTTCTCTTCTCCCCTTCCATGGGCCTCAGTTTCCCCTCTCTGTAAGATGAAACAATTGAACTTGATCTTTGGGACTAGTTTCTGTCCCTAAATTATTTTAAAAATCTCATTTTTATTGATAGTGTTTTTCCTTTTACAATACTTTACTTCTCCCACCCAGAGAACCATTCCTTGTAAAAAAGAATAAAAAATAAAAAGGAAGTGCATGAAGAAAACCAACCAGCTTATCAAGAGTGCTTGACACTGTATGCCCTATTTTATATCTGTAGTCCCCCACCTCTTCAGAGACTGGATTGTGAGTCAGTTCTGAATTCTATGGCTCTGTGACTCCAGAGCAATATCAGCGCTCCAGAAGCAAAGGACTCTGAGAGAAACTCAGAAACACAGGGTTTTAGACACTGTAGGGGAGATGAAAACCTTGCTGTATAGATGGGGAAAATTTAAATGATGGTCCCAGTGTAAACTGTTTTGATAGACAAAAGGAGAGAAAAGGAAGGAGAGAGGGAGGAAAGAGGGGAGAGAAGGAAAGAGAGAAAGAGGAAGAGGAGAGAAGAGAGGAGAGGGGAGAGAGTTTGGATAAAGACAAAAAGAGAGCAAATGAGCAGCAAGGTCCTGCCCAGAGGAACTTGGGAGTTGGCCCAGAAAGAGAAGGCTGATGTCCCCAAAGGGGAATTTTGCTGATTTTTAGGTTCTCAGCATTTCAGAGGCTGCATTAAGAGAGAAATAGTTTTGGACATGAAGTGGGGGTAATATTCCTGCTGCCCTCTGCCTTGATCAGATCTCATCTGGAGCGCTGGGTTCAGTTCTGAGAGACATGTTTTAGGCAAAATGTGGAGAAGCACGAGAGGGTCCAGAGGATAGCTTCTGAGATGATGGAGGACTTGACCTCCTGCCATATGAGAATCGTTGAAGGGAGCTGGGTATATTTAGATTGGAGAAGGGAAGACTCAAAATGGGTATCAAAGAGTTGCCTCTTAAGTTTTGAAGGGCTGTCAGATTGAAGAGGGATTAAGCTTTTTATGCTTGCCCACCTGAGAGCAGAGGTAGAAGCAACAAGTCAGAGTTGGGGAGGCAGATTTAGGCTTGGTGAGAAGGAAAGCTTCAGATAACCTGTCTGGGCTGCCTCAGGAGGTCTTCCTCAGGAGGATTTCAAGGGCAAGTTTGATGACCACTCGTCAGGGAAGTTGTAGAGGGGATTTCTTTCTGTTCAAATCTGGCTTGGACTAGATGGACCCAGAGGTCCCTGGTGGGCTCCTGAGATTCTATAAGTGTTTGGAAGGCATCTGACAACCCATATCAGAAAGACAGTCTCCTTTATAACATCCTCTTTGAATGGATGTTGTTTTTGAAACATTTTCAACCACGGTGGGCTCACTACCCCATTAGGAAATCCGTTCTGTCTTATGCTGGCTGTGAGATTATGTCTTCCCATTTTTTGGTCAGAAGAAAGTAAAGTATTTACATCATCCCCAGGCAAAGGCTGAATGTTTTTTAGGGGCAGCGGTGTCAAGGAAGTGTATGCTACTGAGGTGAAAATGAGCAAGCTAAGACGTTTTCTCTGATACCTTTTTCTTCTTTTCCTTTTTCATGGATGAGTCAGACCTGACAGTTACTGAGGTCTCTTCTAACTCTCCAACTCTATGAATCTGTGGTCTTGGGAAGACTTATTGGAAGAAGTGACATTTCAGACAGTGTCTACCTAGTGAGAGAGTTGGAGACTTGGTTGACTGGTGAAAGGAAGGGATGACAGCCAGAAGGCACAGTTAATAACAAAAGACATTTACTTAGCTTTCTGAGGTTTACAAAATCAATAAGGTGACTCTGAAGTCTCACCTTAACCCTACTGCTGTTCAGTGGTTTCAGTTGTATCTGACTCTTCATGTCCCCATTTGGGGTTTTCTTGGCAAGGATATTGGAATGATTTGTCATTTCCTTCTTCAGATCATTGTACAGATGAAGAGACTGAGGCAAGCAGGGTTAAGGGAATGGCCCAGTGTCACATGACTAGATATGAGGCCAGATTTGAACTCAGGAAGATGAGTCTTCCTGACTCCAGCACTTTACCCACTGTATCGCCTAGCTGCTCACAGCAACTCTATGATATTGTTATCACCTCTTTACAGATGAAGGGACTGAGGTGCAGACTTGAGAATTTACTTATCTAGGGTCACACAACCAGGAAGTGTCTGAGGCAGGATTGGAATGCAGGTCTTCTTGATTCCAGGTCTGGTCCTCCGTGCACTCTAGCACATTGCCTCCTGACTGTGGCTGTTCAGGGCATCTCTGTGTGCAGCACACCAAAGATGGCCAGCAATGCCACTGTACATCTTTTATGCCTGAAGACAAATCTCTTCATTCCTTGCAACCTTGATGTGAGATCTGGGCCATTCTTAAAAATATTGCTTTATTTTCCCTTGGAAAGTCTGGCATGAATGATATACTCAGCCCAGTCCTTGGTACATAGAACATGCTTAATAAATGCTTATTGACTGACTTATTGACTAAATCCTTGAGCTGTCACAGCTTTCCCAAGGAGTGTTCACACCAACTGGTTCTTTCCATGAAACTGGGGGCACAGGTCAATGATGATTAAGCCTATAATTTTATCAATTGCATGTGATGCCCAAATGGCACTATTGATTCTTGTTGCAACTGTTATCAGCAATAACAACTACTATAAAATTTTACAGTGATTCTAGCGACCACTTTGAGGCCTCAGGTCACGTATGTGAGCTTTGACTTTTTCTTAAGCTGTGTATTCATCCCCTGCTTAGGCTACAGAGATGACTATAGGAAGTACAGTTTCTGATTCCACAACTCCACTTCATAAGGATAGCTATGACTGGAAGGCAGTTTATCTGAAAAAGATTTGGGTATATGAGTGGACCACAAGTGCAATGTAAGTTAATAGCGATATGGCTGCCAAAAAACTAATGTGATTGTAGGTTTTATTAAGAGAGGCAGAGAGGACTAGGGAAGTGATACTTACACTCATTGTGTATTGTATCCTCACCATAACATATCTGGAGTACTATGTTCAATTCTGGGTAACATATTTCAATAGGGACATTTATGGACTAGAGATGGTCCCCAGGAGGGCAACTGGGAGAGTGAAGGATCTCAAGATCATGCCTGGAGAGACTCAGGCACACTAGCTATCTTAAAGCATTTGGAAGACTTTCACACAGAAGAAAGATTAGGCTTGTACTATCTGACCTTGAAGGACAGAACTGGGAATGCTGGAAAAAGTTTCAAAGAGACAAATTTAGGCTTGATATTAGATCAAAACTAACGTTTTGAGATATCCCAAAGTGCAATAAACTACCTTGGAGGGTAGTGAGCTTCCTGTCCCTGAAGATATCAGATGGCCACTTGTGGGGATGGTGGAGAAAGGATTTCTCTTTAAGGTAGATATTGGGGTAGATGGCTTCCTAGGTTCCTTTCTGTGATTATTTGATCATATTTTTTCAGATGTGGAAATTAGGGCATGGAGAACTTGAAAGTACATTCCCCTTTGTCGGTTTTTAAGGAAGCAGACTAATCCAGTGTGGCTTTAGATGGCAAGAAGGAAGGATTAGGACCAGAGAAAAGTTGGAAGAAGATGACATCTTATGGAAGAAAGAATTTTAAAAACTGGAGCTGTTCAGCATGAGGTTTCTTTTGGAATTTTTGGTCACTAGAGCTGTTCAGGAGGAGGATGAATGACTGGATAGATTTTGGCAGGACATCAAACTAGATCCTTCGAGATTACTTTTTCAACCCCGAGATCCTATGATTCTACTGTGTCATGGAAAGAAGTCATGTTTCATGATTGGTTGAAAGAACTAGGAATGTTTATCTTGGAGAAGAGAAGAAAAGATGTTTGGGTTGGAATAATACAACAGCTGTGTTAAAGTATTTGAAAGGCTACCATGGGGAAAGAGGAATTGGACTTGGTCTATTTAGTCTCAAAGGGCAGAATCAGGAGCAATTAGGGGAGCATTGTTGAGGTAGGCCTCATCTTGGTGTAAGGAAAAGTTTTCTAACAGATTTGTCCAAAAGAGAAGTGGGCTGCCTCAGTGTGAAGGGTTGGGGTAGTGGGACTGAACTGCCCCAAATGGAAACCTTCACATAAATGCTGGTTGACCACTTGCCAGGGATGTTGTAGATGGAGGTTTTGCTTGAATTGGGTGGGTTGGATGTTGGTTGGTTGAACTGGATGACCTTCAAGTCTCCTTTGAATTATGAGATGCTATAATTCTAGGAAATGCATAAACCTCGTGTCAACACGTTGCAAATTTCTCATTGAATTAAGAAATCACTTAGTGAAGAAACACATGGAAGGTAATCAGAGGTTAAAAGACTTGGGGAACACTCTCCTTTCTGGAATGACCAACCCCCTCAGGGCATTGTGACATATCTTGACTTAGAATTCTTAGGGAGAATCTCAGTCTACATGGGAGGGGGCAGTGATGGTGGTGATAGTAACAATATAATGGAAAGACTTTTGCATATAGAGTCAGAAGCTCTGTGCTTGAACTCTGACTCTGCCACTTTCTCTCTGTGTGACTTTGGACAGGTCCTCTTCCCTGCCTCAGACCTCAGTTTCTTCTCCTATTAAAATGAAGAAGGAAGAGGTTGAAAAACCAATATACAAAACCAGGAGACTGGACTGGACCTTTTAATTCCTTTCCAATTCTTTGTGTAATGGTTTCCCAACCCCACTCTCTGCCTTCCGTGTAGCTCTGATACTGAGAAGTCCAAGGTCAGGTGCTGTCTTTGGAGCACAGAGTGAGTCACGGAAGGAAGAATATTTTGTCCCCAGTTCCCTAAGTCATAGGAGGGAGAGATACTTCTTAGAACTGATTACTGACTCCATCAGTAGAAGATAGTCTTTTGAAAACACAGCTTGTCCCTGAAGCTCCCACTTCCTGTATGATCCTTTAGAAGAGCTGGGAGGTACCTGCTGGTAATTAGACTCCAGGAAAAAAATGAATAGGAGAGCTCAGGCTGGAGATATGCAGCCCTCATAAAACAAGAACCAAGAACAACTTGGCAACAAGCCAGTCTGAACCTTCAGCAGTAGCTCTGTTTTGGTTTTAAATTGATTTCCCATTTATTGACTAATCTTGGAAATCAACAACAAAGGCAATTAAGGACATTCCATTGCCCACACATCCCCATAATTACTTCTGAATTTAGATCGATTTATGGGAAATTCTAGAGGTGTGTGTTTATGTTATGCTATAAAACACTGGGATCACTGTACTTTGGGGGCAGAGTCTGGAAGGATGACCCTTCCAACGCAAGGGTGGAAGAGGGAAGATGGGATCTCTTGCCTTTCCAGGCCACTGCAGTGAGTGGGGACATTTCATCGACTCCATGCCGAGTCAATAAACATCTACTTCGTGTGGGACCTCATGTTCAACCCCGGGGAGGCAAAGATGAACAACAGTGCACTGGGGGCACTGATAATAAATTTCAAGGTGGAACAGAAGTTAGGGTGAACCAGTGCCTCATATTGGCTCCCACACAGATTAGGGATGCTAAGTATTGAGGAATCACCATCCATTGAAGAGGAAGAGTTTACAATGGGGCTGCTCACTAGCCCTTTTACATTTCACCTTGACTGAGTTCAATCTGATCAATGCCAAGTGGCTTTTGCTTTCTGCTGGGTTTTCCCTCTGGTGGGGACTCTTTATCCCTATCAGTCAGTCTGATTCTGCTGCCTCTGCCCCTGTTACAGCTCCTTAGGTAACCCATATCCCCCTGCTTGTGGACCTGGAAGGAGGGAAGATGTCAGTTACGTATTAAGACCTCACAAATCCTTGTGTCAAACGAAAGGAGGCACAAACAGGAGGTGGCACCATCCCGGACATTGGCTTTTCTAAGGGGCTGTGGGCTCACAGGGCAGCTTAGTAGAGGAAAGAATATTCCCCCAACTGGCTCTCTAGCATGTAAAGAGTCATCCTTTTGCCTTCAAGCAGTATCAGGAAAAAAATTTGGCTAGATGATTCAAGGTGGTTTAAAGCTCTGGCAGATGACAATTTTGTGAAGGTATATCTGACATATTAACTAAGAGGGAGGTGGTTGCAAAGTTGATTTTTTTAGGGGTAGAGAAGAAATAACCTGAAACCTTAGGGTCACTATAATCAATAATCTCAGTCCCACAGATGTTCTTGAATGATTCCTGGCAACAGCTGGACCTCAGGAATGAGATCCATCTTATCAACAAGTATTTATGAAGGAATGATTATGTGCTAGGTATGAAGGACAAAATGACACAATGAAACTGTTCCTGTCCTCAGGACATTTACCTTCTGCTGGGGTGTGCAACTTGTATACTCCAATTTGTTCCTAAGTATAAGGACAAGAATATGACATGGATCAATGATTTCATTGACCTAGAGAACTCCTGGAGGAGGAAACGCTTTACTAATGCAAGTCAGTGCCTCCTCTGCTAACTTATAATAGAAGAGAATTGGCTAGAATTCTGAGAAGATAAGAGATTTAACACCCAAGGTCACACAATCAAGATGTCAGAGGCAGGACTCAAATCCAGGTCTTCCTTGCTGCTATACAACACTGTCTCTCATAGACAAAAGAGAGACAAAATAAATATGAGGTGATTACTTGGGGTGTCAGGGGAGACACTGTGGACCACCAAGAAAGTTCCCAGGTGGAGACAGTGTGAGCAGAATGAGGATGGGAGAGATGGTGTGGAGGAGGAGTCAACAAAACTTGACAACAAATTGGGGGACAATGGGAAGGAAGATCCCAGGGGAACTCTGAGCCTGGGTGCCTGGGAAAATGGTGGTTCCATCAACCTAGATGGTGAAGTTAAGTGTTAGGATGAAGCTAAAGTAACATTAGTTCTACTGTGTGCCCATTGACTGCAATGACCCTTTCTCTTTTTCAGGCTGACATCTTTTCAGGAGCCATATTCATTAAGTTGGCTTTGGGGCTTGACCTGTACCTGGCTATCTTTATCCTCCTGGCCATCACAGGCCTTTATACCATCACAGGTGAGACACGGGGAGGAGGAGGAGCAGACCTGGAGTGTGCTGTGTGTGGCCAGCTCTGTGCCAGGCACTCTGGAGAGACACAACGGAGTGAGAGTGGGAGAACATTTTCTGCTCTTAAGGAGATAGGGCTGGATAGAAAGACAAAGTTTACATCCATAAAGTCATTAAGCACTGATATAAGACATGGTTTCAGATGAATGTCTTCAAGATACCAAGGGGCCATGTCAGCTACAGGCAGGTAGGGAAGAGGTAACTGTGGCCTGGGGCATCTGGAATTAGATATCGAGCCAGCACAGGACCAGCTGTGGACCCGGAAATGTGAGAAATCATCCAAGTTCACCCAGTGTAAGAAGTAGAATTAGAAACGGATTCTTCTAATTCCAACTCCATATACAATGCCAGGTAGCAATCAACAAAAATCACAGCCAACATTTATATAGAACTTCAAAGTTTCCAGAGCATTTTAATAATCATTAGCTTATTTTATCTTCGCAACAAACTTAGAATGATTAATTATTAATTAATGTTTATAATAATCATATTAATCATATTAGCAACTGAGATATGGAGCTGCTGAAATGTTTGCAACAAGCCTGACACATGCCTCACAGGAAAACATCAGGTGGGAGATACCATAGATAGGAAAAGTGAGGTTCAGAGAAATGGACTGGTTTGCTCAAGTTCACACAGCCAGCTAGCGAGGATCTGATATGAGAATTTAATTTCCAAGCCCAGTGCTCTCTCCATGGTACCAGTCCCAGCTCTCATTTTGTTCATTTGTAACCTGGGGCTGGGTGC
>CM053773.1:242041522-242103503 GCA_028658325.1 Potorous gilbertii
TCAACATCATCATCACCATCACCATCATCATCACCATCACCATCATCATCATCACCATCGTCGTCACCATCACCATCATCATCATCACCGTCATCATCACCATCACCATCATCATCATCACCATCGTCGTCATCATCACCATCATCATCATCACCATCAACATCATCATCACCATCACCATCATCATCACCATCATCGTCATTATCATCACCATCATCATCACCATCATCATCACCATCATCATCACCTGACCCTATTTTTTTGTTCATTTACATTGTCTCCAAACTTGTCCCAGATTTCCCAAGGGACACTGATTTGATCCTCACAAAAATTCTGTGAAGTAGGTGCAATTATTCTCCCCATTTTACAGATGAAGAGACTGAGGTGAAAAAGATGATATGACCTGTCCAGGGTCACACAGCTGGTGTTGATGTGATTTGAATTTAGGTTGTCCTGACTCCAAGCCCAGGGTTCTAGGGAAAAGTCCTCTGATGGGGTCTAATTTTATTTCCTTCTGCTTACCAGGGGGTCTGGCAGCTGTGATCTATACAGACACCTTACAGACTGGGATCATGCTGCTGGGGTCCTTCATCCTGGCAGGGATTGGTAAGTGAGGCTGGAGAAGTTTTAGGGGGTGGAGAGAGAAATCCTGAAAATAGTGGTCACCTCTGAATTGAGATTTGTATGTGGGTACAGAATGGAGGTGGAGTAGGGCAGGATGGGCTGTGGGACTAATAATCTTGTGGGTGTGATCCCTTGTTTGTTCCACAGGGACACAAGAGACTGAGATGGGTGAAGGGGCTGGTTCAATGTTCCTTTCTCAGGGAAAAAAAAACCCAAGAAACCCCAGAAGTACACATCCTTTCTAATGCCAAGAAGGGAGATGAGCTCATTGTTTATATACAAAACTGAATGAATAATTAGTTATGTAGGAACAGAGGGCACCTTTTCCCATGATTGAAATTTCAGTCACCACTATGGGACTCACCCTGAGAACAGCTTAGATTTTCCTGCTGTCAAAATGTCAGTTGGAAAGGTTCTCCCAAGTCATCTTGTAAAACTAGGTCCTGACCAAGGTTCCCCCTCCATACAATAAATGGTCATCCAGGCTTCCCTGGTAGGATTTCAGTAAGAGGGAAATGACACCTCCTAAGATAGTCCATTCCACTCTTGGACAGTCTTCTAAGTCCAAGACATTTTTCATTATAATCAAGTCTAACTCTACTTCCCATTTCTACCCATTGGTCTTGGTTTTGCCCTGTGGCTCCAAGAAGAGTAAGTCGAATCCTTCTTTTCTGGTGATAATGTCACTTTTCACATCCTGCCGTGAGTTTTACCTTCAGCAATGTAAATATTCCTATTTCCCACCACCTGGGCTCATATGGCATGGTTCCCCAACCCTCTCCTGCTTCCTAGTTGTATATTCTTGGGAAGCTTACCCGATAACCAAGGTCTTTCCTAAATATGGGCACCCAGAGCTAAATACATACTCCAACTGGGGACTCACTAGGGCACAGTTCCCTCACCTGTCTCTTGCAGTAGCTTGAGTTACCTTGTTATATGGGTGATGTGCCTTCCCCATCTTATACTTAAACATTTGAATTTAATTTGATTTGGTACTCCCCCTTAGGCAATTTCTTTATTCTGAATGTGTGTGTGTGTGTGTGTGTGTATGTGTGTATGTGTTCATGTGCACACACTCCCAGAGGCAGAGAAAGGGTAGAGAAATCAGTGTGAGTCTGCTTCTGCAGTCCAGCAGGCTAGGGAAACACCTTCCACTAAGATAGATTGCAGTGCTCTCTATTACCCAGGGAATACCAGAAGTGAAGTCACTTGACTTTTCCAAGGCCACACAGCTACTAAGGGTTTGAAGAGGGTTTTGAACTTAGGTTTCTTCACTGTCCTTTCTGCTATGTTGAAGAGGGATATTTTTAAAAATAATCAACAATTTCATATTTATACAAGACTTTGCAGTGAACAAACTGGCTTTTGTCAGATGCTTAGTGAAACATTTATTGCCTGAATGAATAACTAGATTTGGTTCTCACAGGAGGCCTGAGAGGTGGGCAGGGAGGGGATTCATTAGGTCCCTCTTAAAGTTGAGTCTTTCCTAGGATCACCCAGGGGAGTGTGTGGTAGAGACAGAAGCCTCTGGACCTCGATCTAGTCTGATCTTTCTCCTCTCCTCTCCTACAGGTTTTTGAATGTCAGAGTTGGAAGGGAGCTTAACAGAGAATCTAGCCTAATTCTCCCTCATTTAACAGATGGGGAAACTGAGACCCAGTGAGGGCAGAGAACTTGCCCATTCAGGATTGGGACTCAGGGTTCACACCAGTTAGCCTATTAGATGTGTTCCTGCCTGGGTTCCCTTTCCCCTTGGGTATTCCTTGGATATTAATAGATTGGCATGGGTGGGGGAATGGCTACTTACAGTGTTGGTGATTTTTTTCTTAGCCTTTAATGAAGTTGGAGGCTATGATGCCTTTATGGAGAAGTACATGAAAGCCATTCCAAGCAAAATCTCTGATGGGAACATCACCGCTAACCCTGTGTGCTACACCCCGAGGGCAGATTCCTTTCATCTGTTTCGTGATCCCATAAATGGAGACCTCCCCTGGCCAGGTCTTATCTTTGGCCTCGCCATCCTTGCCCTGTGGTATTGGTGTACTGATCAGGTAAGAGACTCCAATGAATGAGTGTATGTGTGTGTGCCTGTGCACGTGTGTATGAGTGTGCACGCGCACATATGTGCACCTGCGCACGTGTGTATGAGTGCACGCACACACATGTGTGCCTGTGCAATGCATGAGTGTGTGCACATGTGTGTATATGTGCGTGCCTGTGAATGTGTATGAGCATGTGTGCACATGTGTGCATGTGTGTGCTTGTGCACATGCGTGAGTATGATGAGTGTGTGTGTGCTTTCTTGTTGCCCACACAATGGGTCTATTGGGGATCTCTAAGCATGTATGTTCAGCGCTGGATCCTTTCCCAAGAGTCCTGTAATGGTCCTGGTATACATGAGTGAAAGTCAAGCGTTCTGTCCTGCTTTCTTTCTATGGTGGACAATAGTACGACCAAAGGATTTAGGTCTGCAAAGATCTGTCAAGGCCATTGAATCCTACTTCCTCATTTTACAAATGAGGAAGTTGAGACTGAGTAGGGTCATCCAACTTGCCCAGGGTCACACAGCAGGCTAAGGCAGGATTGGAACCCAAACCTTCCTGACTCCAAGTCCAGGGCCCCATGCCCTTGGAGCTGGTTGGAACCAGAGGCTGGCTCTCCAGCATGTTGTGTTGCCCCTCCTCATTCTGCTAAAATGTGTATTCTGTCAGTCCTTTATTTTAACCAAAAGGACAGAAGCATGAGCTTTTACAGTTTCAGTTGCAATGTTATTTCGACTGTTTATTAATTTTTGTGAGAAGGTGAAGTTTATAATGGGAAAACCAAATTATTAATAGAATAGACTCAGCTAAGGGGCAGTGTGATGTGATCTAGTACTTTTCAAACTATTATAGTTTAAACATGTATTGAACTCCTCCAAGGGCTTTGTTTTACGTGAGTTATGACTATCAACAATTACCACATTAGGAATTAAAACATCTTAGTATTATTATAAAAATAGTTTTGACCTCAAGAGCTCCCTTGAAAAGGGTTTCAGGGATGTCCAGGGGTCCCCAGATCATACTTTGAGAACCATTGGTTTAATAAATTGGGTCCTGGGTTTGGAGTCGAGAAGACTAGAGTTCAAGCCTACTTCAGACAGTTACTACCTGTGTGAGAAATAACTCATTTAGGGTTTAGGAAGGGTAAAGATAAAAGGTAGATAAGTTTGTTACACAACTGCAGTGGCGGGTGTCTTGTAAAATAGGCATATCCTATGCCTGATAGCAAAGTCCCTTCCCTGTTTCCTCATTGTCTGGGTAACACAGGATGGACAACTTTCCAATTCACCTACTTCAGAGTTCTCCTTGACGTGATTTCCCCTTCCACTACATATAATATATAAACATTAAATGAACCATTGGTCCTCCCAGAGGAGGAGAGGTTAATATTCTTAAACTTATTACACATGAGCCTTCCAAACAAGATTTAATTTTGATCCTCCTTAGCTGACTTCTAACTTCGAAACAAGATAAAAACCAGTTGAATCCTTGCTTTGCTTTGTTATCCTTTGTGGGAGAAACAACTTCTTTGCTATGTCTTCCATTTTGTTGACTATTATTCTAAACTTATGGAAACAAATTTCTCTGTTATATCTATCAATTTCCCTCTTCTTCTGCCAGAAGATAATTTAGTACTAATCTTCTACAATCAATTTATTTTCCTGCATTTGCTGCAAGTCAAAAGAATTTCTGGTATGTATAGATCGCCTAGATTTCTTAAGTCACATATTAAATGATTTCTGTGGAAACCAAAGTTTTAATCATTCCTCACACCTGGGTGACCCTGGGCAAGTCACTTCATGTCCCTGTTTCCCTGGAAAATGAGGGGGTTCTGAGGCTCCTTCCAGCTCTGGACTGGACTCCTCAGTTGCAACCAATCAATCCATAAGCATTTACTTACCTGAGGCAGGTGCTGGAGGTGGAAACGAACTAGTCATTGCCTTCAGGGAGCTTAAATTCTGAGACAGACATAACCTAGACAGTCAGTTTATCAGCAAGCATTTGTTAAGTGGTGCCTACCTAGAATCCCTGCCCTGAGTTTCTTTCTCCCTACTCCAGCCCATTCTCTGCTCAACTGTGAAATTGATGTTCCTAGAGTGCAGGTCTGAGGGTGTCAGTAACTTTCAGTGTCTCCCTATGACCTCCAGGATCAAGCATTAGGTCCTCTGTTTGGCACTCAAGGCCTTTCATATCCCCTGCCCCCATCTTTCTAGTGTTTATATCCCTTACACTCCCCCCACACACATACTCTTTGATCTGTGAACATCTCTCTTGAATAAACCCCTCCATCTCCTGACTCCAGGCATTTTTCCTGTCCTGTGCTCCCTGCTCTGCTTGGAATGATCTTCCTCCTTGGAATGTTCTCCACCTCCCATCTTCCCTAGCTTCCTTCAAATTCCTGCCAAAATCCCACCTTTAACAAAAAGTCTTTCTGGCTCTCCATTAAGGGCAGTGACTTCCCTTTGGGGATTATTTTTTGTTTTCCTAATCTTATCTTGTTTATCCATAGTTATTTACATGTTGTTTCCGTAACTCCTTGAGAATAAGTATTGTCTTTTTTAACCTTTATTTGTATCCCCAAAGTTTATCACATAGTAGGTGCTTAATTAATGTTTATTGACTAGACTTGACTGCAATGAGAGCCTGGCATAATGAATAGAAAACAAGTTTCCACCTTGGGAAGATAGGGGCTCAAAAGCCAACACTGCCATAGATTGGGCATCTTTCAGGGCTTCAGGCAAGGGGCAGAGCTGTGTTAGCAGAAGACAATTCCCTGTGCCAGGTACCATTCTAGGAACCAGGGCTCCAAAGACCAAAAAATTGAAATGTACCCTACCCACAAATGTGCTCTGCCCACAAACGTGCCCTGCCATTCTTAATGAGAGAGACAACAAGTACAGATGTAGGAATTCACAAGATAGATACAGTATAGTTAGCAGTGTTTGCTTCTGGGTCAAGTGGCCTGAAATGTAGGGGTGATGAGCAGCCATGGGGAGTGGGGGATGGAAGAAGCACCTGGTGGTCCTATATAAAAGAATTCTTTGTACTGAGCTAATAATTTTTTCGTTGTTACTGAGAGGTTGCTAGTCTACCTCCTTCTCAACGGAAGTCTTCAAGAGCTCCAGTTCTTGAAGAGGTGGCAGGCATGGTAGGGTTAGGGGTCACTGACATATGCCCTTCATTCTATGGGTTTCTTGACAGGTCATTGTGCAGAGATGCCTCTCAGCCAAGAGCATGTCCCATGTGAAGGCTGGCTGCATAATGTGTGGTTATCTGAAGCTACTGCCCATGTTTCTTATGGTGATGCCTGGAATGATCAGTCGGATACTTTACACAGGTACCCAGCTCCTGTAGGCCCAGGCCCACCCCTTCTCAGCAGCTTCTTCTACCCCTTCCTTTCTTGCCTTGGCTCCTGAGAGAGACTGTCCTAGCCCTGAACTTGGGCATTATTTGCTTGTCAAGAGTTTGGCCTGTTCCTGTCTCCACTCTCCAACCCCTCATTTGCTACCCCCTGGAAACCTGACCTTCTTATGGGGGGATATGACACATGCCCAAGATAAGCAGAGGAAGGGAGGGAATTTGGTAGGGGTCCAGGCAGAAGGAAGCAAACCAGAACTCTCTGAGAAGTTTCAGGAGGGTGTAATCACTTGGAAAGGGGAAGGGGTCGAAGGGATCTGTCTGCTCAGAGATGCCACCATGGTGGGCCTGGAATCCAATGCTGTCCAGCTTTAGTCAACAAACAAGTAGTTTTTGAAAATACTTATTGCTCTTTGGTTTTCATAGCAAATTCAATTTACCATAAATTTAATTTTCAGTTACATTCTTTTTCCATCCCCTAACAGGGCATTCATGTGAATGCAAGATTTTGAGGTAGAAAGACAAAGATGAATCTGTCCCTGTCCTCAAGGGGGGATTGGAAGAGACTAACTAACCAATCAATAATCATTTATTAATCACATGCTGTGTGCTAGACTCAGTGCTGAGTGCCAGGGGTACAAGGACACAAATGAATCAGCCCTGTTCCTCAAGCTGCTTACGTTCTGCTGGGAGCCTTAGAACATACATAGATATGTATATACAACACTCTTCATGAGATCACTACAAAACAGTTGGAAAAGGAGAGAGTACTAACACCTTTGCAGAGGAGGAAAGGCTCATGTAGGCAGTGGTACCTGTGTGGAAGCCAAGGATTTTGTGAAGTGGAGGTGATGGCACTCTAGGAGTGAAGAACATTCTGTGTACTGTCACAGAGGTGGGAGATTAAACTGTTGTATAGAGGAAATGGCTAGCCAGCCAACTTGACAGGGACAGAGAGGGTGAATGAAGGGGAGTAATATGAGATAGGATTAGGAAGAGAGGTGGGAGTTAGATTGTGGAGGATTCTGAAGGAAGAGAGGATGGAAATGATGGAAGTGGGATGGATACTTCAGGGGATAGAGGAGGTGGAGAGGGGGATATCCCCCATTAGATCGTGACCTCCTTGAGGCCAAGGATTTTGTCATTTTTCATCCTTGCATCTTTAGTCCTTTGTATGTAGCAATGTTTGTTGAATTGAGTTTCTGGATTGCAATGAGACAGTTGTCCCCACAGCAAAGAGGTGTAGGACTCCTCCTCCAACTCTGTCTTCAAACCTTTCCCTCTCTCTGCCCCTTCCCAGAAGATATATTTGTCCTCATTCAGGGTTTGGGATGGAGTTGGAGCAACAGCATGTGGGCATAGGGGTGGCCAGATCTTTGAGGAAGATCCAAGGAGATTATGGGTGGTCTGGGGATGTCAGGGAAAGGGGATGGTTGAATTTTGGTATGGGGAACCAAGTGATCTGATGACTGTAGGCATTTGACAAGGTCCTAGTGGGGTAAGAGTCCCAGGTTCAAGTCCTCATCCCTTCTACTCTCCTTCTCTTTCCAGATAAGGTGGCCTGTGTCCTTCCCTCAGAATGTGAAGCCCAGTGTGGGACAAAAGTAGGCTGTACCAACATTGCTTTTCCAACTCTGGTGGTGGAACTCATGCCAAATGGTAAGGACCCAAATTGGACAGCAGGACCAGTTCTGGGAGAGCAGGTAGCAGGGGGATCTTGGGGGAGGAAGGGAGTGGTGGAGGAAATGGCTCCACAGGAATTTTCCTTGCGGGTGTTTGCCTTTGGTCAGGGCCACCAGAGACAAGAATCTATAAACCTGAACAGCAAAGGGACATGAGACCATCTTGTTCTAAATCCAAATTTGGAGCTGGAGGGTCCACCATCAGTTATCTAGTCCAATTACCTCACAGGCCCAGAGTTTAACTGGCTTGCCCAAGGTCATGTAGAGAACAAGAATACTCATGGGGGTCAGTGCTTCAAAGTTGGAAGGGGCCTCAATGATCATCTGGTCCAATGCATACCCATATGGAAGGGATGCCCAGTGACAAAAGGTCATTCCCTCTCTGAATACCAAGGAGGGTGAACTCATTCCCTCTGCTGTCAGCCTTGTCACCTTGGGGCAGCTCTCATGGATCACACATTTTTCCTGACGTCAAGCCTGATTTGGCTTGTATGCCACTTCCCAGCTCTGCCCCTCTTGGGTCCAAACACAGCAGATGTAACCCCTCCTCCATATGAAGACCTTCAGACAATTGTACACAGCTCTCATATCTCCCCTAGGCTCTTTTCTTCTCCAAGGTAAGCACTCCCATTTCCTCAGTCTCAAGACCATTCCCAAGCCTGGCTTATTCACATCCTTAACTGTGTGACCCAGAGCTAAACAGAATGATGAGGTCTGACCAGGGCAGAGGAGAGTGGGGATGTCACCTCTCTGTTTCTGGAAACTTGGCCTCTCTGAGTGAAAACCAAGATCCCATTCCTTTTTTCTCTTTTCTTTTTTGGTCTCTGCCTCACTCTAATGATTCATATTGAGCTTCCAGTCCCCTAAGATCACAAGATCTTCTTCAGACATACTGCTTTTTTAACCATGCCTCTCCTATTTTGGGCTCAAGGAAGGCTCAGAATGCAAAAGAACTTAATCAAAGTCATATGGAGAACTATTGACTCCACACACTGACCTGGAGTATTTTGCCCTGACTTGGGAGGAAAGGAAGAATGTGGAGTTTTTCCACATAGATGGAATTCATAACCTTGGGCAAAACATTATAATCCTATAACAACCAGAGGTAATCATTAACCACCTCAGAGACTCAGCTGTCTGTTGATTAAGTTCCATAATTAACAAAAGGCTGAAGTGGTTGTTTGGGTCCCAGCTGGGGTTATTATGGTGGCCTACATGTAAGCAGTTGCTGCCCATTGGTGGAGGATATGGGTGATGGTGTCTGAATTGGTATCTGAATGGTTACTGGAATGTTTTGTATGAGGCAGGGGAGTATAGTAGGAAGAACACTGATGCTGGAGTCAAGTCTTTACTCATCTCTGTGATTTTTGGTGAGGTCCTTCCAATCTTTGGGCCTCAGTTTCCTTGTCTTTAAAATGTAGAGTTTGGACTTGGTCCTTGTGGTCTCTTCTATGATCCAATGAGGCTGATATTGTCAGTGGTGGGAGGGGGGAGGGCCATGGGGGAGGGGAGAAAGTATACCCCTGGGTGGGGCTTCTGGGCCCCCTCTGAACTTTCTTATCCTAGGGAAAAGTGCCTGATCTGGGGTTTCAAGTGCCTGCAAGATCACATAATGATGAAATGTTAGAGCTGTTATTTGAACCCATGGTGATTCAAATCCAGGTCTCTGTGGGTTGACCTGAATTGATGGAAAATATTAAGCCCTCCCTCTTTCCCCTCCCCAGTCTCCCCCTCCCCATCAGACTGGAAGAACAGTAGTTGATAATCCCTCCTGCTGATCTCACAAAGCTTCTCACATGCCCTGGATCCCCTACATTGCCTCAATCATCATAGGTGACTAATCTACACTTGTGGATGATTAGGATCCATAACCTTATTTTAACCTCATCCATCCTCCTAAGGTGGGCTGGGCGAGTTTTACCATCTGTATTTTAGAGATGAGGAAACTGAGGCCCTAAGAGGCAAAGTGACAATGTAGGCAGTCCCAAAGTGAAAGGATCTGCTTTGGGAGGTCATGCTAGGAAAGATTTCAAGGGAAGGTGGCCATTGGGTCAGCATATTCTGTGGGGCAGTGGGAAAGCCACAGAATTGGGAGTAAGAAGACTGTGTGGTATATGGGTTAGGGTTCAGTTCCCTGTGTGACCTTAGACATGTCATGGCCCTCTCTTGGTTATGCACACAGGGCTAGAGCCCTAACTTTCCTCCAGGTCTCCTGATCTCCAGTCTGGATGTATTTCTTCCAGACCTGGCTGTCACCCCTTGGTTGAGGCAAGGATGCCTTCCTTGGGTGGTATTGCAAATGGGATTGTTCATCAGAAAAGCTGTGGAGCAGCTCTTGTGCTTGGGAATGCCACAGGAATACAGGGGATTTGCCTTCAGGGTATTTGGAATCTAGTTGGGGGGACAAGGGTCACATAGGTAAGCTATCCCCATTATAGTATAAGCTCACTGAGGGAGGTGCTAGGCTGTATTCACTGATCAGTACCAAGCACAAAGGCATAGAATCCTAGAACACAGACAGAAGACAGAGTTGGGAGGTTCCTTAGAACTGGGGCTGGGAGGGGTCTGAGAGCTGGGAGAGATCTAGAATGGTTTATTAGATCTGAGAGAGACCTTAGAATATAGAAAGTTGGAACTGAGAGGGAAATTAGATCTTAGAATATTGAGGCTGGGAGAGACATTCCGCCATGGGACCTAAAAGGTCTTTAGAAAGGACTTTAGAGATCAGATGGTCTGAATATCCAAAGAAGAAACTGAGACCCAGACAGAGGGAGTGTTTTCCTTAAATCAGTCAGTAACTATTTACTTATTATTCAGCGAAGGAGTTGCTGAGGCAATACCAGAAGCTCGATATCTTGGGCACTTGTGATAGTGATGTGGTTGGAGAACAATGAAAGTTGGCTTCTGGCATCTAATGCCCAGGGCCTCCTCCAGCTCAGAGAAGAAGGTGGTGTTATTGGACAGCATGGCAGAGTGGGGAGAAGAGAAAGGGGAGGGAGGAATGGAAGAAGGGAAGGAAGCAACAAGCTGATCACTTATCAGCTGTGTGACCAGCCTCTGATAGCAGCTCCTCCCAGATCCAACCTCAGGAGCCTCCTTTGTCTTCTAGGTCTTCGTGGCCTGATGTTGTCTGTCATGCTGGCCTCCCTCATGAGCTCACTCACCTCCATCTTCAATAGTGCCAGCACTCTGTTCACCATGGACATCTACACCAAAATCCGGAAGAAGGCATCTGAGAAGGAGCTTATGATAGCCGGAAGGTGAGACTGTCTGCTCCTCTTTTCTGAGTCATAAATCTAGCAGGTCATGGAATGTTAGAGCTAGGGGAAAACTTAGAACCCAAATTGTCTGAGATGGGAAGGGCCAGAATGTCAGAGCAGGAAGGTGCCTTAGAACATGGAATGTCAGAACTTGGAAGGCCTTTGGGATACAGGATGTCAGAGCTGGGGGCAGGGGTATGACCTTAGGACATAAAATGTCAGAACTTTTGGAATGGAGAGGGACCTCAGAGCATAGAGTATTAGATTTGGGGAAGGGCTTAGATTTAGTCTGAAGTCCTTATTAAGCCAGGACCTGGATGGACCTTAGCATATTGGATACATTTTCTTATGTTTCTGTGTATTTTTCATATCCAGCATTTTTTTAGGGTACAGTAATATTCATTCATTCATGCATGGAAATTTGTTGTCATTTGCCAAATCAATGGGCATATCTTTTGTTTTTAGTTCTTTATTGACACAGAAAGTTCTGTTTTGAATATATTGGTCTACATGGGATCTATCTTTCTGTCTTGGATCTCCTTGAAGTAAATGGGACCTCTGCCACTTCTACTTTCTGGGCCTCAGTTTATCCATCTGTAAAATGAGGAAGTTGTACCTGGTGATATCAGGAGAGGTAAAAAAGCATGAGGCCAAGAGCTCCCTCTGTGAAGGTTTATAGTTAATTAGCTTAAGATTCTGTGCTTTGACTGTACAGGCAAGCAATGATTGAGCCTGTGTTCCTGCTAGAAAAACGTGGTTATTGGGGAAAGTCAAACACATTTTCATTTATTATTGGCATAGATGACTTCCAAGGGGCAGAACATTTCATTCAAAACAAATGATTGGCTTTGGGAATAGTCAGGAAAACAGGCTTTCAATTCTTGGACTTGCTCATTATTCTTCTCTGCTGCAGTATTAGATAACTTTGTGCTTTTGGATACTAGCGTGTGTTTTCATCACTCCATTAAGTGGATTCGGTCTCCTGACTTGTGTGGACTGGTTTCATTGGCAGACTGTTCATCCTGGTACTAATTGGCATCAGCATTGCCTGGGTCCCTGTTGTGCAGTCGGCTCAGAGTGGGCAGCTCTTTGACTATATGCAGTCGATCACCAGTTACCTGGGGCCACCCATCGCTGCTGTTTTCCTGCTTGCCATTTTCTGCAAGAGAGTCAATGAGCAGGTATGTTTAAGCCTTGGAGACATGTCATTATACTTAGAAATTTAGGACTTCTTCCCCTGAAGCTGAATTTCTCCCGATACCAATGGGCTTTGACCTTCCCCAGGACTAAGAAGCAGGACTAGTGGAGACTGTAGGTGAACCAACTAAAATCAGGGACTGGGCGTCATGTAAGGAAAGACTCAGAGACCTGAGCTCCTGTCTTGGCTTTTTATTTTATTATTTATTTATTAAATAGCTTTGTGATCTTGGCCAAAGTCACTCCTCTCTTGGCTTCAGTTTCTTCATCTACAAAATCAGGGAGTTGGATAAGATCATCCCTGAGGTCTCCTTTAGTTCTAAAAGTTCTATGATCCTATGAGTCCCCTGGTTTCCAGTTGAGTGCCCTTTCCTCAGTTGGCACTCAACAGACACCCTGAAACCGATTTTGATGGCTTCAGATCCCTTGGTGCTCTTGTAACAGCCAGTTTCAATATCTATGAAAGTCCAATAAAGAGGATGCCAGAATGATCTCAATTGGGACTTAGAGCAAAGAAGTGTTGAGTGAGCACCTGTTACACCTCCCTCTTCATGTGAAGTGCTGGGAGAGATACAAAGGAAGTCTAAGGCATTGTTTCTACTTAGTCTCACGGACATAAGACTTGAGGAGTCTTGAGGATACAATCTTGAGAAGATATGAGACATTTACATAGAAGCAGTAGTAATAAGAATACATCTTTAAGATTTCAAAAGTATTTTCCTTACAATACCACAACAAGGCAGTATAATTAATGAAGTCTATAAAATACGGACCAGTGAACTTAACTTTGATTCCTAACAGAATTCTCGTATGTATTATTATAAGGATGGTTAGTGAACACTGAGAAAATAAAACAATAGTCACAAAGAGCCAGCATAGCCTCACCAAGAACAGGGTTTGCTAAAATCACCTAATTATCATTTTTGACAAGGTAACTACACTGATATAAACACAGTTATCAGTAAAAAAACAATACAATTAGACTTGAATTAGGAGAACACTGCAGATATGGCTGACCTAGATTTTAGTAAAGTGTCTGCCAAAATTCTTCTCGTTATTTTTGGCAGAAAATATGAAGAGACATGGGCTAGATAAGATTACAAATAACAATGGTCAGATAAAGAGAGGAGCCAACATTTCCACATCGACTTGAAAGGCGGTCTCCGTTGGAATGTCCCAGTGATCTGTGCTTGCTCCTATATATTTTTCTTTCTTTTTTACTAATTAATTAATTTGTTTTCAGTTTTCTACAATCACTTCCTTAAGTCTTAGATTTTTCTCCCCCTTCTTCCCCCTCCCTCCCCAAGACGGCATGCAATCTTATACGGGTTCTACACATACATTCTTACTAAATACATTTTCACCTTTGTCATGTTGCATGGAAGAATTAAAATGAATGGGAGAAAACATGAGAAAAACCAAACCAAACCACAACAAAACACAAGAGAAAATATTCTGCTTCATTCTGGGATCCATAGTTCTTTCTCTGGATGGGGAAGGCATTTTGCCTCAAAAATTCATTGGGAATTTTTTAGGTCCTTGCATTGCTGTGAAGGGCCAAGTCTACCAGAAAAATTCCTCGCATACTGTGGTTGTTGCTGTGTACAAAGTTCTCCTGGCTCTGCTCCTTTCACTCAGCATCAGTTCATATAAGTCCTTTCAGGCCTCTCGGAAGTCTTCCTGTTCATCATTTCTTATTTGCTCCTATATTTTTAAACATCTTTGTTACTGATTTCATACGTGATCAAATGGTTTGCTCATCAAATGTGAGATGTGAGTTATATAAAATGTGAAGGGATAGATAACACGTTAGAGTAAGGATTCAAAAAGTTCTTGGCAGCTAGAACTTTGGGTCACACTCAATAAGATGAAATTTCATAGGGATTAAGTCAAAGCATGTAATGCAATCAGTACATTGATTTCTCCACATACACCTTAGAATAGATGTGACTATTTGGACATTTGTCTGAAAAAAATCTGGGAGTTTAAGGTACCTCGAGTTAAATACAAGTCAATGTGTGATTTGGCAGCACCTAAGTGAATAAATTAACAATATTTAACAAGGCCTAGTTTCCAGGAATAAAGAATTAATAGTTTCACAGTGTCTTGTTCTGGTCAGGCTATGTCTACTAAGTCCTGGGGACCATATTTTAGGAAAAAACATGGATAAGATAAATAGTATATACAGGGCAATGAGGATGTTAATAGTCTCCTAGATCACCCCATACAACCATCAGTTGAAGTTTCCTTCAGTGGGGATACATAGCCTGAAAAGAATCAGGGGAGAATTTGTTGTTGAGTCATTTTGCAGTCAAGTCTGGCTCTTCATGACCACATTTGGGGTTTTCTGGACAAAGATGCTGGAGTGGTTTGCCATTTCCTTCCTCAGCTCATTTTATAGATGAGGAAACAGGCAAACAGGGTTAAGTGACTTGCTCAGCGTCCCATAGCTACTAAGTGTCTGAGGCCAGATTTGAATTCACAAAGTGAGTTTTCCTGACTCCAGGTCCAACAATCTATCCACTGCATCACCTAATGGCTCTAGGGGAGACATAACCATCTTCAAATACTTGAAGGGATATTAAATCTATAAGGGACTAGATTCATTGTGTGTAGCCTCAGAGATCAGAACTAGGTACAATGCATGGATGGATGTCGTGTAGACCAGTTTAGGTTTGATGTAGGTTTGATATAAAAGTCACATGGGTTGCTTTAGAAGAGAAGGGAATTCTCCTTAGCAGAGAGTTTCAGTTAAAAGCTGGACTTTCCCTCATCAGGGATATATTAGAAGGGATTCTTGCTCAGATAGTTTGCTCTGGCTCCAAGATTTTGTGATGACAAACCATGCATAAATGAGGTAACTAGAAAGTTAGGGAGGTTGGGTGACTTATATAGGGTCACCTCTCTAGTTAGTTTCAGTTAGCACTTGAAACTAGGTCTTCTTCACCTAAGATCAGTCACCCCTATAAGTTCATTTGTCCCAGTGTAAGACATACTTTGTTTCTTTTCCCCCAAGGAGTTTTCCATTTAATTAAGACTAATATATATCACATTTCATATATATATATATATATATATATATATATATATATACATATATATATAAAACATTATTACAAAGATATGTGTCTTTAGACTTAAATATATATAACAAAAATAAAGTAGATAGTAGGGTGTCATTATTTCCATTTTACAGATGAAGAAATCAAGACCCATAGTGGTTTCATGACTTGACTGAAGAGAGAATTCAACTCTGTCTTTTGACTTCAATTATAGTGCTTTGTTCATGATGTCAAGCCACCTTTTCAACCTAAGAAGCATGGCTGCCCAGGAAAATGATCTACCTTCACCATGAACATGCCTTGTCTGTCCTTTCGCAGGGTGCCTTTTGGGGCTTGATTGTAGGACTCCTGGTTGGACTGTCTCGAATGATTGCAGAGTTCGCCTATGGAACAGGCAGCTGCATGGAGTCCAGCGACTGTCCCACGATCATCTGTGGTGTTCATTACCTCTACTTTGCCATTATCCTCTTTGCTGTGTCTATCATCATCATTTTATCCGTCTCACTCTTGACAAAACCCATCCCAGATGTGCATGTGAGTATTAGCACTTTTGCATTCACCTTCTCCTGAAGTTGCCTTCTTGTTTCTTGTTTTGCTTCTACTCCACAAAGATCTATGGTATCCATAAGAAACTCACAATCTAACTGTCATATCCTCAAGGAATTCCTAACCTTGCCATCAGATCTCTGAAGATGAAGCATGAGCTTCCTGATCATGAAACTTGAGTTACCTCTGCAGTGTCAGTGGATGATCTGATTGACCAAAGTCCTGGACTGGCCCAATTCTACTTGATTAAAAAAAAAACACTTTTTCTTTTATTTTACATCACCTAAATCTCCCCACTGTATTACTTCTTCTCCCCTCCCAGAGAACCATTCAATATACCCAAGAATTTTTTAAGGTAAAAAAGAAAGAGCAAGAGAGAAAAAATAATCAGCCAAACCAATCAAGGCTTTGGAAAATCTGACAACACACATAGTGTTGTGCTCCCATATCCCTTACTTTCCGCAAAGGAGAAGGGGATATCATTCCATCCTAATTTTTTGTTCTTTGTAATTTAGCAACATTCTTTTTTGATCTATTCAGCTTTTAAAGGAATGGGAAGGCATGGGAGACTTATGGCCTTCATCATTGTAGGAAATACCTACATGATGAGATCCTACAACTTTTGGAGAGTTGGAGCAGAACCCTAAACACACGTAACCTGATTCTTCACTCTGGCATAATTCAATTCAGTTCACCAAATACTGAATAAATGGATCTGTGCAAGGCACTGCCCTAGGCGCTGGGGATATAGAAACAAAAACTAAACAGCCCTTGTCCCTAAAAGTTTCACATCCTGCAGGGGATATGCCATGTATACATCTCAGTAAATATAAGGTGATTTTAAGAGATAGAAGACATTAACCAAACACCTGGGGTCCCCAGAACAGTGTGAGGTTAATGGGACAGAGTTTCACATCAAGCCATGCAGTCAGACATGGCTCTAAAAAAACTCATCACAGATTCAGCCTTTCACAAAAAATGAACTCCACCCATAGGCCACTCAGGTATGGTACCAAGCATTGGAGCAGGTCAGTTAGGGTCCATAGTGGATAGAGTTCTTGACTTGGTGTCAGACATTTCCTAGCCATATGACCCTGGGGAAATTATTTAACCTCTTTTTAGCCTGTTTCTTCATCTGTAAAATAGTGATTACAATAGCACTACTTCCCAGGGTTGTTTTGAGGATCAAATGAGAGAATCTATGCAGAGTGCTTTGTAAACCTTAAAGTACTATACAAATATTGTTATTAATATTATCTCCAGGAAAAGGACACGCAGGCACACTCTTTCCTGGCTGCTTCCCTGCCAGTTAGTGTGCCAGAAAAGTGCCATCATGGACACTTTAGGGGATTTCCCTTTGAGAAAAGTCCAACTAATGTGGTGATGACCTCAAACCAGTAAGGCTCACCTTGGTACTAACTTTTGCTGTGCAAACAGTATAGATTGTTTAAAGGCAGAGGAATTGGTTGACCTATCTAGATGAACATTTACTTTTGCAGTGTGTTCCTTACTCCAACTCCCAGGCTACCCTGGTTCCACAGACCTAACTCTACTGTTTTTCCTCCCAAACCCCAGCCTTTGTAGTGCCTGAGTCAGCTGTCTTCCTTAAACATGGTGCTGACCCTTTATGGAACAACAGGGCTAAAATACTGAAACTGACCACTAGCAGAGAGGGCTGGCAGGGTCAGTGTCCTATGTTATTTCAAACTCCCCAGAGGTTCCTTACCGATCACCTACACCATGTCCTTCACGACTTCTTCTGTGCACGAAAGAATCCATTATATCGATTGTATATAGAATTGGTATAGAATGCTATAGAATATAACTGCTATATAACTGTAACATTGCTATAGAATGTAACTGCTTACCTATGAGAGCTGTCTAAAAGGGGACAGATGTGCTTAGTATTCGTAGTAAGGGACAACTTATAGTGCTTTACACTTTGTGAGATATTTCATTTGAACCTCACAGAAACACTATCTAGATGACTCAGGTCCTCTTTTCCTCATTTTATAGATGAACAAACCAAGCCTCAGAGAGATGAACTAATCTACTTTTAGTTGCACAGCTAGTTGGTTAATTAACATTGACTTGAACCCAGGTCTTTTCTGACTCCAAGTTCAGTATTATTTTTTATATCATTTAATCTCTCAATGAGTGACAAACAAACACATGCATGGAATGAATACAAAGTTCTCCCTCTTAATTGATAATTAAAAAAACCCAAATAGACAAGTAAGGAAATGTAATCAATTTATATGTTCACACACACACACACACACACACACACACACACACACCCTGAAAACAAAACAACCCTGAACAGTGATTGGGGCTTCATTTAACTTCATTTTTTGTACTTTAATATTTTTAAAAGAAAGGTGATACTCTAAGTTCAGTCTGCTAATACCAACAGTTAATATTTATATAGTACTTTAAGCTTTGCAAAGAACTATACAGACACATATATATATATGTGTTTGTGTGTATATATACATACATAAATAAGGGCAGCTAGGTGGTGCAGTGGATAGAGCACCAGTGAGGAGTCAGGAGGACCTGAGTTCAAGTCTCACCTCAGACACCTGACACTCACTAGCTGTGTGACCTTGGGCAAATAATTTAACCCCAATTGCCTCATCCTGGGTCATCCTGATGAATATCTGATCACTAGATTCAGAAGGCTCTGGAGGAGAAGTGAGGCTGCTGACCTGCATAGTCCTCCCTCACTCAAAACAAAATCAAGTGCAAGTCATGTCATTATTTCTGTGATGGCATGGTCTTCTTTGGCAATGAAGGATGAACACACCATGCATATATATACATGTATTTATCTATAATCTCATTTGACAACCCCGTGAGGTAGATGATCATATTATCTACATTTTAGAGATGAGGAAACTGAGGTTCAATTTTGTTGTATTTCATATTGTCTTTGTTTATTTACATTATTATGGTCAGTTTGTGTATCATATACAGTAGATCTGCTTTCTTAATTTTGCATCACTTCCTACAGTAGGATTATTTTCCTAAATTCTTCATATATGTTATTCATTGTGGTGCAGTAATAATCCACTTTATTGACATAGCACACAGTTGTGGGGGACATAGTTTACTTACAACTTTTTGCATTACAAATAGCACTGCTGTGAGTATTTTTGTGTTGCCACTGCTCAGTTTTCAATTGTGATACTGGAGTGATTTGCCATTTCATTCTCCAGTTCATTTACAGGTGAGGAACAAACAGAGTTAAGTGACTTGCCCAGGGTCTCACAGCTAGTAAACGTTTATGACTATATTTGAACTCATATATATAGTTTTCCTCCTTTTAATTGGATCTGTGATTTCATTGGTATTGGGAACTATCAGTGAGAAAACTCCACCTACCAATGCACATGGACACCTGCTCTGTAAATTACAGTCTTAGAGAGTTTTCTATAGCTCTTAAGAAGTTAAACAACTTTCTGGCATCACAATGTAGTTTGTGTCAGAGACAGAACTTGAAATAATGTCTTCTTGAGGTCATCTCTTTATCCACTGGGTCGTGCTGCCTCTCCACATTGCTTTCTAAAAACATCTGAATCAATTCACAGCCAACAGTAAATCAATGTGCCTGATTTCCCAGTCTAGCTAGCACTAACTCCCCCCACCCTTAAAGATCTCTCCTTAATGGGAATCTGATATATCCCTTCTGGGAACTGTAGGTATGTCCTCAACTGCATAACCAGTAGTACTGTTCCCTTGGCTAATCTGCTTCTGTTTTTCCCATACCCTCAGCTTTACCGCCTGTGTTGGAGTTTGAGGAACAGCAAGGAAGAGCGTATTGATCTGGATGCAAGTGATGAGAAGGAAGACCCAGATGATCCTGAAGACAAGTTGGAAATAGGTGAGTTAGGACTCCAGTTCTTTTTTACACACCTCAAATTATTTCTCCCCACAGTGATAGTAAGACCATACTTTCTGTGTGATTTAGCTTGTATTGGATTGTGGGGCCAGAATCAGAGAAGAGGTAGAATCAAAAACATGTTACTATGGCTATGCAGTCATAGTCATTACTGCTTCCCTTATATTTTGTTAGTTAAGAAGAGGGAACTGGATTCCAGTCCCATTGACTTGCTAAAATGATTCCTCATCCATGGGTCTCAGTTTTCTACTCTATAAAATGAGTTTGGATAATATGGTCTTTTAGTATATCAGGAAGAATCTTGAACTTGAAGTTGGAGGACTGGACTTGAACTTACTACTTTTGTGACTTCATCTCTTTGGGCCTCAACTTCCTCATCTGTAAAATTAGCAGGGGAGAGAAGGAGATACTAGATGATTCCTAAGGTTCCTTTCAATGATGAAACTTATGAGCCTAAGGCATTTCCTTGTAAAATTCTGACAAAATTGGCCATGAATGCTAGAGCTAGCCTGAATGTGTTCAGGAGCTGTCCATGGTCCTGAAACAAGATGATCTGTTTTTCCAGAGAAGGCCAGTGTATGTAGAAATGTCTAGCGATTTTTATTGATAAAAGAACTCATTGGCTGTTCCGCTTGCTTACATGGTTATTGACAAATATCATCCTCTGGAAGGAGGAGAGGAATGAAAGTCACTGAACTATGTAAAGTACCTGTCCCTAGACCTGAGAGATACTAGCTACCCATTCCTGCACTATGTGTCAAATAAATAAATAATAAAATTATTACTATTTATAATTAATGCATTTAGTCCACTTTTTGAAGTCTTTATTTAATATCTTATTTCCAATCAATTACATGTAAAACATTGATTTCCAAATTGCCTCCCTCTTCTCCTCCCTCATTAAGAAAACAATTTGATATAGATTATACATGTGAAGTCATACAAAACCTATTTCCATATTAGTCATGTTGTGAAAGAAAACATGGAAAAAAGTTCCTCAAGAAAAATGAAGTGAAAAAATATCCTTTGATATTTACTCAGAGTCCATCAGTTCTTCCTCTGCGTGTGGATAGCATTTTTCATTGTAAGTCCCTAGGAATTGTCCTGGATCATTGTATCGCTGAGAATAGCTAAGTTATTTGCAGCTGATCATCATTTCTTTTCTGTGTTTGATGTTCTCATGGTTCTGCTCACTTCACTTGGCATTATTTCGTGTAAGTCTTTCCAGGCTTTTTGGAAACCATTCTGCTTGTCATTTATTATAAGCATAATAGGATTCCATCATAACCATATACAACAACTTGTTCAGTCATTTCCTGAGGCATAGCCAAGTTCCAATTCTTTGCCACCACAAAAAGAGCTACTATAAATAATTTTTTCATGTAAGTCCTTTTGTTTTTATCTCTTTGACATAATTATGAATTTTAATAGGGTTTTGGTCCCAGAAGGGACATTGAAGATCCTTTAGTGCATCCCCATCATGAACCTCAGAAAGGTCATAGATTTTAGAGTTGGGAAAGAGCTTTGAAAGGGAACTTGCCTATAATCACACCTAAAGTAGGTAGTAAGTCAGGTTTTGAATTCAGGTCCTCTGAATCTAAATCCAGCACTGTTTCTACCATACCATCAGAGCCTTTGATGAAAGGGGTGCTATAACTTTGTCGTCATTGCCATTCATAATGATATGATAGTACCAGATATTTCTGATATCAAGCCCTTATATTTGTCGTGTTTTATAACTAGCAAAAACATTCCATACCCATTCACTCACATGATATTTAAAATGGTCCCATGAGATAGGCAGCACAATGAGTATACTTCTCATTTTCCGTATGAGGAAAAGGAAGCCCAGAAAGGGAGAGAAGTTTTCCTAGTTTATTAATGAGAGATTAGGACTAGAATTATAGTTCCTTGATTCCTACTGCAGGACTGACTCAGTTCTGTTGGCATGACTCTCCAAACATCCTTTCTGGAGAAGCAAAGGGCAGACAAGGGAAGGAGAAAAGGAGAAAACTTGATTCCTAAGGTGCCAAGACCAAGTCTGTTGATTTGGGAGAAGTTCAGACCTAGAAAAACTTTGTTCTCTTAATGAGATATCATTGGAAGATCAAACCCACAGTTGAACAGGAAGTCATCCCTGTTGCTGTGGCTGTAGATTAAACCTTTGTATCCTAGTGCATTTTTCAGGAACACTTGTCTCAACTATGATTAGATGACCTGAGAGCCTGTCATTCTGGGCATTTTCAGAGAATCCATTCATATATGCATGCATCGATCCCTTCACCATGAATTTATTAAGTACCTAACCTGTGAAAGGCATCAGAAATTTTACAAAGGCAAAAAAGAAAACAGTTCCTGCTGTCAAGGACATTGCATTCTATGGGGAAGGGGAATAATAACAAATATAGCTAGCATTTATACGCTGCTTTAACACTTTACATACACCATTTTATCCTCACAACAACCTAGTCAGATAGGCGTGTTATTAATATCCTTATTTTTTTATACAAGGAAACAGGCTGAGAGAGGTTAAATGACTTAGTCAGAGTTATACAGCTAACAATATAAATACAGTTTAATTTAAGGAGCCTGAGAGGAGTGATTAGTATCACAAGTGAGCTTATACATGTATTTTAGAAAGGGTTTTTCTTAAAAGAAAACCCCAACTTTCTCCTTGTTATAAATTTATCACCCCGAGGCCCCTGTAGAAAATACTCAGGGAGACCAGTGGTCTGGTTTCAGGATCACGGACAGCTTTCTGGGCACCTTCAAGCATTCTTCTGAATTTATAGCCAATTTTGCCCACATTTCACAGAAAAATTGAAGAAATCCTAGGCTCACAGATTTTAATGTTGAAAAGGGCCTTTTGAACCCTCTAGTTTAGGTAAATATATCCAGACCTAGCCACTTTCCATCCTCTTCAAATACTCCATTATCCAGGGTCACCTCGAGGTCCCAGTGCACTACAGTAGCAAAATCTTGGTGAAGCAATAAAGAACTCACCAGTACTACATTCTATGGGAGAATTAAGGAATGAAAGGCCAACCTTGGCATCAGAACAACCTATATTCAAGCCTTGCCTCAGTCTCATGCTGGTGATGGGATCCTTGGCAAGTCACTTAACACCCCCATGCCCTGGGAAATTTTCTAAAACCCTAGGTTGCAGGACATAAGGCTAAACATTTGTTGGTAGAGGGCATTTCCTCACTGGAGGTTCACTACATGAATGAAATCATGCATCTGAAAACAAAGAGAAAAAGCCCTAAAACATTTCCAAAGTTCTTTATGGCTGCAAATACCATATCACATGAGTCTTGAAACAGATTCAAGAGAACTGGCTTCAAATCTTGCTTCTCCCTTTTATCAGCTGTGTCACTGTGGGCAAGTTGAGCTTCAGTTTTCTTATTTCCAAAATGGGAGTAATAGTATCTACTTCACTGGGTTATTGTTAGTATAGAGTGAAGAAAATGCAAAGCACTTTGAAAGCCTTAAATCTCAAAAGAAAGGTTGGTCCTCATTTTTTTTCTTATTTTCTCATTGCAAAAAGTCTAATTATCATATTGATACTGGAACCCAAGGATCCTAGCCCAATGACTCAGGCTCTTTCCACTCCTCTTTACTGATCTTACTGCTGAAAAGTTGGACACATTCCTGAAATATTTCATATTATTTTATTATATATAATTATTATATCATTTATATATGTTATATCATATTATATTATTAATGAATACATATTATGTTATTTCCACCTCTGTAAACAAGTGTGGAGAAATCATCCTTGGGACAGCTGGTAACTAGAGGGAAGGTTGTCCTCTAGTCTATCTCTTTGCTGTTTGTAAGTTCCCCCACCTCCTAAATCCCATAATTCTCTTGTGCTTCTTTGACACAGAAGTCTCTCAAGAAAGTAAGAGTTGCTTCAGGAAGACATATGACATGTTCTGCGGACTGGACCAGCAGAAGGGGCCCAAGCTGACCAAGGAAGAGGAGGCTGCCCTCAAGATGAAGCTGACAGACACATCAGAGAAGCCCTTGTGGAGAAACGTTGTCAATATCAATGGCATCCTCCTCCTGACTGTGGCTGTCTTCTGCCATGCTTACTTTGCATAGATTCCCCTGGCCCTCTGCTGCACACCAGATCCCTGAAGGCCAGCCTCTCATCTTTTCTTCATCACTGGATTCCATGCCAATTCCATTGTCACGGGAGGGAGGAATACAGTTGTAAATCATAATTAAGAATATGAATGTACATATGTGTAATTAGAGCCTATACAAATGAAATCTTTTTTTCTCATTTTTAAATTATGTTTGAAGCAAAGTGAAGAAAGCTGTATATACTAAAGCTTCCTAAACCAAGGTGGAAAAGACTGCATTACTTTTCTTGGAGATTCATTCTAATTAAATTTAATGGAGCCAACATATATAAAGCACCTATCATTGTGCTAGATGTGGGGAATGTGAAGATGAAGATGAAACAGCCTCTGAGGATGTGCAGACTTAGAGACTATAGTTCCCATGAGATCAGCTGCAATTTGACTTCATGTAGTTTCATCGTGGAAATCCTGATGTGGAAGAATGAAGTCACTAGCTTTGTGGTGATTGTTCTGTCTAGTGATTCTTTTCCTCCAGACATCCATGCATGACATTTTATCTTTTAACTTAAGCCCTAAGAATCAGAGAAAGCATGTATGATAACTGCCAGAAGAGTTGAGACAGCTGACGATCCTGAGACTCAGAATCCAGAGGCATAAGTTGGAGTCCTGGTTCTGCACTAACTTTATGGTTACTCCAAGCAAGTTCCTTTCTCTCCCTGAGCCTTAATTTCCCCATCTGTAAAATGAAGACATTGGACTTTCCAAGGACAACCCTTAAAGTAGAGCTGTCTCAAAGGGAAATAGGCTACCTTTGGAACTGGAAAGTTGGTTCTTCTTGGAGATATTCAAGCAAGGGGGAGACAAGTACTCATTACTCACATTATTATGAAAATGGGTTGATCTAGGTAGCCACTGAAGTCTCTTCCACCTCTCATTTTCTCTGATTCTTTGACTGGACAGTCTCTGAGGGTTTCTTCCATTTCTAACACAAGAGACAGACTGGTACAAAGGAAAAAGCAGGGCTTAAATCCCTCTTCTGGCACTGCCTGATGTGTGACCTCCTTCTTATTGTTTTCTTTTATTTGTCATGAATCCACCTTTTTTACTTGCCACATGTGCAGGAAAGATTGTATATCTGTTGTCCATGAAATAAAATTTTTTGACCATTTTTGAACTTGGTTCACTGAATGCATCAGTAAAATGTGTAACAGAACAGCACAGCCTTTAGACACAGGAATCTCTTTCAATAGAAGATTGTGTATTAAGTGTTGGGATGACATTCAGGAAGAGTCATATTTGAATTCTGCCTCTGACCCTTAGTAGCTGGGTGAACATAAGCAAATCACTTATCTGTAATGAATGCCAGTTTTCTCCAATATTCGTTATGATCCTCTGCAGGATGGAGAGAAGGTAGCAAATAGTATGTGTGAGTGAAGGCCAATTTCAACTGCAAGAACTTCCCAGATGTGAGGTGTATATCCTCATTTCACTAACCTCAAGCAGAGATTCCCTTTGAGATCTCTTTCCTACAACATAAGGAAAAAGAAGCTTTTTGGTTGACCTTAGTACTTGTCACAAGTCCCAGCTTATTACAGGCTTTAGGATGGAGAGCAAGAGAAAAACAGAATTCCAGGGATCCATGTATCTTCCTGGAATAATCTTTCAATAGACTATCATCTCCTTAAATGAGGAATATTCAGTGATGGCTTCCAATTCAGGTCTTCTTATCAACCTAAGCTGGTTCAGCTTGAAGAATAGTGAACTGGGGAGTTTTCACAGTGGAGTAGCAGTGGCTACATTGGTGGAAATGAGAAAGGAACACATTCTTCACAGTGTCTAGCACACCACAGGTGCTTAATAAATTCTTGTTGATGGATTGATTCTTGGAATCCGCTAGGCAGAAGGTACAATATCATTCGTCCGATTCATACACATTTATCAAAATTCTAAATATTTTGGCATATTTCCCTGAAAATTTTAAAATATGAATTTCCATGTAATGAAGTATGACTGTGTTTGGCAAATGGGACCAGGAAAAGAGTTATTATATCACTTCATAGTTCCTACAGGATAGTGTAATCAATATTTTACAACCAATTCCTTAGACTATTCTGTGAATATTCTTCCATCTAACATTCAGTTTTTACCTGCATACGTATGAAAGGAGTGTTCCTTTCCACAACAGTACTTGCTTTACATTAGCAGGAGAGGTGACCCCACACATAAGGTGGATGTGGTGGTGGTTGTGCAGATGTGTTCACAACTATGACTTCCTCTGCCTCTTTCCTAAGGGGGCAGGGCTGGAAAAGCAACTCAGGGTGCAACATCTGGGTATGCCACCAGATGGCACTCAGAACTGGAGTTGCTTCAATTTCCTTCAGTTCGGTTTTTACATGTGTAAAAGAGATAGAGCACTCTTAGTCTCGAGTTCCCCTTTTAGTCTTGTATGTGCACATATAGGATTTGGTTGGGTCCTGCAATCCTCAGTGCCTCATCCCAGATTTCATTTACACTAGTCTAAGAGTACGAAGATTCCCAGAAGTCAATCATTGGTTCAGCCCCCATTCCATAGGAGCCTATAAGTCTCATTTCATTCTCAATTTCTGGTGCACCAGAATGCTTTCTAAATAGTATACAGTGTAATCCATGCTCTGAGGCACGTATCCCAACTCCTACTTATCCTGCTGAGTTGAGTCCCTAGAGTAAAGATACTATATCTCTTCAGGGTTCTAGGGATACACTTAAAAGATCAGGGAGGGTTTCTTTTTAGTACTATGGTTCACAATATCTTCACAGTAATATTTCTCTTCAAAATTATTAGTTGCAAATGAATTCAGTTTTCTATTAATTCTAGCAGCATCTTGACTTATTCATCATAATAAGTCTTAGTAGTTTTCAGTAGCTTTTAGAAAGGATCATGTACTAAGGTGATGTAGTAGGAGCAGTTAGCACAAAACACCTTCCTTTGCTAATTCTCTGGTAAACTCTCCCATCTGTATGTACACAGTTCAAGGGGAAGCAGGCTTAAGTTGAAAAAGCACACATGGAAAAAAGCATAACTAACAACTCCTGGTTGCTAAAAGGATTTTTCTCCCTTTTGTAGAAGTATTCAAGAAATCTTCCTCACTCATAGTGTAACTTTTTTTTTAATGCTCCTTGTGGAACTATGCCTGTCTCCCTGTGTCATATCCAAGTGCTGTTGTCCCAAGGGGATGATGCTGTGAGAAATAACTCATTCAGACTCAGGAGAGGTGAAGATAAAAAGCACATGACTGCAGTGACGGATGTCTCATAAAAGAGACACACCCTCTAGAAAGAAAAGTAAGCCTTTAAATCCTCTGCTGACCACAAAGTCCCTCCCCTCTTTCTCTCCATTATCTGGGTAATACAGGGTGTACAATTTTCCGATATGCCTACTACACAATACCTCTTGATATATTTCCCCTGCCACTACATGCATTGTGTGGCCATTAAAATGAACCTTTACTTTTCCCAGAGAAGTTAATATTCATAAGATTATTATGCAGGAACATTCCAAGTTAGACTTAACTTTTGCTCTACTTATTTGACTTCTAACCTCAAAACAAGACAAAACCAGTTGCTTTGCCCGTTACCTTCTGTGTGGGACACAATTCTTTTATTAAGTTTTCCCTTCCCCTTCTACTAGGAGATAATCTAACACTAATCTATGTTAATAGTGTCCCAGGTCTCATCCATAATAGTTATGGGCAGAGAAATACTCTTAGCTTCATCTGTCCCTTATTGTTGACAAAAGAGAGGCAGTTCCTGGGTTTCCTTAGAATGTTCACTCTTAGGTGTGCTGAGTAGTCTGATGAGTGAAAATGTTTAATCAACATCCCCCTTCCCCCAAGGCTTTCTTCTACAATCTATTTTCTTACATTTGATGCAAGCCAAAAGACTTTCTGGTATGTATGGATCCTTTAAATTTTATAAGTCATGTATTACACAATTTCTGTGGAAACAAAAGTTTTAATCATTCCTTGCAATGCCATGAAGTTTATAGGACATCCCAAATTCTCTGGATTCTTTGAAGGTCAAACTAAGAGGGTAGAGACCTAAGCTGAGGCCAAAGCCAAGGCTTCTTCTCCTTTCCTCACACTCCCTAAATGATATGCCTTTGAGGTTTTAATGAGATGCCACAATTGCTCTAATCTCTGGAATAATGCTGGCTCTTAATTAGCTTGATATTTTATAGTAGACCCCCACAATGTGGCATCATTCCTGTGAAATATCATTCCAGTTCCAAGGACTTTTCAAATTTAATCTAACATGTTTGATTGATTGATTGAAATTTATTCTCACTTGTTGAGGTATCAGGACATCTAATCACTTACTTCAAGTGGGCTGGGATGGTTCCATTGGAGTAAGTTCGACTTAATGTTAAAAAAAAGGGTAAGATAAAAATGTAAATTAGAAATCCTAAGGAACTGACAATCCACTGCTCCTAGGGTGCTCTAAAATCACAACTTTTCAAACAACACACTGTTTTCAGTGAAAAAAAAATCAATATCAGCTCTAAATCCTTCTGAACATTGACATCTGGTCCTTCCCAGTAAGGTGTCACATTCCCAGCCATTCTCTGAGTTTTGTTGTTTTTACTGATGAGTTCAAAAACCATGTGGAGAAAGTATAACACCTTGAGCCTTTTGGTGCCAAAAATAAAGGGTACATGGTAGTTTCCACATGGATTTTACTGTCTCATCAGCTTCACTTATGGTAGTACAAAATAGAACTTTAATGATTGAATATGGGAAGAGAGAGGAAAGATTTGAGGATGACTTCTAGGTTGGGAACATCATTGAATAGGAGGATGGTGGTACTCTCAATGTTGCTTCAGGAACTTACTTGCTATGTGACCTTGCATAAGTCTTCTACCTTCTCTGGACCTTAGTATCTTCATTTGGAAAATGAGAGAATCAGGCTCAATAATCTCTAAAGTCCCTTCTAATTTTAAATTTGTTGTTCTGTAATCAATGATTGCTTTGTTATTTTCCATACTTTGCTCCCCCCTCTCCCCAAGTCTTCTCTCATTTAGCTTAATAAGAATGAAGTACAAGTAATCCCTGCTTCCTCACACTTACCAATACGTTTGGAAAACAATGTGCCACTCTAATAGTGATATTAGGAGAAATAAGTTCCTCCTTCTTTCCTTTTCATTATTAAGGTGTTCTTTCCCCTCTCCCTTTCCTTTTTTACATTCTTTTCTCTGCCTGTGCCCCCACACGTACAGAAACAGGGATGCTAGGAAGAGGTATAGGTTTTTGGAAAGAATTGAATTGTTCTTGACATGTTGAGTTTGAGGTATTGTCAGGATGGCCAAGTTGAGATGCTCAGGAAACAGTTGATCATGTGGAAGAGATGTGGACTGGATACATAGATTTGGAAGTCATTTGCATAGACATGGATAGAGAGGGGCAGACACAAAGTATTATGAAAGACAGAGATGCACACAGAGTAAAAGAGAAACACACACACAGACACACAAAGACACAGAGACACACAAAGAAAGAATGAAACTGGGGCCAGAAGTTGAAGCAGCTCTAGGGGATAGAGCCCTGGGATTCTTTGGGGGAAGGAGAGGAATGATGATAAAGGAGACTCTAAAGGGACAGTCAAACAGGGAGGAAAAGGACCAGGAGGAAGAAATATTATAGAAACCAAGAGAGGAAGGAAATGGTTAACTATGTCAAACATTACAAAGTTCAAAAAGGATTATGGTTGGGGAAAGATTTGGATTTCGCAACTGAGAAACTATTGGCAGCCCTCATAAGTCACTGTAGTGATGGAGTCAGACTCTGGAATGCAAGATGCTGAAAAGTGAGAGATGAGGAGACTGAAGCACAGATGGTAGAAAGTGTTTTCTAGGAGTTTAGTTCTATAAAGGTGGTACATATATATACATATATAAAGTATGCACACTTGGACAATAAATTGAAGAGATGGAAGGGTCAAGAGAAAGTCTTTTTTTAAAGGATGAGTAAGATTTGTGTATACTTGTAGGCAGCTGAGAGGTAACCAGTGGGTAAGGAAAGACTGAAGACACACCATTGAAATCCTGAAGAAATGCAAATGTACTTTAGTAAAAATCAAGGGGAAAATCAAAGGCTTAGGAGTATGGAATTAAAAAAAAATCACTACTGTCTTTGCTATATTTTAGGAACACTAGTGATCTAAAAGATAAAAAATGGAATGGTGAGAAGTTCCTAATGCAATTAACAAAATTAGCATATTTCACTAACATCTGTTTTATCTTTTTATACATCTATCCCCTACAGATCAACAAGCAAGTTCACATGAAATAAAACTATGAAAAACTAGAAATTGAGTCCCATAATCTAGTTCTATTATAGGCAACTCTTCTAAAGTACCATGCCTGCTACTCATTATTTATGGAGACAATAAATCGCACTAAAGTTATGTAGTGTAGGCACCAAAAGACAAAGCAAATACTTATAATACCCAGCAGGTGGCAGTAGAGGCTTCTAATATCTCTAAGACTATTTCTAGGCAGAGGGGGTTCTCCGAAGGCAGAGGACTCATAGGATCTCTGAGTGGGAAGACGTCTCAGAGGCTATGTAGTCTTACCAGCAGTTGACTCAAAATCCCTTTTCTGACACACCTCCAGATGGTTATCCTGTTTTCCCTTGAAGAAGAGAGAAGGTGAAAGGAATGACCATTTACTGAGTGATGACTACATACCAGGTGTTCTGCTGAGGGCTTTACAAATAGAGGTCTAGGGAAGGAAAGGCTGGTACATTTAGTGACATCATATTCCATTCGGAGACACTGCCAATTGTTAGGAAGTTTTTCCTTATGAGGATATTAAATCTGTCCCTTTAATTTCCCCCACACCCTGAATGGGGCCTCTGCTGCAAAGTACCATTAAGGTAACAGTTCTTCCATTTGCAAAAAAGGGAGGTTATGCTAGATGACTTCTGAAGTCACTTCCAACTCTAGATATAAGAAGCCATAATCCCTCTCTAAACCTCAGTTTCCTCATATGTAAAAAAAGAGGTGACTGGGCTGGATGACTTCTGAGGTCCCTTATACCTCCTTTTCTCTGTGTGACTCTATGAATACATCACTTCAAAAGCCTGGTCAATATTTAAAAATTGAAAAATTGTCACATTATCCCTCTATGTTTTCTCTTCTATGGGCTAAATATCCGCATTTCCACCAGTGATGTCTGGTTATCCTACCCCAAACAGTTTATCAATGTTCTCTTAAAATCTGGGGTCCAGGACCGAGTACACCCCTAACCCAATGTGGTCTGCCCAGGGCAGAGCCCAATAGGACCACTGATTCCATGGTTCTGGACACTTTGCTATCTGAAGGCAACCTATCTTTCATTTTTTTGGTTGTCTTATTGAACTGCCTCCTTCTATTGGGCTTGTAGTCTATTAACTCTTCCTTCCCTGGGCTTCCGAACGCCCATGATCTTTTGTTTCCTGTTGTTACATGTGTAACCATATCTTACTCATCTCTTACCTGTGAAGTTAATTTTTGACCCTGCTCCCTTTTTTCCACTGCTGGACTCCCTATTAAGTTGAAATTTTGTAAGATTTAATCTAATGCTCTAGTCTTTTGGAATAAGTTTGCTTTCTGACAGTGTTGTTGAGGATATCATTCTCACCTTGGGTAATCTGCACCAAAGTTGCAGATAAAATAATTAACTACCACAGGGAACAGCAATACCTAGGCCTTCCAGTTCCTTAATTTACACATCTACAACGTACTTTATTCCTCCATTCTCTATATAGAGATGACCACCCACTAGATCTTGTTAACACCTGCAAATGTTTGATTTCATTGTTTAAGAATTCTGAAATTATTTATCATATTGGGGTCAGAATTGATCAAGGCAGCCTTCGCTAACTAAAGGTCCCTGCCCCTGCCAATTGATGAAATTACAAGGTAAAGGTGAGGTAACAGTCACATTTGTAGCCTGTAAAGAGTGGTCCCCTTTCAGATTTGGAGATGTCATATTTTCCACTTGTAAAAGACAGGAATCTTTCAAAGTTTGAGTGTATCATTTTGTACCATGGGAAGGACCTGAGATCCTGAATGGCATAAACGGAATGGTCTGTTTCCAGATGATAAAAGGTGTGAATCACTGAATAGGCTGATGGACTCGATTCAGCAGATACAGATGTGACTTAAATACTTTCTCGGGCCTCCTGGACTTTAGAGTGCAATAAAAGACAGAAGGCATGTACGCAAGTAAGCACTAGCATATTAGAATATCAAAGGAGTCCAAAGCTCCAGCAGAGCAATCTGCCTTATCACCCCTAGGGAATCACTTTCAGTAAAATCTAGGGGAGTTTCTTGGAGGAGGTGAGATTAGAACTGAGCCTTGAAGAATGGAGAGGCCCTTTACAGAACTTAGGGTAACTGGACAAGGGGATGTCTAATGGACAAGGAAGTGTCTCAGGGTAAGTGGAATTTAGGACTTCTTGACTTCAGGGTCAGTGATGCCTAGCTGCCTCCAAATCAAGGTCACAGGGAGGTGGGCTCAAGTCCACATTCCCTAAAAGGGAATATTGCCAGGGATCCCTGAGTCTGGGATTGCTCATAGGTCCTGTGTCCCACAGGATCCTCTGTCCCTACTTACCACACAGAATGTAAGAACTAGGAGAATCTAAGAAGAGAGAATTTCAGAACCTGGAGGATCTTAGGACAAGGAATTTCACAGCTGGGAGGTCCCTTAGAATAGACAATGTCAAGACTTGGAGGGGCCTTAGAATATGGAAGGTCAGAATTAGGGGAACCTGAAAATAGGAAATGACAGAGCTCAGAGGAATCCGAGAAGAAAAGACTATCAGAACTGGGAGGGGCTTTAGAACAGGCAACATCAGGACTGCGAGGGTCCCTAGAACCAGGAATGTCAAGCCTGGAAGGGATCTTAGTACAAGGAATTTCAGAACTTGGACTATCCTTTGGATACAGAATGTCAGTGCTGGGAGGGACCTTGGAACAGAGTATGTCAGTGGAGAGGGGCAGTAGGGATGATCCACTCCAGCCTCCTTTCACCATTAACTAAAGTGAAAAATCCACTCAGAATGGGGAAAGGACTTACCCAAGGTCACACAAGTGGTTAGTAGAGAGACTCGAGCCAACGCCTCCTGAGTCCCAGCTCAGTGTTCTTGTGATAGCATTGGCCACTGTGTCCCTGGGCTTGCAAAATTCAGAAGTTCCCCGCAAGCAATATTGCCATGCAATTTGTCCAGACTTTGCTTTGCTTGGCTACATGGCACTGGGGCAGGAAGTGGGGTGGGCTGCAGTCTCACTTCACTCAGACTTTCAGAGAAGGCAGCTAGATTCAGCACCATGCCAAGATTAGAAAGCTGGAGAGCTGTAGTGAGGACAGTGAGTGCTCATCACCTTGATCTCAGAAGTCAATCATAGGCTCAAAGCATCTCAGTGCTGCAAGGGTCCCCCAAGTGAATGAGGCCATCCTTTCTGTCTATAGCATCCAGGAGAAACATTCAACTCTACTTGGCTTGGGGACCTCCATTTAGAGGGACCCATCAGAGCCCATGGGACAGCTCTGATTCTACAGAAGTTCTCCTGACATCCAACCTAAATCTGCCTTGCCACAACCCACCCACTTCTCTGGTTTCTGCTGTCTGAGGCCGAGGAGCAGAATTATCTCTAAAAAACAATAATTTCTCTTAATAGCTTTGGGAATAAGGGTGATGAAAAACAACAGACATCAATAAAATTGAAATCATTAAAAAATAAAGCCATATGGAGTGGTATCTTTTGTTTTTAGATCATCTCCATTTCTAAATAAATCCCTCCGCTCTTCCCTGTTTACTCATCCATTCCTTGTAACAAGAACCAAAAAAGAAAGAAAATAACAAAAGACAATTCTGTAGAATCAATCAACACACCACCCAAGTCTGTTGGTATAACAACAACCACACCTAGCACTTCTGTAGACTTGTAAGGTTTGCAAAGCACTTTACAAATATCCCATTTATCCTCACAACAACCCTAGGAAGTTTTATACCTATTTTACAGACAGGAACACTGAGGTTAGCAGAGATCAAGTGACTTTCCCAGGGTCACACAGCTAGTAGATGTCTGAGGCAAGATTTGAACTCAGATCTCTCTGACTACAGGTCTAGTGCTCTGTCCATTATGCTACCTAGCTTCATAGTCTTTTGTCTCTACAAAGAAGGGAAGACGGTGAATCTTGTTATCTTTGGGGTGAAGCTTTGTCATGATAATTATGTAATATCCAGTTTCTTTTCTATTCTTTCCATTTATATTATTGCAGTGGTTGTGGAGTAGCTTGGTGGTGGGCCTGGAGTCAGGAAGAGTCATTTTTCAGTAGTGTCTGATTCTTCATGACCTCTTTTGGGATTTTCTTGGCAAAGATACTGGAGTGGTTTGCCATTTCCTTCTCCAGCTTATTTTACAAATGAGGAAACTGAGGCAAATAGGGTTAAGTGATTTGCCCAGGCTTATATAGCTACAAAGTGTCTGAGCCTTATTGAACTTGGGAAGATGAGTCTTCCTAGCTTCTGGGCTAGTCCTCTAGAATATTTTTTTCTTCTAAATTATGAGGCTCCAACGTGCACTAGGAAATTTGAATCAGGAAGAACTGTTCAAACCTGACTGATAACACTTCTTTCTTGGTCCCAAAGGGGAGAGCCCGGAGCGATGAGGGGGAGAGGGAGGGAGACATGGCAAAGGGGCAAATATCAACTTGAAGTAGAAAGTTCCTAACATTTGGAGACGTTCCGGGGGGACTTGGATGTCCTGGGAAGTAATGGGCTTCCCCTTCTGGAGGTTTAGAAGCAAAAGCTGGATGAGCATTCCTCAGATGCACTGGTCAAGCAAGAATAGCACTAAATGACTTCTGGTTGCCCCTTTTGACTGTGAGGGTTGTACTCCAGTGTAGACCTGTTGTGGTGTTCATTCAGTGGGCACCTCAGAGACCAACCATCCAAGTGGAAATTCCACAAGAGTCTGATCTCAAACATGCCCAACCAGTGATCATCCAGAACCTTTGTGAAGACTTCCAGGGATACAGACCCTACTACCTCCCAAGGCAGCCCTTCACATTATTGGAACAAGCTTATTTTCTGTCTCACTCAATGTAACTTTTCCTCAACCTCAGTTTCCTGATGTGTATAATAAGGGCATTGGACTTTACAGACCTCGAAGCTCTGTTCCAACACATGTGTGATACTATGGCAATCTTGTGTGGAGTGCAGGAGTATAGCCTTCTGTACTTCTGGGAATACAGAAGGCTGGTGACCTGGATGTCCAGACCAAAGTCATGCAGTAGCGATCACACTATTGTGATTATACAGGTGTTCCACTTTCAGGATGGAGAATTCTGAAATCCCTCTGTGGGAGACCATCCCTTCCTGGAAGCATCTCTCTCTTTGTCCCTTACTTCTAAACCTATTCTTCAGCCTCTGTCCACCACTCCTTCTCTGGTTTTCCTTTCAATTCTGGATATCTTAGTTGGTCAGCCTGATGTTCTCAAATCCCTTGCTCCCTTGTCCTGTCAACGTTCATACCTTACCAAACCCCCACCGTCCACCTCCTCTACCCTGACATCTCATCAGCTGAACAGAGCTGAAGAAAGTCATATGACTGAGCCAGCCAGATCCACTACAATTAACATTCCTTAATTTCAACTGGACTCTCACACAACAAAGCAATCCCTTTAATCCTTACTAACTGAATCTCTTCCTCTCTCCACAGATACTCTTCCAAACCTTCTCTTCTCTCCCTGATCCTCTCACACTTCCTTCCTTTTCCTACTCAAACTTGTCAGTAGAGGACATCTCATATATTACTGAGAAAAGAGAGGCTCCATGAGCTCCTTCTTCTCAACCAGTTCTCTCATATCCATCCTTTTTTTCTTCACTCTAGTGTGATCCTTCAGAACCTTTGTCCTTGACCACTGCAATAGCATTTCACTGAGTCTCTCTGTTTTCAGTCTCTCCCTTCATCCCTATGGTTGCTGAATGGATACATCTAAATCATGTCATCTTCCTACTCAAGAAGCTCTTGTGGCTCCCTATTGCCTCTAGCATGAAATAAAATCTCTTCCATTTGGCATTTAAATTCCTTTACAATCTCGCTCCAGCTTCTCTTTCTGGGCTTATTCCACATTATTCCTCATCTGCACTCTCCAGTTGAGTCAATTTGCCCATTTGCACTTCTCTGTTCACTATATTTTGTTTCCTGTCTTCATGAGTTTGCATAGCCTGCACCCCATACCTACAAGACCCTTCCTGATTACCTCTACCTTTTAGAATCCTTCCTTTAAAACTGATTCTGTTGTTGGAAAGGAAATGAGAGTGATGCAAGAAAATTATGAAAAGAGAATTAATAGCTTGATAAAAGAGGCACCCAAACTGAAGAAAGTCTTACCTTAAAAACAGAGCTCCCAGGTCAAGGAGAAAATATTGGAAGAAGTCAGAAAGAAGCAGTTCAAATATTGTGGAGCCACAGTCAGGATCACACAAGATTTAGCAGTTTCCACAGTAAAGGAGTTGGGAGACTTGGAGTAGGATATTGTGGAGGGCAAAGCAGCAAAGATTACAACTAAGAGTAAGCTATCCAAGAAAACTGAGTTTAATTCTTCAGGGGAAAAATGGATATTTAAATGAAACAGGACTTCTCAAACATGATGAAAATACAGAAATGAACAGAAAATTTGAATTCAAACAGAAGACAAGGGAAAAGCAAAAAGCTAAACATGAAAAAAAGGACTCAGTAAAGTTAAACATTATATATGGGAAGATGACACATGTTATTCTTTAGAATTTTGTAATTATTAGGGCAGTTAAAAGGAATCTATAAAGACTGAGAGTATGAGTGTGAGTTGATTATGTTGGGATGATCTCAGAACAAAAAGAAGGGGTGAGAAAGAGGGATACAGTGGGAAGATGGGGAAAGGAGAGAGAGAGACTGGAGAAAATTTTCTCATATAAAAGGGGCTTGCAAGAAATTCTTCATAATGAAGGGAAAAATGGGAATGGGTGGACAATTCTTGATCTTCATTCTCATCAGAATTGGTTCAAAGAAGAAAGTCTATAGAAACACACACACACACACACACACACACACACACAAACACACTCAGTTGGGTGTAGAAATCTATCTTGCCAAATAGGGAAATAAGAGGGGAAAATGATAAGAGATATGAGAGGGCAGAGTAAGATAAAAAAGGAAGATGTATTAAGGGAGATGGTAGTTAAATGCAGAACAGACTTTAGAGGAGGGACAGGGTAAAAAGAGGGGGAAAGATAAGCAGAAGAAAATAGGATGAAAGGAAATACATAGTAATCACAACTGTGAATGTGAATGGGAGGAACTCACTCATAAAATGGGAGACAATAGCAGAATGGATTAGAAACCAGAATCCAGCAATATTTCCCTTACAAGTGACACACTTGAAACAGAAAGACACATAGTTAAAATAAAGGCCCTGAGAAGAATCTACTATGCTTCATCTTAAGTAAAAAAGGCAGGGGTAGCAATCATTTCAGACAAAGCAAAAAATTAGACCTAAATGAAAGAAATAATCAGGGAAACTACATTTGCAGAATAGTAACATAGACAATGAAGCGGTATCAAAAATTTTACAACAAATTTCTCTGATAAAGGCCTCATTTCTCAAATATTTAGGAAACTGTTGTTGTTGAGTTGCATCCAAGTTTCCATGACCCATTTAAGATTTTCTTGGCAAAGATACAGGAGTGATCTACCATTTTCTTCTCCAGCTTGTGGAGGAGTTAGATAATGTAGTGGATAGAGGTCACTTCTTTGTGAGTTCAAATCTAGACTCCCTCTTTGCCTCAGTTTCCTCATCTGTAAAATGACCTAGAGAAGAAAATGGCAAATCTCTCCAGTTACTTTACTAAGAAAAAAACAAATGGGGCCGGGAAGACTTGGACATGAATGTAATGACTGAATGACAATAGTGAAAAAATACTCTCCACTTCCAGAGAGAGAAGTATAATTTGAAGTACAATTTTCTCAGTTTATTTTGACTTTATTGTTTTTATGATAAGCCTGCTCACACTTGCCTCTCCTCTGTATAGTCTACAACCATCCACACTGACCTCCTTGTTGTTCCTTGGACAGGACATGCTCTCTTTATGTCTGCCTCTCTGTGTCTTCACTTTCTCTTTGTTTCCCCCTCCCCCCCAACCCCGTGTCTCTCTCCTCTCCTTCTCCCTCTTCCTTCTTAAATTCCCATCTTCCCTCCTCTCTCTCTCTTTTTCTCCCTCCCTCCTACTCTCTTGACCTTGACTCTTCTCCCATTCCTAGAATTCTCTCCTTCTTGGTCTCCATCTCCTAGCTTCTTTACAATCTTGGCTCAAATCCCACCCCACACAGGAAGCCTTTCCTGGTCCCCTCCCACTACTTGTGCCTTCCCCACTGTTCATTATCCATTGAATAGGAAGGGGGCAGAGCTGGAATTTGAACCCAGGTTCTTCAGGTTCAAATTAAACATTCTTCCCGCTGCACCCTGCAGCCTCCCAGGTGCCATATGGATAAGCTTGGTGCGTATTTCAAAGCCAAAGGAATTGCTTTTTGGATTATCTGATGTTTGGGGTTATCGAGTTCCTCCTCCTTCAGTTGACGACCTTTGGCTCTCAGATGTGTTCTGAATGTTTGATTTATAAGTTGCAATAAAAACAATAATAACACCTTATATTTCATTTGATCTTTGTAACAACCCTGGGTACCATCGTTATTCCCAATTTACAGATGATGAAACTGGCAGAGAGATTAATTGACTTGCCCAGGGTCACACACAGAGAGTGTCTGAAACTGAATTTAGACTCCTCTCCACTGTGCCACATACCTCTGTGTGTGTATGTGTGTGTTTGTATGGAGCTCGGTATATTATGACGGCACCTGTGTATCCATCAGAGGTGACATTGACTTCTGAGGAGTCTGCTAAAGCAGCCTGGCCACTTACTACTTGTATAACCCTAACCATGTCCCTCAACCTCTCTGGGTCTCAGTTTTGACTTCTGTTAAAAGAGGGGGTTGGACTGGGTGACCTGTAACCATAACTCCTTTCCAATTCTCTCTGATCCTGGGATCTGGTTAAGCTTGTTCTCATTCCATTCGAGGTAAGATGTCAATGACAGAAACTGGTTTTGGAGTGACCCTTCTCAGGGTCATTTGCATTTCTTTAGGGCTCAGAGCTTCCAGCAAAAAGAATGAAGCTCTAAGTAAGAATTTCAACCACCAGAAGACAGAAGAGGTATGTTATTGTTAACATATAATATTTATGTTACATGTCAGAGGGAGGATTTTTCCCTGTTTATTTGTCTTTGTAAATGTGTGTATTTACATATGTTTTGTCAATATGTTTGTATGTACATTTTCAGGTTCCTGTGTACATGCATATTAGTGTGTGGATGTGCCTTTTTCTAAAGTGTGTGTGTGTATGAGTGTGTGTGCATGTGCTATAGGTGTACCTGCATTGTATGTCTTTTTGTATGTGCATGTATATGCCCATTTCTATAGATTGTATGTAAATTCACCAATAACATCAAACACCCCTTGAAGGAGGCTGCCTCTTACAGGGAATTCTGGGGAACTCCTTCTTCTATCCAGACAAAGCAGAAGCCACTCCCCATGCCTCCCTTCTCCAACTGAGTTACCCAAGTTGGAAAAATCCCAGAAGAAGATACATTCTTCTCCAGCCTCTTACCTTTCCTCTGTGTTTTTCAGATGTATTTCTTGTAAACAACATATTGTAAGATTATGGTTTTTAATCCACTCTGCTATCTGCTTCTGTTTTATGGGAGAGTTTATCCCATTCACATTCACAGTTACAATTACTATCTGTGTCTTTGTCTCCATGCTATAACCCTCAGCCCCTGCCCCATTGATACTTTTCTCTCTCCTTTCTCCCTTTCCTTCCTCACTAGTGTTTTGCTTCTGACCGCCGCCTCCTTCCATCTGTCCTCCCTTCTATCATCCCTGCTCCCTTTTCTTTCCCTTTTCCTGTCCAACTAGGTGGTGCAGAGGATAGAGCGAGTGCAGGAGTCAGAAGGACCTGAGTTCAAATCTCGCCTCAGACACTTGACACTCACTAGCTGTGTGACCTTGGGCAAGTCACTTAACCCCAATTACCTCACCCTGGGTCATCTCCAGTCATCCTGCTGAATATCTAGTCACTGAATTCAGATGGCTGTGAAGGAGAAGTGAAGCTGGTGCTGCGTAGCCCTCCCTCGCTCAAAACAAAGTCAAGTGCAAGTCATGTCATTATTTCTTTGATGGCATGATCTTAGCAACGAAGGATGGACACACACCTGCTCCCTATGGGGCAGGGCTTCTTAAACTTTTCCCACTTGCAACCCCTTATTGCTTGAGAGATTTTTTTGCAACCCTGGGTGTATAGGTATATAAAATAGATAAGCATATCAAATATTTACTGATAATAAATCATAAAAAATTTATTTAAAAACAATTATTTGGTATACATATAATTTTACCACCTATTAAAGAAGAAAGCAAATTTTCAAATTTAGTGATTGCTAATGGGATGGATGTGTTTGTTTATTTTACATAAAGAATTAAATTATGGTGGAATATTTGATACTGCAGGACAAAGAGCATCTTCAGCATTTTGCAGAGTTGATTGATTTTTTGTTATAATCATCAATGCTGAGAACATTACTTTCATAAATACATATCACAAAATGACAGAATTATCTCTAGGGCCATTCCAGAAATTGTTGGAAATTCTGTCCCAATCCCAAACCAAAATTGATTTATTTTGTATGTACAGTAAAAACACTGCAATTCACAACATACAATAGTCTCTGATACAATACAATCTGAGCCAAATCTGGCAACATTCTTTAGTGCATGCATGACAGCATGCAAAGTGTACATGTTGTGTGTTTGGAACCAAGATTGCAGTGAAGTTGCATGATGCAACATGCACTGCCAGAATCACCTTAGATTCATTACACATTTGATTTTTAAATAATTTTTGGTTGTGTGTTCAGAAACCTTTTTACTGTGGCTAAATTTTTTTCATGACCCCCGCATTCAGTTACATGACCTCATGTAGGGTCACGATTTATAGTTTAGAAGTGTTGCTATAGGGTAAGTTAGATTTTTATACCCAACTGAGTATGTATGTTATTCTCTCTTTGAGTCAAATCCAATGAGCGTAAGCTTCAAACATTGCTTGCCTCTCTCCTTCCTTTCCTTTTACTGTAATAAGTCTCTATGCCTCTTCATGTGGGTAATTTGCCCTTTTCTGCTTCCTTCTTTTCTCTTCTCCCAAGACAATCCTTTTTTCAACCCCTAATTAATTTTTTATCCTAACATTAAGGACAATTTATACCCACACCCTCTGTCTATGTATACCCCTTCTAAATGTCATAATAAAAATACAGTTCTCAAGAGTTATAAGTATCATCCTCTCATGTAGGAATGTAAACAGTTTAACCTTATTAAATAACATATTTTTTCTTTTGAAGATTGAATTTTATGTTCAGCTCTAGTTTTTCATCAGGAAAGTTTGGAAGTCCCTTATGTCACTGAATATCCATCTCCTCCCCTGAAAAATCATGTTCAGTTTTGCTAGGTAGTTGATTCTTGGTTGCCTTCTGAAATATCTTTTCTGTAGAAGCTTCTAGGTCCTGTGGAATCCTGACTGTAGTTCCACGTTACTTAAATTGTTTCTTGCAATTATGGCTGCTTGCAGTATTTTCTCCTTGATCTGATAATTCTGGAATTTGACTGCAATACTCCTTGGAGTTTTCATTTTGGGATCTCTTTCAGGAGGGGATCAGTGGATTCTTTCAATGACTATTTTACCCTCTGGTCCAAGGAAATTGGGGTAGTTTTCCTTGACAATTTCTTGATAGATGCTGCCTAGGCTCTGTTTTTGGTCATGGCTTTCAGATATTGTTGCTGTTCATGCTTTGCTCTGGAAGAGGACTGATGACATCACAAGGGTGAGGTCTTGACTTGCTCATAAATTAGATTTTAGTGAGGCAGAACCATTAATTGGGCCATCTTTTAGAATTTTAGATTCTATCTGGATGTTCCACTGTTAGTCTTAGTGGGACTAATATGTTTAGTCTTAACATGTCAACCAATCAATTAACAAGCATGTACTAAATGCCTACTATTCTCTGAGTTAGATGTTGGAATTACAAGGACAATAAATGAAATAATTCCTAGTCACAAGAAACTTCATGCTCTAATGGGAAAGATAACAAATAAACACATACAGAATGAGTACACGTAGAATAAATCCAGATAAACCCAAAGTAAAATAGAAGGTAGTTTGGGAGGGAGGGAATTAGTAATTGGGGCAATCAGTTAAGTCAACAAATATTTATTAAGCACATATTACTATATCCCAGGTACTCCTAAGCATGGGGAATAGAAAGAAAGGCAAAAGACAATCACTGCCTACAGGATGTTACAGTCATGAGAGATTTCACATAGAAGCTAATACTTAAGCTGCATGAGGTGGTGAGAGAAGGGAGTGTCTTCCAGGTGTGTGGGATGGCCAGAGCAAGACCCAGAAATTGGAGATGGATGGTGGTATTTGAGGGATGGAAAGAAGAGTTATTTGGCTGGATGCCAGAGTATCAGAGTGGGAGCAAACCCACTCTCTCATCCCCCTTCAATCTGCTTCTCCTTTCTTTTCCCTCTTTCTGGTAATGGCACCCAGGCACCCAAACCTCAAAACCCGAGCCATCTTTGATTTCTCACTCCTTCTCTCCTCTGCTCCCCTTATTCAACCAGTCCCCAAATACTGTCATTTCTTTGTCTTCTCCACCTTCCCTAACTACCTCCTTCTCTTGGTCTCCATAGCTACCTTGATCATTCACCCCAGGAGCTCCCCACTTGTCCCTGTATCAGCCTCTCCCTCCAATTCATCCTACACATCCCCACCAGGTTAATCCATTGAATGCAGAGATCTTTTTACTTCCCTCCCTCACTTGAGACTGGATTATTTTGCTTGAAGTATTTCAAATAATACCTCATTTGATCCTCCCAGCAACTCTGTGAGGGGATGATGTTACTATCAGCCCCATTTTGCAGATGAGGAAACAGGATCAGAGAGCCTGACGTGACTTGCCCAGGGTCACACAGGACTTGACCTCATCTCTCTTGATTCCAAATCTAATTGGAATGAAAACTTCTCCAATTTGTCTCTGTAATTTTCCTCTTCATTCAAATTGGCTCTTAGATAAGTGCTGTCCATATGGTCTCTCACTGAGCCCCTTTATCCAATAAACTGTGAACCCACAGAATTTCAGAGCTGAAGCTTGGAAGAAATCGAATCCCACCCTCATGGACCCTTCTACAACTTCTTGGGCAAGTCTCCTCCCAAGGCAGCCAACTGTGCCCAGATTGCATTGTTAATAGCTCACCATATTTCCATTAGTTCTGTCCCTCCAGTACCAAACAGAACAAGTTTAATCCCTTTGCCAAGTGATAGCCCTTCAGATACTTTTTGAAATATATTTAATTTCCTTCCCCCACCCCCAACTCCTCCTTTGTCTGGCATTCAAAGCCTTCTGAGGACTGCTTCTGTTCTGTCCCTCCAGTCTCATACAACAGAGGGGAGCATAGCTTTGCTCCTAGTTCTATCCTCAGCACTTATTCACTAAACATTTATTAGGTGCCTACTATGTGCCAGGTACTGAGCTATGTGCTGGGGTTACAAAGAAAGACAAAAGACATTCTCTGCTTTGGAGGAGCTCACAGTCATAGTGCCTGGCCTACAGTAGAAGCTTAATAAATCCTTATTTACTGATGGATAATTAAAATGTAACAAACATTTGTTGTGTACCACTTCTGAGTAGAATTCTGTGTACTAGGGTATAACTTGTACTTACAAGATTAAGCTGCCCTCAGAGAGTTTACTGTCTAATAAGTTCGTAGGGCTCCTGACAAACTGTGGAACTTGCTCATCCCAGGAAGAGGACTGACTTCCCCTCACCCCTTGTCTTCACTTTTTGAAACTGAACCTGGGCACCTCTCTGAACCCTCCTGTACACCTACTCTGCCCTGCCCCGACCCAGCATGTGCCTTTCTCTGAAACCCAGGAGTCCGGTACTCTACTCCTGGACCCACTCTGTGACTCAACATCCTGCCCAGGAAGGACCCACTCTTTGCCCCCCAAAACCTGGTGCAATCCCTCTTCTGCTCTGCCCTCTGCTGTTCCTCTGTCATTCTTTCCTCCACCAGACCAAGGCTGATCATTTACCTGGAACCCTGATACGGGCACTGTCCGTAAGGTCCCAGCTTAACTGCTACCTGCAGACTGGTTCTTATTTTCACTCTATTCTCCCCTCCCCCAGTTACTTTGTTTTAGCTCCCTACACACTTTATCTGTGTTCCTATTGTTCCTCATATAAGTTCTTTGAGGGCAGTGGCTGTTTTGATTTTTTCTCTGGTGCTTCCTGACAATTGAACAAACACGCTTGCTGGGTATCAGAGACCCAAAGACAAAAGGAAATTGCCCCTGTCTTCAAAGGGCTCATTGTACTGAGGATTGGTGGGTAACATGAACACCAATAAGCAAATACAAATACATAATGTATGTATCCATTATATATAATATATATATATCACATTTTATATCTAATGCACCTACCATACATAGCATCTAAGAGATGTGAATATATGACATCCATATAATAGACCTATAGTCATGGTTATATCCAGCAAGTCCAACTATCTTGTGATTTTGAAAGATAACTGATTGGTGAGACAGGAGTCATGCCATTACCCATAGACTGGCTTCATCATTACATTTATGGGGTTGCAAATGTGTAACAGCAAGCACTCAAGCATACTCAGGTTCTTGGATTCTGCTTTTCTTAAAGGAAAGCAACTTTTAAGGAATCAGCAATCACTTTAATTAAACATATATGTTATTCACTTAATTCAGAGGAAAAGTCAGTACCCTGAACTTCAGAGAAAATACAAACAGAGAAAATAGTACAAAAACCAACAGACAGGGCTTCTAACTGTCTGACCATAAGCAATATATATATACCACAGATCAAAAGACAGATCCAGCTCTCTGACCATTACAGATATACATATTTACCAGAGAGAGAAATCTCAATATCTGAGTTTTCAAAGCTGGGAAGCTCCTTAATAGCCACACAGAGTCTCATCTAGCCAAATCACATGAATACCCTTTTAATGAGTGTGCCTTGAAACAAAACACTAACCTCAGAATATATAGAGAGCCCACATGCTTCAGTGCCTAATTACTTAAAGGTGTAAAAGCCTTTAAGCAAACAAGCCTCCTCTAAGTAAGTTTCCCTTAATGGGCCCCACTTGAGGCCTATTAATGGGTGGGAAAGATCTTTAATCCAATTAACATTATGAAAGGTAGATTGGGGGCTAAATAGATAGAAAAAGTTACAACACTAATAATTCATATCAGACTGGTACATTCTATTACTGATTTCATTGATAGGGGTATCATCAAGTATAAATTTGGAAAGGAACTTGGGCTCAAATGAAATCCAACTTCTCCATTTTACAGACGAGGAAACTGAAACTCAGAGGGGGAAAGGGACTTTCTAAATCTAGTAACTTAAACCCAGTTCCTCTGACATCCAATCTAGCACTGCCTCCCTACCAAGTTGCCTCCCTCTCTACCCTAGGCAGATGGTGAAGCATCCACTCTATAATTCAGGGTCTTACTTGGGGGAGGCTCAGAAGGGTGATTTGTTCCAGGCCAGTCACTATGGTATGAGTCAGCCAACCCCTGGGCTAAGTGCTAGGGACACAAAGGCAAAGGTGAACAGTCTATACCCTCAAGGGACTTTACATTCTAGTCAGAAGAACAATATATACATCCATAAGCACATACAAAAGAGATACAAGATACTTTTGGGGGTGGGGAAGGCAAACAGCATCTGGAAGATCAGAGAAAACCTCATGTGAATGTTTCAGTTTTGTTTGAAAGGTGAAGAAGGAGCATATTCCAGGTATGAGGAACAATGGGTACAAAGGCATGGAGAGAGGAGATGTGTTGTCCAAAGGAAGAAATTGAAATGCCACTGTCAGGGTCACACACAGAGTATGTGGTAAGGAGTAATAATAGACATGATGGGTACAGTCAAGATAGGGGAGTACAGATCATGACCTAGCTGAACTCTCCCAGCATTCCCTCCAAACAAGTTTAAAATAACACCTTAAATAAAATTTTGGAGCAACAGAGCCCTAAAACAACTTCAGAGGTCTACAGGAGAGGTCTGCCACGCCAGGGTGCATAGAAGCCTAGAGGATGGTGAGACCACCAATAGTGGGTCTTGGAGGTGGTCACCATGGCAGTAGCAGCTTCTGGAGTTCTCAGTCTGGAGACAGTGAGGAGCTGGTCAGAAAGAGATTACAGGGAACCCTTTGCTGGCACTGGGTGCAGCTGGAACTAATTTCAAAGTCTACTCCTCATAAACAGTTCTGAGTTGCAGTTCCAGGGCAGGGAATAGTGCTGATGATTGGCCCCAAGGGAGCAGGGGCCCTGATCTCAGTTCCAAGACAGAGAGAAGTACTAGTATTTGTGGCTTTCTTGGTAAAGACCAAGCAGAGCAGTGACCACACTTCTTCCAGGATCACAGTACCCTGGAAGCACTAAACATTGCACACCTCCAGAACTAACTCTGAAAACAGATCCCTGAAGAAGCCTGATGCTTGAAGAGTACCTCTCCATTACAAAGTGAGCTAAGTGAAACTTTAACACAAATTTCAAAGACGAGAAATGGGCTGGAAAATGATTAAACACCACCAGAAGCAAATATTTAACCACAAAAAAACCAGGGAAGACCAAGACATAAACTTAAAAAAGGACAACTATGTGAAAACAGCTACAACCAAAACCTCAAAGAAAAATGCTAATTGCACCCATGCCCAAGAAGAATTCTTGGAAGAATTAAAGAAGGAGATTAGGTTAGTACTAGAAAGCTTGAGAAAAGAAAATGAGTGATGCAAGAAAATTATGAGAAGAGAATTAAGTTTGATTAAAAAAGGCATAAGTACTGAGGAAAATATCACCTTGTAAAACAGAATTAACCTAGTGGTCAAGGAGACACAAGGATTCACTGAAGAAAAGATCTTAAAAAGTAGAATTGGCCAAATGGCAATAGACTTAAAAAGACTCACTGAAGAAAATGATTATTTAAAAATTAGCAAATGGAAGCTAATGACTCCATGAGATGTTAAGAAACAATAAAAGAGTCAAAAGAATGAAAAAAGGAAGAAAATATGAAATAACTCATTGGAAAAACAACTGGTCTGGAAAATAGATCCAGGAGATAATCCTTCAGCAATAAAAGCTGTAACACCCTTTAATCCAGCAATACCACTACAAATCTACACCCCAAAGAGACTAAAGAAAAAGAAAAGTACCTATATGTTCAAAAACATTTACAGTAACTTTTTCTGGTGGCAAAGAATTGGAAATTGAGGCTTACTCATCAAATGGGGAATGATTGAAACATGCTGAAGCATATGGTTATGTTGAAATACTATTTGCTATAAGAAATGATTAAGAGGGTAGTTTCTGGGGAAAAACATGGCAAGAACTATATGAACTGATACAAAGTGAAGTGAGAAGAACCAGGATATCATTGTACACAGTAACAGCAATGTTGTATTGATAATCAGCAGTGAAAGACTTGGTTACAGTGATCAGTACAATGATCCAAGAGAATTCTAAAGGACCCATGATTAAAAAAATGCTATCCATTTCCAAAGAGAGAAATAACAAACTCTGAGTACGAATTGGAGTATATTTTTTCGCGATTCATTAATTTTTTTTTGCCTTTTCTGTTGTATGGATAATATGGAAATATATTTTGCATGATTTTACATGTATAATTGATATACCGTTTGCCTTCTCAATGGGTGGGGCAGGGGCAGACAGGAGAGAATCTGGATCTCAAAATGTATAAAGAAAAGAATATTAAAAACTATGATGATGTGAAGTCAGGAAGACCTGAGCTCAAACCCTCCCTCAGACAGTCACTACCTGTGCGATCCTAGGCATGTCACTTCACCTTTATATCCCTCAGTTTCCTTAACAAAAATGGGGATGATAAGGGCATCGACCTTGAAGTGCTGTGAGGAGCAAATGAGATTTTTGTAAAAATCCCTTAGCACAACGCCGGGCAAATAAGAGGTGCTGTATAAATGCTTATTCTTCCCTTCCATTCAGCATTCTCATCTGTGAAATGGGAGTCATAACAGCAGCTATCTCCCATGGTTGTTGTGAGAATATAATGACATAATATTTGTAAAGCACTCTGGAAACTTCAAGGCACTAGAGAAATGTTAAGCTATAAATGTTTATTACTTATTACATGTTTAGCACTTACAGAATGGCAAGGCATTTTACAAATAATGTCTTATTTGACCCTTACAACAACTCGATAAGGTAGTTGTTATTCTTGTATCTATTTTGCAGATGAAGGAACTGAGGCAGACAGAGATGAAATGACTTACCTAGGGTCACACAGCTGGTATGTATTTGAGGTTTGATTTGAACTCGGGTCTTCTTGATTCTAAGGCTAGCGCTCCCAAGCTTTATGCTTAAGTCAGCTCTCTTTCCACTAGACCATACTGCCTCAGAATGAATGGATTTCCTCACAAGACCTTCTTGAGGTAGATAGGACAAGTGAGTGACTGGAGGAGGGGTTCCCAGGTATCCAGGAGCAGGGTTTGCATTTGAGGCTGGTTTCGCAGATGCCAAATGCAGTGCTCTTTCCTTTACGCAATTGTGCCTATTTTCCCCACGGTCAAGGGACTTGACCACAGTTGTAAAGGAAGCAAGTGGCAGAGTCCATATTTATTTTCTTATTTAGTATTTTATTTTCCTCAAGTGAATTGTAAAAACAATTTTTTTACATTTGTTTTCAAAACTTTGAAATTCTCTCCTGCCTTTCCTCTCCACCTCTCTTCCCCTCCCCTCCCTTTCCCTCCCCTTCCCTTCCCTTCCCTTTCCTGTCTTTTCCTTTCCCAAAATCTTAAACCTACTGCATTCTGAAGCTAGGACTCCAACGGGCCCCTGCCTAAGAGCTCTTCTGGGCCCTCCCAACTTTAGAATGATTTTCAATAATAACTGTTGCTGTTTCCCTCCTAGCCTGATGTCTTTCTTTTTCTTGGCCTCATTAAAGGGGCCATGCCCTGGCTACTTCTTAAGCAGAGGGGCAGCTAGGTGGTGTAGTGGATAGAGCACCAGTGTAGGAGTCAGGAGGACCTGAGTTCAAATTTCCCCTCGGACACTTGACACTCACCAACTGTGTGACCTTAGGCAAGTCACTTAACTCAATTGTGCCCCATCCTGGGTCATGTCCAGTCATCCTGAAGAATATCTGGTCACTGGATTCAGATGGCTCTGGAGGAGAAGTGAGGCTGGTGACCTGCATAGCCCTCCCTCACTCAAAAACAGAGTCAAATGCAAGTCATGTCATCATTTCTTTGATGGCGTGGTCTTCTTTGGCCATGAAGGATGAATACAATCTACCTTCTCCTATCCCCTCTCCCTCTGTTTTCCTTTTGGGCAAGATAGATTTCTATACCTCATTGCCTGTATGTCTTATTTCCCAGTTGCATGTAAAAACAATTTTTAACATTCATTTTTAAAACTTTGAGTTCCAACTTCTCTCCCTTCCTCCCTCCCAACCTCTCCATTGAAAAGGCAAACAATTCAATATAGACTATACATGTGTAGGCATGCAAAACACTTCCCTAACAGACATGTTTTGAAAGTCTAACTGTATTTTGCTCCATCCTATCCTGCCCCTCATTTATTCTATTCTGTCTTTTAACCCTGTCCCTCTTCAAAAGTGTTTACTTCTAATTACCTCCTATTTCCATTTGCCTGCTCTTTTATCATCCCCCACCCCTTATTTGTCCCCCTCCCCCCTATTTTCCTGTGGTATAAGATAGATTTTCATATCAAATTGAGTGTTTATGTTACTCCTTCTTTAAGCCGAATACACCATCATCTCATCAGCATTGTCTGCCAATTCTCCCCATCCAGGTTTGGATGTAGGTCCAAATTGAACTCTGACTTAGCTGGGTCCTTTCTCTCTTTCATGGCTCCTGATGGTGACCAGAGCTCCAGGGAATGAATCTTTTATGAGATGATCTCCGAGGGTCCATAATGAGGGATTCTGATTTGGGTTATCTTTTTCTTCCAGATTGGTGCCTCTCTCTTTGCCAGTAATATTGTCTGTTGCCACTTTGTCGGGTTGGCTGGGACTGGAACAGCAGTAGGCATCACCACAGGAGACTTTGAATGGAATGCGAGTAAAAGACATGGAACATTGGAGTTAGGAGGAACAGCTATAGATAGAGAATGGAAAATGTTGGAGCTGAGAGACCCTTAGAACATGGATGTCAGAGCTGGGAGGGGTCCTTGAACAGAGAATATCAGAACTGGGAGGGACCTTAAAATCAAGAATGTTAGAGTTAGAAAGGGAACTTATTTAGACCAAGCTCCTCATTTTACAGAGGAGGAAATTGAGGCACTGAGAAGAAATGACTTGGCCTGTGATATATAACAAATTTCCAGTAATATCTTTGCTCCTTCTATATTCTTTTTGACCCCACAAACTCACCTTATCAGTTCTTGTCAGGGATATGGCACTTTCCTCATTAAACATTTTCATTAGATTATCTTTGAAAGGCAAGGATGTAGCCTCATCTCGAGGTCAGAGAACTGTGGAAAGATATTGCCAGCCTTGAGTTTCTACTGAGAATGTGGAACCCTCTGAGTTATTCTCCATTGTTCACCAAGTCCTGTCCCCACTGGGGCCATTAGATGGGGAATTGTCCAGCCCATGTATACTCTTCAGGAAATTCTATCCTTAAGCTTCTTTAAGGACAAAAGGAAGGAAAAGCTTAATTATATTATACTGGATGCCAAAAGACACCTCTGGGTCATCTGTTGATCCATGTTAGTTCAAACCCAGGGGGGGTCATTAGATTTGCAGTTAATGCATAGGCCAGGATGGAAGACAAATAGTGTTGTTTTCTAAAGGATTCCTTCTTGGTTTCAGGCCCTGGTGTTTGTGGTTCTCTTGGACTGGGTGTTTGTATCATCAGGGCTGGGGTGAGTATTTGTACTCTGTAACTTGGTTGGCTACCTACAAGTGTTGAAGGTGGGCTGATAAAATTCTGGGAAACACAATTGACTAGCTTCTGGTCTTTGGCCCTGAGTTCCCAAGGTATTGACTGGTCCAGAATCATAGAATTTTATTGATTAAAAGGATACAGATCCAACTTCTACCAGGAGGAGAATTCCTTCTGATATGTGTTCATCTGGTCTCAGTGTGGGGGAAACTACAAATTAGTGAGAAAGTGTGTGTGTATGAGAGAAGTGGTTTGCCCACCAGTGTGCTTGTAAATGCATGCAACAGTTTAATGTTGTGTGTATTTTGGAATTGTGTGGGACAGTGTGTCCACAAATGTGAATGTGTGTGAATGTGGAGGTGTTCACTTTCAATTGTGTCAGTCTGTGTGAGTGTGCACTTAAGCGCTGGTTATGGAATTTTTGCCTGTGTCTAAGAGATTCTGGGTATGTTCTTGAAAGTGTGAATATAAATGTGCCTGAGATGGCTGACACAACTTTTCTTTCAAAACTTGACCACTGTCCTTCCTCTTCTCTTACCAAATGCTTAATTGTTTTAACCTGTTTGTTTCACTTACTGGTTGTCCTTGTCTCACCAGCTGCCTTCTCCTTTCCTTGTGTTCTGATCTTCAGGATTTTTCTTCCTTAATCCTTTTCCTCCTTCACATTGATCCCTTCATCTCTTTTCACATAGGTGTTTCTCCTTTGGCTTCATCTCCAGTTCTCCCAAATTCAATCTCTAGTCTTCTTCACTAGTCAAATATCCTTCAGGTCACAATTTCTTTTTTCTGATTGTACAGCTTAAATCTTTCTCTCTGTTTTTATTTCTCCCCAAAGAAGTTGGAAGTGGTTATTGCGTGATTATGGGAATACAGACATAATACACTTTGCCCTTCAGGGTTCCCAAGGTTCAGAGTATACTTCCATATATGCACCTAAAAAAGTTGTTTCTTTGTTATTTATATATGACATATTTTTTTATTATCTATATACAAAACAGACTACTAGGAATCCTCAGTCAAGTCAGAACTGTCTTTATCCCAGCCGTGACTAAACCAGTGCCAGGGAACTCGGAATTATGAATTGATGCCATCTTCAACAAGAGGGATTTCCTGTTTTTTAGAATTCTATGTGACCTGTCTAGAACTGATCTTATATCTTGCATATGTTATAGGTGTTGACAGTGCTAGAATACCTGAGGAAGAGATTTGGTGGGAAAGGTATACAAGTCTATCTGTATGTCTTTTCGTTGTTCCTTTACATTTTTTAGCAAGATCTCAGTGAGTTCCTCTCCCCTGACTATGCCATTTCAGGGAATGTGTTTGTTTTAAGTTAATTGTATCCTCTGGCTGACGAGAACTAAGGTAAACACAGTGGTGGGGGCTCATGAGCTATACAGTTTAAGAGGGCAGACCCACAGAGTTCTTTTGATCTGGAGGCAATCCTAGGATCATCTATGACATCATAATCTTATGATATTTCCTCCTCTACTACCCTTATTTTCCTTCCCCTTCTTTCCATTCCCCTTCTTTAATAATTTCTGTTTCTTGAACACAGCAAGATTTACAATGTGTTTTCTCCATGACAACCCCTTAATGCAAGAATTATCATGCTTGTCTTACTGTTGAGAGAATGGAGTTCCAGGTGTTCCATTCATTCCAGGAGTTCAACTCCATTCAGGTGAATGGAGTTCCCATGGGCATCAGTTCTTCAGGGATAGTTGTGGGATCTGGGCTTTCAACTCAAATGTCCTCACTCCCACTACACCATGTTGTTACCTTTCCTGTCAAGGAGAAGAAAGAATTTTGTCAAATGCCCTGAACTTGTACTCAGTAAAGAGAAAGGCATAAAATTCTGCCTTACATGAAGATGAATCAAGAGATAGAATTTGCCATCCATCCATCCATCCATCCATTCATTATCTCATTGTATTGGCTGATCATATAATTGGAGACTGAAAGGGTTTCTACAAATACATGGATGTAGGATCTATTCTTTAGAATTTAGATGGGATCTGTGATTTTATTGGTGGGAGAGTATTTCCAGCAATGCAGAAACCAACTCTTCCCAGTATCAGAGTTCAGAAGGCCTTTCGAAGTCATCTGGTTCAGGTCTCTTATTTTTCTGAATGAGAAAGTAGAAACTCAGAGCAATTGAATTGGTTTGGTTGAAACCAGCCAACCAGTAAATAGGAGAGGAAGGATTTGAATCCAGGTCCTTGGAGTTCCCTGTTCATTGTTACTGATCTAAGATGATGAAACAGGGAGAATGATAGGACCACCTTGGAGGATGGGGCTGTGAAAATAGTTGAGAAAATTTCTCTTGGGAATAGACTGAAATCTTCACACAATACCTTCTTCTTCACCTGCTTCTTCTATTTTTGCTCTGTCCTCTTTACAAGTTCAATTCAATCTTATCTAATTGAATTCAATTAAGTAAATATTTACCAAGTGTCTAATATGTGCACTCATCATAGGATCAAACATCATTTAGTCTGTCAACAGTCAACAAACATTTATTAAGGTTCTAATATGTGTCAGATACTGTGCTAAGTACTGGGGATACATAAAGAGCAAAAAACAGTCCCTGATCTCCAATAATTACAGACTAATGGTAGAGACAACATGCATATATGGAAATATAGAAATAAAGAAAGGAAAGAAACTAGAACTGGACTCAGAAGATGAGAGTTCAGATTTGCTTACCTGTGTGACCTTAGCCAAGTTGCTTTGCCTCTCTGGGACTCAGCTTCTCCACCTGTAAGATGAAAGGGTTGGATTTGATGGGCTCTGAGATTCTTTCCAGTGGGGACCTTCTACAAGGTATCATGTGAATGGCTGTGGTCGGATCTGCTTGCTGATGCATGCGTAGTAAGCACATTGTAGGAGGGGAACTCGTCTCAGCCCTTCTCTGGAGTCACTAAGTCCACAGTTCAGCTGGTGATGAGGGACTGTGAGTTACAGTTGCCATAGCAGACCACTCTTTGTCCTCTGAGTTCATGCTTGGAATAATAACGTAAATTAAACTAAAAATAATGGCCTTTCTCACCTCCCTTCCCCAACCCCTTGCCTCTGGTTACTGATTAAACTGGCTTCACCCTGGAGCTCCCCAACAACCTGTAAGGCTAGCCCTGTCTTGGATGCTGGCAGAAGCTATCTGGATGCATATGGGTTTGTCTGTGAGTCTGAGACAGACTGGGATGCTAATGGGAGCAGCCTCAATGTGGGAGGACCCTCAGTGGCATCTGGTCTGACCTGTGCCTAAACAACAATCCCCTGGGCCATACCCTTGAAAGCTGGCCATCCAGCCCTTGCTATCTACCAGGGCAGTCACTTTTAAAAAATAGCATTTTATATTTTTTGCCAGTTATATATAAAGACAATGTTTAGCATTCATTTTTTATAAAATTTTAAGTTCCAAATTTTTCTCTTTCCCTCCCCTCCCCTTTTTCTAAAATGGTAAGCCATTTATTATAGGTTATATACGTTGAGGGTAGCCATTTTTAGATAGTTTTTATTGCTAGGAAACCTATACACACATATTTGTTGTTGTCATTCAATCATTTTTCAGTTGTTCTGACTCTCCGTGACCCATTTAGTATTTTCTTGGCAGAGATCTTGGATTAGTTCGTCGTTTCCTTCTCCAGCTTATTTTACATATGAGGAAACTGAGGTAAACAGGGTGAATGACTTGTCCAGGATCACACACTAATACATGTCTGAGTCTAGATTGGACTTCAGGGAGACAAGGCTTCCTGACTCTCCATCCAATGCCCTGTGCATTATGGTGCTCCCTAGTGGTCCATCCTATCCTGGACATCCAGCCTGTAGTGGTTTTTTTTATCTCCTCCCCTCCTTGATCTTGGTTTGATTTACTCTCTGGCTTCAAATAGAACAAAGCTAGTCTCTCTTCCACAAGACAGGTCTTCAAGTGCTTAAAGGGACCTATCATCTCCCCACGCCCACCCCACCTGCAACTTTTCTTTTCCAAACTAACCACCACAAATGACTTTATCAGGTGCTTATTATGTACCAAGCACATAAGTAGTATGGATGTCAATAGTCAAAGGAACTTTGTCTGTGTTTTTGCATATAACACATAAAGAGAGTTAGCTGTAGAGTGGATGGAAAAGCTGAGAAATCTCAAGCATTCCCTAGCCAGGTAGACGGCAATGCCTAGGGCTTCTTACTGACATAACATCCTTCAAGTGCAATTCTGATCTTACCATGTGACTCTCCCACCACATCAGCCCCAGAGGCTTCCTGTTAGCTCCAGGATACAATTCAGATCTTTCTTCAGCCCCAGACTAACTTCACAGTCTCCCCCTTCCCCCATCCCCAATTCTTCCCTACACCCAGACTGGCCTCCTCTCCATGCCATTACAGAGGTCTCCCCCACACTCCTCCCCATGCCTGTAATGCACTCCTTCCTTTTCTCTACCTCATAGATTTCTTCACTTGTTTAATATACAGTTCCAGTGCCATCTTCTACATGAACCTTTTCCCAATTCCCCCAACACCTGGTGCTTTCCCTCCCAAACCACCTTGTATTAATACTTAGATGTGTGCCTGTATCCCCATTAGAACGAAATCTCCTGGGAAGGGGTGTTTGTTTCATTCTGGATACTTGTATCCCCATTGCTTGGCACATAGTAGGCTCCTAATAAACATTGGTTAATTGATCGATAGGTCACATGACAGTACTGCCAGGATTCCAGAAACAGAGATGGAGAAGATAGAAGGTCAAGCGAACTCTAGGAAGCAGCGCAGGGCAGATGGCTAATCAATCAGTAGCAAGCATTTATTCATCACCTACTATGTGCCAGACACTGTGCTGAACAACCCCTGTTCTCAAGGAGCTCAGGAGACAACATGCAAACCAATATCTAGGAACATACAAATCCCCTACGGAATACAGAAAGGCCAGGTCTGTTGGTCTCATAGAGTCAGTGACTCTCATCTCATCCAAGCCTTGGAGCAGTCAAGTAGATGAGGAGGGAGGGCTCTCCAGGCCCAGAGGATGGGTCTCTCCCATGTGTGGACCTGGCATTGGATCAGTAAGGGCCCTGCCAGACTCCAGCTGAGTCTGGGTTCCCTTGAGCATCCTGCCATCTTTCTCCCTGTCCACCACTCAGAATCCTGGAGGCCTGGGATGCCAGAGGTGGAAAGGACCTTAGCAATCACCTTTTCCTCTCCACTCAGTTGATAGATGTGGAAACTGAGGCCCAAAGAGAGAAGAGGCTTGGCCAATGCCACAGAGCTGACTGACTCTAGCAGGATAAGAACCCACTAACTGTGGAAGCTTCCACAAGGAAGAGGCAGCTGGGAGGGGAAGTGGATGATTCACTGGGCCAAGACCTCAGTTTCAACCTGAATTCAATCTGACCTTAGACACTTACAAGCAGTGTGATCCTGGGCACATCACTTATCTGCTGTTTGCTTCCGTTTCCTCATCTGTAAAATAGGGGTCATAACAGCACCTGCATCACAGGATTGTTGGGAGGTGCCAATGTTTATAAATAAAGTGTATTATTAAAGATAATAGTATACAATCTATAATATTAATTAAAGAGAAAGTATCTGTAAAAAATGGTTTAGCACAGTGCCTGGAACATAATAGTACTTAAAAGTGCTTATTCTATTTCATCACACAAATGCCTTATTCTCTCTGGGCTTTACTTTCCTTATATGGAAAACAAGGGAGTTTGATTTCAACTGGATTGGACATTGAACTTTGGAATGTAGAGAGGAAGATGAGGAGGATGAGGAGGGCCTGGCATCCAAACTCTAATACAGATGATGAGAGGATTCAGGGGCAAGTGTGGGACATGAGACTTACTTGCAAGTATCTGAAGGGATACTTCATTGAAGGAACAAACCTCTATTTGACTGAAGAGGGCAGAGGCAAGTCCATTGAAAGGATGTTGCAAAGAAATGGATTTCATCTTGTTATGAGGGAACCTTTTCATAGGAATTACAGCTTTTCCATAGTGGAGTGAGATGGCTTAGAAGGTAGTGAGTTCTCTGTCACTGGAGTTCTTCAAACACATGCTTCCCATGATATAGATTGCAGTATCAGGAAAAAAATTTGACTAGATGACCCAAAGCAGCTAGCTTTGATAGGTGATAATTTTGAGAAGGCATATATAATCATGACATCTTAGCTAAGAAGCAGGTGGTTCATTGTTGACTTTTTTGGGGGGTAGAGAAGAAATAACCTGAAATCTTAGGGGCTCTATAATCAATCACCTCAGTCTCACAGATGTTCTTGAGTGATTCCTGGCAACAGCTGGACCTCAGGATTGGGATCCATTTTCTCAACAAGTATTTATGAAGAACCTACTATGTACTAGATGTGAACTACAAAATGACACAATGAAACAGTTCCTGTCCTCACGATGCTTACCTTCTACTGGAGTGTACAACTTGTATACTCCAATATGTTCCTAAGTATAAGGACAAGAATATGGCATGGGTCAATGATTTCGCTGACCTAGAGAAATCCTGGAGAAGGGAACTCTACTAATGCAAGTCAGTGCCTCCTCTGCTAACTTATAATAGAAGGGAATTGGCTAGAATTCTGAGAAGATAAGAGATTTAACACCCAAGGTCACACAGTCAAGATATCAGAGGCAGGACTCAAACCCAGGTCTTCCTTGCTGCTATACAACACTGTCTCTCATAGACAAAAGAGAGACAAAATAAATATGAGGTGATTACTTGGAGCATCGGGTGAGGCACTATGGGCCAGCAGGAAAGTCCTCGGGTGGACAACAGACTGGGGGACAATGGGAAGGAAGATCCCAGGGGGACTCTGAGCCTGGGTGCCTGGGAAAATGGTGGCTCCATCAACCTAGATGATGAAGTTAGGTGTTAGGATGACGCTAAAGTAACATTAGTTCTACTGTGTGCCCATTGACTGCAATGGCCCTTTCTCTTTTTCAGGCTGACATCTTCTCAGGAGCCATATTCATTAAGTTTGCCTTGGGACTTGACCTGTACCTGGCTATCTTTATCCTCCTGTCCATCACAAACCTTTATGCCATCACAAGTGAGACACTGGGAGAAGGAGGAGTAGACTTGGAGTGTGCTCTTTGTGGCCAGCTCTGTGCCACGCACTCTGGAGGGACACATAGAAGTGAAAATGGGAGAGCACTTTTTGCTCTCAAGGAGCAAGGTTAGAAAGACAAAGTTTACATCCATAAAGTCATTAAGCACTGATATAAGACATGGTTTCAGATGAATGTCTTCAAGATACTAAGGGGCCACGTCAGCTACAGGCAAGTAGGTAGGTAGGTAACTGTTAACCGGGGCAGCTAGAATTAGATATCAAGGCTGCACGGGACCAGGTGTAAACTCAGAAATGTGAGAAATCATCCAAGTTCACCCAGTGTGAAAAGTAGTATTAGAAACTGATTCTTCTAATTCCAACTCCATATACAATGCCAGGTAGCAATCCGCAAAAAGCACAGTCAACATTTATATAGAACTTCAAAGTATCCAGAGCATTTTAATAATCATTAGCTTATTTTATCTTCACAACAACCTTGGAATTATTAATTATTAATTAATGTTAATATTAATCATATTAACAACTGAGATATGGAGCTGCTGGAATGTTTGCAACAAGCTTGACTTGCGCCTCACAGGAAAATACTATAGATAGGGAAAGTGAGGCTTAGAGAAATGGACTGGTTTGCTCAAGTTCACATAGTCAGCTAGCAAGGATGTGATATGAGAATTTAATTTCCAAGCCCAGTGCTCTCTCCATAGTACCAGTCCCAACTCTTACTTTGTTCATTTGTAACCTGGGGCTGGGTGCCTCTGAATCCCACAATTCCCACCCGTGGGCCAGTCAACAAGCATTTATTAAGGGCTTACTGGAGCTGGTAGCCAGGGATATGAAGAAAGGCAAAATCAGTGCTTGCCTTCAAGGAGCTGTTGTTCTAAGGGGAGAGACAATATACAAATAAAGAAGGGCATACAAGGTTTATCCAATGTAAATGGGAGGTAATCTCAAAGGGGAAGGCATGAGCCGTTAGGGGAACCAGTAAAAGTCTCCCACAGAAGATGGAATTTGAGCTGAGTCTTGAATGTGTAGTGGAGGAAGGATGGCATTTTAGGCAGGGGACACATAGACAGTGCAAAGGTACAAAGATGGGAGGTGGAGCGTTGTGTTTGAGGAACACCATGTAAACCAGTGTAGCTGAATCTCCAAGAGTTTAAGGGAGTAAGATGTGATAAGACTGGAAAGGTAGGAAGGGGCCGAGTTGTGAAGACCTTTCAATGTCAAATAGAGGATTTTATATTTGATCCTAGAGGCAACAGGGCATCTGGATTTATTGAGTAGGAAGGGTAACATGGTCAGGACTTTGCTTTAGGAAAATCACTTTGGTGGCTGAATGGAAGATGGGCTAGAGTGGGGAGAGACTTGAGGCAGAGAAGCCCAGGGGTGAGATGGTAAGATTCTACAGCAGGTGGAGACACTGTCAGAGAAGAAGGTTATAAATGTGAAAGATATTTTGAGTATAGAAAAGACAAGATTTGACAACAGATTGGATAGGGGGGAAGAATGAGGGTAAGAAGTGAGGAAGATATTGAGGTTGTGCGCCTTGGTGACTAGGAGAATGAAGGTACCCTTGACAGTAATGGGGAAGCTTGGATTTAGAGGAAAGAGAATGAGTTCAGTTTGGGACCTGTTGAGTTTGAGATGACTGTGGAAGTCAGTATGAGATGTGTAAGGAACAGTTGGAGACATGGAGTTCAGGAGAGAGATTGGAGCTGGATTTGTAGATCTGGTAAGCATTTGCACAGAGATGATCATTGAACTCATGGGAACTGATGACCAAGGGAAATCATCTAGAAGGAGAAGAGGATTGCCCAGAGCAGAGCCTTACCCTCCCCCCAATTTGTGTGAATGATCTGGGTGCAGATTCAGCAAAGAAATGGACAAGGAGCAGTCTGCCAGGTCGAAGGGACCCTCAGTGACCCCTGAGTCAACCCAGATTTGGATTTGATCCCTTTCAATGACATCCAGCCTTAGCTTAAAGAGTTTCTGTTGAGGAGGAAGGGGAAGGAAGATTCACTAAATTCTAAGGCAACCTGTTCAGCATTTAGTCATACCCTGAGTTTCCTCATCTGGAAAATGGGAAGATTGAGTGAAAATAATGCTGGATTTGGAGTCAGAGGAACTGAATCTAAATCTTGACTTTGACTCTTACTAGTTGTGTGACTCTGGGCAAGTCGGAACCTGAGTTTCCTCATTTGTTGAATGTGGGATTGGGCCGGATAGCCTTTAAAGTCCCTTTTTGTACAAGAACTATGATCCTGTATGAACCCTTTGATCCTCTCAAGCTAAAATGCTCTGGGAATATGGGACTAATCACGTGTTGGTGACCCGTGTGCTCCCTCTTGTGGTCAAGTAGTTAATGCAGGCTTTATTTCAAATTGCGTTTGGCAGGTGTGTCAATAGACAAGAATGGGGTGGGGGAAGTGGGCTGAGGAAAGGTCCTCTAGAATACATCCAGTTTCCTTGTTCTCTCCTCTCACTGTTCCTGTGTCCTTTTCTGGGGGAAGACTGGGGTTCTTCCTTACACAGGCAGAAGCTAAGGGATATAGCTGATGGTTTAGTAGAAGGAGAGGGAACTGATGATCAAAGACTTCGAGGTCGTCTAGTCCAAACCCTAAATTTTACAGAGGGGGAAACTGAGATGGGAGGGAAGAGACTCACCCAAAGTCATACAGTAATATCAGAGATGACATGAGGAACTGAGACATTGAGAGGATAAATGAGCTGCCCAAGGTCACTAGGTAGCACATGGCATGATTAGAATTTGAACCCAGGTCCTCTGATTCCACTCAGGGCTGTCTCCACTGTGCCACAGTACTTCCAGCTTTTCCCATCAGTGTTCGGTCTGGTGCATTGGTTTTTAGCTCTGTTTGGAGCTTTATGGAGAGCAGCTCACCTCTACTGCCTCCAGCTCTTTCACCATCTTGGCTTTGCCTCCATTCACATTGCTTCCAATAACAATGACATATTTTGGGAGAGGAGTCTGGATCTGTAATTTAATTGGTGTGGGAGACTCTCAGTATGGATGGGAACTTCCTTTACCAAAGTGGAGCAGGTCAGACTGGTGTGGACCTCATGCTTCTAAAGAGTTGCCTTGGGCGCTGAGAGGTTGTGATTTGCCTAGAGTCACACAGCCAATAACAATGATAGCTAGCGTGTCTATTGCACTTGCTATGTGCCTGACACTGTGTTACATGCTTTTCAATTTTTATCTCATCTGATCCTCACCACAACCCTGGGAGGGGGCGCTATTATTATCCACATCTCACATTTGGAGAAACTGAGGCAAATAGTGATTTATTTTTGTCCAGGATCATGTAGTTAGTGTCTGAGACTGGCTTTAAACTCAGGTCCTCCTGACTCTGTACTGGGTGCTCTGTCCATTGCACCACCTGGCTGCCCAGCATGTGTCAGAGGTGAGACTTACAGACTCTGCAGCTGCCTCTCTGCCTACTGTGCCACCATAATTATGGCTCAAATATATATGGCCCTTTAAGGATTGCCAAGTGTTTTCTATTGTCTTATTTGTGCAACGAATATAGCAATAACACCCACCCTTTAGGGCTATTGTGAGAATCAAATGAGATAATATTTCCCAAGTGCCTAATACAGTGCCTGGCACATAGTAAGTCATCATCATCACCATCGTTGTCATCATCATCATCATCATCACCATCATCGTCATCATCATCATCATCATCACCATCATCGTCATCACCATCATCATCATCACCATCATCGTCATCACCATCATCATCATCACCATCATCGTCATCACCATCATCATCACCATCATCATCATCATCACCATCATCATCATCATCACCATCATCATCATCATCACCATCATCGTCATCACCATCATCATCATCACCATCATCGTCATCACCATCATCGTCATCACCATCATCATCATCACCATCATCGTCATCACCATCATCGTCATCACCATCATCTTCATCATCATCATCATCATCACCATCATCGTCAT
>CM053773.1:242104003-242127435 GCA_028658325.1 Potorous gilbertii
TCCCTCCCCACCCATTCCCTTTGGGAAGGCAGGCAATTCAATATAGGCCATATCTGTGTAGTTTTGCAAATGACTTGCATAATAGTTGTGTTGTGTAAGACTAACTATATTTCCCTCCATCCTATACTGCCCCCCATTGCTTCTAGTCTCTCTTTTGATCCTGTCAAGATATTTTTCTTTAAATCAATCCTAAATCTGCCTTCCCCACTTCCACCCACTGCTCTTGGTTCTGCCCTGTGGCTCTAAGAAGTCACATCTTCTTTCCCCATCTCTTGTCACATCCTGCCACAAGTGTCATTTTCCCCAGACAAAACACCCCCATTTCCTATCACCTGGGTTCATAGGCATAGTTCCCCAACCCTCTCCCACATGCTAGTTATCCATCCCTGGGATGCTTTCCAGCTAACCAAGGTCTTACTTAAATGTGGGTACTCAGAGCTATACATAGCTATATTTTTTTCTATAGAAACAAAAGCAAACCTAAATACGTATATCTGATCACAAAGTCCCTCCCCTGTCTCCCCATTGGCTGAGTAATACAAGGTGTACAACTTTCTGATACGCCTACTACATAGTTCTCCTTGATATGTTTCCTCCTCCCACTACATACATTATATGGCTATTAAATGAACCTTCAGTCTTCGCAGAAGATTAATTATCATAAGCTTATTACACACGAGCATTCCAAGAAAGACTTAATTTTTACTCTACTTAGCTGACTTCTAACCTTAAAACAAGATAAAAACCAGTTAGGTCCTTGCTTTACCCATTATCCTTCGTGTGAGATCCTTTGTTATCTCATTCTGCTGATGGTTTTTCTGAATTTATCGAAATCAATTTCTCTGTAAGTCTCTCAATTTTCCTCTTCTTCTGCTAGAAGATATTCTAGTACTCATCTATATTGATAGTGTCTTCTACAATCAATTTATTTTCTTGCATTTGCTGCAAGTCAAAAGACTTTCTGGTCTATGTGAATCCCCTAGATTTCACAAGCCATATATTACATAATTTCTATGAAAACAAAAGTTTTAATCATTCCTCACATATGTATATGTGTGTTCATGTGCACACACTTCCAGAGGCAAGGAAAGGAAAGAGAAGTCAGTGTGAGGCTGTTTCTGGAGTCCAACAGGTTAGGGAAACTCCTTCCACTAAGACATTGCACTGCTCTCTATGTCTTAGGCAGTAAGACCTAGAGAATTCACCAGAAGTGAAGTCACTTGACTTGCCCAAGGCCACACAGCTAATAAGGGTTTGAAGTGGGCTTTGAACTCAGGTTTTCATCACTGTCCTTTCTGCTATGATGAGGAGGGGTATTTTTAAAAAAAATTATAAATAATTTCATATTTATACAGGGCTTTGCAGTGAACAAACTGACTTTTGTTGGATGTTTAATGAAATATTTGTTGAATGAATGAATAATTAGATTTGATTCTCACAGGAGGCCTGAGTGGTGGGCAGGGAGGGGATTCATTAGGTCCTTCTTACAGATGAGTCTTGCCTAGGATCACCCAGGGAGTCTGTGGTAGAAGCCTCCTGACCTCAATCCAATGTGATCTTTCTCTTCTCCTCCCCCAGAGACCTACAGATTTTTGAATGTTAGAACTGGAAGGGGGCCTAAAAGAGAATCTAGTCCAACTCCCCTTAGTTTTACAGATGGGGAAACTGAGGTCCTCTGAGGGTAAAGGAATTGCCCATCAAGGCCTGGAACTCAAGGTTCCCGCCAGTTAACCTATTAGCTGTGTTTCTGCCTGGGTTTCCCTTCCCCTTGGGTATTCCTTGGATATTAATAGATTGTCATGGGTAGGGGAATGACTACTCACAATGTTTGTGATTTTTTAAAGTCTTTAATGAAGTTGGAGGCTATAATGCCTTCATGGCAAAGTACATAAAAGCCATTCCAAGAAATCTCTAATGGGAATATTACCACTAATCCTGAGTGCTACACGCCAAGGACAGATTCATTTCATCTGTTTCATGATCCCATAAATGGGACCTCCCCTGGCCAGGACTTATCTTTGTCCTTGGCATCTTTGCCCTGTAGTATTGCTATACTAGTCAGATAAGAGACCCCTATGAATGAGTGCATGTGTGTGTGTGAATGTGTGTGTGTGAATATCAGTGTGTGTGCACAGTACATGTGTGTCTGTGCATGTGAGTGTGTGCATGTGAGTTTGAACACGTGTGTACATGTGCACATGAGAATGTGTCAGTGTGAGCACGTGTGAGTGTGTGCCTATGAAAATCTATGTGTGAGTTTGAATGTGTGTGTGTGTGTGTCCTGCTGCCCACCCAATGAGTATGTTGGGGATCTCTAAACTTGGCACTAGACCCTTTCCCAAGAGTCTTGCAATGGCCCTGAAATGCATGAGGTCAGGCCAGGGGTTCTATTCTGCTTTCTTTGTGTGGTGGACACTAGTAGGACCACAACATTTAGGTCTGGAAGGGGTGTCAAGGCCATTGAATCCAACTTTCTCATTTTACAGATGAGGAAGTTGAGGCTGAATGGGGTCATTGAATTTGCCCAGCGTCACACAGCTTTGGAGCCATCCCTTTGGAGCCAATTGGGGCCAGAGGCTGGCTTTCCAGCATGCTGTGTTGCCCCTCCTCATTCTGCTAAAATGTATGTTCTGTTAGCCCTTTATTTTAATCAAAAGGAGAGCAGCACCAGTTTTTACAGTTTCAGTTGCAATATTATTTCAATTATTTATTAATTTTTGTGAGAAGGTCAAGTTTATAATGGGAAAACCAAATCATTAAAAGAATAGACTCAGCTAAGGGGCAGTGTGATGTGATCTAGTACTCCTCAAACTATGTTAGTTTAAAAATTTCTCAACTCCCTCCAAGAGCTTTGTGGGTTATAAATATCAACAATTACCACATTAGTAATTAAAACATCTTAGTATTATTGTAAAAATAATCTGACCCCAAGGGACCTCCTGAAAAAGGTTTCAGGGCTGTCCATGTGTCCCCAGACCACACTGGGATTAAAACTATTCTCAGCTGTGAGATGTAACAGAGGTAAGTCAGAGGTAAGTGGTTCTAATCAGAGCTGTGACCTAGCAGAACCAGCCTTCTGATTAACTAAAAGGCCAGAAACTTGTACATATGTTTAATGAACTCTTTGAGGGGGAACATATCAAGGAGGAGAACATGAAGTGGGTGGTTCGGGAGGTTACATGTAGCCAATGGAGAGCAAGGCGGGGGGGGGGGGGTGTGGTGGAATTTGAATTGGGAACAGAGCATAAATAGCTTTGCATTTGTCTGAGCAAGCATACTCCATTAGGGAGTTACCCATTCACAATGAATGTAAAATTAATGTAATAGGAACTTTTCTGGCTTCATGAGTATTTTCTTTCTGGAGGAAGCAAACTTCTCACACTAGGAACCAGGGCTCCAAAGACCAAAAGATCGAAACGTTCCCTGCCCACAAATGTGCCCTGCCATTCTTAATGGGAGAGACAGTAAATATAGATGCAGGAATTTGCAAGATAGATACAAGATCGTTAGCAGTATTCTGGGTCAAATGACCTGAAATGTAGGAGTGATGAGCAGTCATGGGGGTGGGGGATGGAAGAAGCACCTGGTGATCCTATAAAGGAATTTTTCTTTGTGCTGAACTCAATCATTTTTTTTTTCCTGCTCTGAGAGGCTGTCAGCCCACCTCCCTCTCTATGGAAGTCCTTAAGAGCTCTAGCTGTAGAGGTGGTAGGCATGGTGGGGCTGGAAGTCCCTGGCCTGTGGCCCTCATTCTCTGGGTTTTCTTGAGAGGTCATTGTGCAGAGCTGCCTCTCAGGCAAGAACATGTCCCACAGGCATTCCTTTTTTCCTCTTTTCTTTTTTGGTTTCTGCCTCACTCAGCTGATTCATGTTGAGCTTTTAGTCCCCTAAGATCCCAAGATCTTCTTCATATATACTGCTGTTTAACCATGCCTATCCCATCTTGAGCTCAAGGAAGGTTCTGAATGGGGAAAGGTCTTAATCAAGGCCACATGAGCAGTTATTGACTCCATACACTGGCCTGGAATATTCTGCCTAGGATTTAAAGGGAAGAATGTGGAGTTTTCCCACATAGATGTAATTGATAACCTTGGACAAAAAATATAAATCAACAACAACCAGAGGTAATCATTAATCACCTCTCAGACATTCCTCCACCCTCAGAGACTGGGCTGCCTGGTGATCAAGCTTCATAATTAACAAAAGGTTGAAGTGGCTGTTTGGGTCCCAGCTGGGGCTATGGTGACCTCCATGTTGGCAGTTGCTGCCCATTTGTTGAGGATGTGAGTGATGGTGTCTGAACTAGTACCTGAATGGTTACTGGAATGTTTTGGTATGAGGCAGGGGAGTATAATCGGAAGAACACTGGTGCTGGAGTCAAGTCCTTACTCATCTCTGTGATTTTGGGTGAGGTTCTTCCAATCTTTTGACCTCAATTTCCTTGTCTGTAAAATGTAGAGTTTGGACTTGGTCCTTGTGGTCTCCTCTATGATCCAATGAGGCTGATGTTATCAGTGGTGGGAGTGGGTGGGCCATGGAGGAGGGGAGGAAGTACACCCCTGGTTGATGCTGTTGGCCCCCTCTGAAGTTTCTTACCCTGGGGAAACATGCCTGGACTGGGGTTACAATTGCCTGGAAGATCACATAGTGATAGAATGTTAGGGCTGAGATTTGAACCCAGGGTGTCTGATTCTAGATTCAGGTCTCTCTCCATGTCTTGTGGGTTGACCTGAATTGATAGAAAATGTTAAACCCTCCCTCTTTCCCCTCCCCTGTCTCCCCGTCCCCATCAGACTGCAAGAACAGTAGTTGATAATCCTTCCTGCTGATCTCACAAAACTTTCTCACATGCCCTGGGTCACCTACATTGTCTCAAAGCATTATAGGTAACTAATCCATACTTGTGGATGACTTGGATCCATAACCTTATTTTAACCTCATCCAGCCTCCTAAGGTGGGCTGGGCAAGTTTTACCATCTGTATTTTAGAGATGAGGAAACTGAGGCCCTAAGAGGCAAAGTGACAATGTAGGCAATCCCAAAGTGAAAAGATCTGCTTTGGGAGGCCATGCTAGGAAAGATTTCAAGAGAAGGTGGCCATTGGGTCAGCATATTCTGTGGGCCAGTGGGAAAGTCACAGAACTGGGAGTAAGGAAGACTGATTGTGTGGTATACAGGTTAGAGCATAGTTCCCTGTGTGACCTTAGACATATCATGGCTCTCTCTAGGTTATGCACATGGGGCCAGAGCCCTAGCTTTCCTCCAGGTCTCCTGACCCCCATTCTGGATGCATTTCTGCCAAACTTGGCAGAGGTTGAGGAATGATACAAAGATACCCTTCTTGGGTGGTACTGCAAACAGGGCTGTTCATCAGAAAGCCTGTGGAACAGCTCCTTTGCTGGGGAATGCCATGGGGACACAGGGGACTTGCCTTAAGGATGTTTGGAGTCTAGTTAGAGGGACAGGGGTCACATAGGTAAGCTTTCCCCTATTAGACTACAAGCTCTCTGAGGGAGGTGCTGGGTTATATTCAGTGGTCACTACCAAGTACAAAGTCACAGAATTCTTAGAATAGGGGATGTCAGGCCTGGGAGGAGCATGAGACCAGGGCATGTCAGAGAGGGAAAGGGCCTTAAAGCTGGCAGAGATCTAGAATGGGTTGTGAGATGTGGGAGGGACCTTAGAACCTAGAAAGTTGGAGCCAGGAGAGAAATTAGATCATAGAATATTGATATTGGGTGACACTTTAGACCATGGGACATTTAGAAGGGACTGTAGATATCTGTTAGTCTGATTACACAAATGAAGAAATTGGCACCAAGACAGAAGAAGATGCTTTTCTCAAAATAAACCAGTCAACAATCATTCACTTATTATTCAGTGAAGGAATTGCTGAGGCAAGACCAGAAGCCCGGTATCTTGGGCACTTGTGATGGTGATATGGTTGGAGAATAATGAAGGTTGACTTCTGGCATCTAACGGCCCAGGGACTCCTCCAGCCCAGAGCATAAGGTGGTGTCATTGGACAGCTAGGGGAACAGAAATCAGTATGGCGGATTGCAGGGAAGAGAACAGGAATGGGAGAAGGGAAGGGAAGTGATAAACTGGACACCTATTAGTGTATGACTAACCTCTGACAGTGGCTCCTCCCAGACCCAACCTCAGGAGCCTCCTTTGTCTTCTAGGTCTTCATGGTCTGATGCTATCTGTCATGCTGGCCTCCCTCATGAGCTCCCTCACCTCCATCTTCAATAGCGCCAGCACTCTGTTCACCATGGACATCTACACAAAAATCCAGAAGAAGGTATCTGAGAAGGAGCTTATGATAGCTGGAAGGTGAGACTGCCTACTTCTCTTGCCTAGTCATAAATCTAGCAGGTCATAGAGTGTCAGAGCTAGGGGAAACTTAGAACCCAAATAGTTTGAGATGAGGACAGATAATAAAACAATTAGGAGGGACCTTAGAATCCACATAGTCTGAGGTAGGAAGGACTTTAGAACATGGAATGTCAGAAGCTGAAAGGCCTTTGAGACAGAGGATGTCAGAACTGGGATGGGGATGGGGAAGGACCTTAGGACATAAAATGTCAGAATTTTTGGAACTGAGGGACCTCAGAACATAGAGTGTTAGAGTTAGGAGAGGGCTTAGAACATGAATTGTCAAAATTGGGAATGACTTTGGGACAGCACTGTCAGGACCTGGATCGACTTTGGAATATTGGTGCTAAGAAGGACCTTAGAACACTGCACATGTTAGCTGGAAGGATCCAGAGAAGACAAAATGAAAAACATGGAGGACCTTCCATGCCTAGGAAGGTAGAGCGAGTGGGAAGAAACCTTATTCCAAAACTGAAATTACAATCTTTTCCCCCAATCCTCCCTATTCCTAAACTTCCCTAATACAGTTGGGGGCACCATCATCCTCTCTGACTTGTCACTTTCCTTCACCCTCCCCCCATAACCATGCTGCTGCCAAGGCCTGTCCATATGGGACATCGCTCAAATGAACCCTCATTCCTCTTCTGTCATTGCCCCGCTCTGTGCAGGCCCTCATTATCTCACACTTGGGCTATTGCAATGGCTACTGGAAGATCTGCCTGACACTTCCCCACTCTAGCACATCCTGTACTGGCCCCAAAGTGATTTTCCCATCACACAAGTCTGACTACATCACCCTACCCCATTCCCCCTTAACTCAATCAACTCCAGTGACTCCCTATCATCTCCAAGACCAAATATGAAATCCTCTGTTTGATATTCAAAGCCCTTCCTAATCTGCCCCTTCTCCCCTTCTAGTCATCTTATACTTCTGCCCATTCCACCCTATTCTTTGTTCCAGTGACACCAGCCTCCTGGCAGTTCCCTGAAGAAGACTCTCCATCTGTCCCCTCCAGGCATTTTCATTGGCATCCCCCATATCTGGAATACTCTCTCTCTCTGTCCTCTTCTGCAGGAAGTCCTACTATCTGCAGGAAGTTTTTCCCACCTCCTCCATTCTAGAGCCCTCCCTTGGTTGGTGATTTCCTGTTTACCCTTCTATAACTTATTGGTGCATAGCTGTTTGTATGTTGTTGGATTGCGAGCTCCTCAAGGGCAGGGATTGTCTTTTGTTTTTCTTTCTATCCCCAGTACTTAGAACAGAACCTGGCACATTATAGGTGCTTAATATATATTTATTGATTGAAAGTAGAACATTTCAAGCCAGGGTTGAGAGGGACCTTAAACCTGGGTATACCCAGATACACTCACAATAGCTCCCTTCTCATACCCATGTCTCCCATCCTGGCCAGGGCTTGTGTGGAATTTGAGTGTCCTTCTGTGGTTATTTTCGTACCCTCCTTGAACATTGCCTTTATCTGGTAATTTTGAAGCTATCCTTATGAAGTTACTTTCAACCTCAGGTTTTAGGCCAGGTAGTAAAATGCTAGAAGAAAAAAGAAACATAGAAATCAATCATCCATCAATCACTCCAATCCCATTTTACAGATGAAAAGACTGAGACTTAGAGAGGGAAGGTTTCCAGGTCACATTATAATTTTGTGACAGTGTCAGAGCTTTAACTCAAGTTCATAGGGTTCATTGGATCTAGAGCTAGAAAGAACCTTCAAGAGCATGAGGTCATAGAATAAAAATGTTTCATTTAGAAGGGTCCTTGGAGACAAGCTAGTGCATTCCTCTCATTTTCCTTATGAGGAAACTGAAACTAGAGAGAGGTTGTGACCTACTCAGGACTTCATACCTAGTAGGTGTCATAATTAGGACTTCATACAGTTAACTTGGGTTTTACTGGATATATTTCTTTCTCAAAGGCCAAACCTTCAACCCAATTCACTCTGGAGTTCATGGATTGAACAATAATAGGTTCCTGTTCAAGCCCCACTTAATGGTGATTTTTTTGGGACCTCCTGGCTCAAAGTGAATGTAAATAGTAACTGTCTCTCTTTTTTCCCCTCCCAGTTTGATTTTTTAATTAAAGGGGCCATCCCTTGATTCACTTCTTGAAGAGGTCTATCCACTGAATGGGCGTTGCCTCACTCAAAGTGAGAACTTGAAAAGACCTTAGCTAAAACAGGTCAAGGTCTCCCACTGCATCCTGGGCCATATCCAGTTATCCTGATGAATATCTGACTATTAGACTCAAATGGTTCTGGAGGTGAGATGAGGCTGGTGACTTGGTACAGCCCTGCCTCACTCAAATCCAAGTCAATTGCAAGTCATGTTATCATCTACTTGATGCCATGGTCCTCTTTAAGAATGAAGGACAAACCACACATACATCAGTTCATATAAGTTTTCTTACGTTTCATGCTATTTCATATCCTGCATTTTTATGGTACAGTAATATTCCATTCATTCATGTACTGAAAGTTGTTTAGTCATTCCCTAATCAATGGGCATATCCTTTGTTTTCAGTTCTTTATTATCAAAGTTCCATGAATATACTGGTTTCCATGGGATCTATATTTCTGTCTTTGATCTCCTTGAAGCAAATTCTTAATTGAGACCTCTGCCACTTCTACTTTCTGGGCCTCAGTTTATCCACCTGTAAAATGAGGGAGTTGTGCCAGATGATATCAGCCAAGGTAGAAAAGCATGAGACTGAGAGCTCCCTCTGTGAAGGTTAATAGTTAATTAGTTTAAGATTCTGTGCTTTGACTGTCCAGGCAAGCAGTGACTGAGCCTAGGTTCCTGCTAGAACATGTGGTTATTTGGGAAAGTCTTCTTCACCTAAGACCGCCATCACACCTATAAGTTCATTTGTCCCAGTGCAAGACATACTTTGTATCTTTTCCCCTGAGGAGCTTTCCATTTCATTAAAGATGCAAGACTTATATATGTATCACAAAAAGTGGAGTAGAAAGTAGAGTGTCATTATTTCCATTGTACAGATGAGGCAATCAAGGCCCAGAGTGGTTCAATGACTTGACGAAAGCAGAATTCAAATCTGTGTCTAGTGCTTTGTCTATGACATCAAGCCACTTCCTCAACCTTAGAGGCATGGCTGCCCAGGAAAAGTGTCTACCTTCACAATGAACATGCCTTCTCTGTCCTTTCGCAGGGTGCCTTTTGGGGCTTGCTTACAGGACTCCTGGTTTGACTGTCTTGAATGATTGCAGAGTTCGCCTATGGAACAGGCAGCTGTATGGAGCCCAGCAACTGTCCCATGATCATCTGTGGTGTTCATTACCCTTACTTTGCCATTATCTTCTTTGTCATGTCCGTCATTGTCATTTTAACTGTCTCTCTCTTGATGAAGCCCATCCCAGATATGCATATATAACTTTTTCATTTGCCGTCCATTGACAGTTGTCTTCTTGTTTCTTGCTTTATTTCCACACCACAAAATTTATGGAATTTGTTCTTTATAATTTGGCAATATTTATTTTTGATTTATTCAGCTTTTAAAGGAATGGGCAGGCATGGGTGACTTCATCACTGAAGGGAGTAAGACATCCTACAATTTTTGGAGAGTTGGAGCAGAGCCCTAAACATACTCAGTCTGATTCTTCACCCTGGATTAATTCAAATCAATTCATCGAATATTGATTAAATGTGTCTGTGCAAGGCACTACCCTAGGCACTAGGGATGTAGATACAAAAGCTAACCAGCCCTTGTCCCCAAAGAGCTCACACTCTGCAGGGGATATACCATGTATACGTAATAGCTCAGTAAATACAAGGTGATTTCAGGAGATAGAAGACATTAACCAAACACTTGGCCTCCCCAGAACACTGTGAGGTTAATGGGACAGAGTCTCACATCAGGCAATGCAGTCAGGCTTGGCTCTGAGAAATCTTATCACAGATTCAGCCCTTCACAAAAAATGGACTCCAACCTCAAGCCACTCAGATATGGTACCAAGTATTGGAGCAGGTCAATTAGAAGTGATAGTAGATAGAGTTCTTGTCTTGGTGTCAGGGATTTCCTAGCTATATAACCCTGGGAAATTATTTAACCTCTTTTTAGCTTCAGTTCTTTTCATCTGCAAAAAGGTGATGACAACAGGCACCTGCCTCCCCGGTTTGGGAACAGACTTTGTTCCCAGTTTTTTACCATTACAAATAGTGCTACTATAAATATTTTTGTACAGATAAATGTTTCCTTCCTATCATAGATTTCCTTGAGAGCATAAATCTAACAGCTGAATCACTGCATCAAAGTATAAGAGCAATTTGGTAATCTTTTGGTATAATTTCACTTTTCCTCCTTTTAATTGGATCTATGATTTCACTGGCATAGAGAACTTTCAGTGAGGAAACTCCACCTACCAATGCACATTGACATCTCCTCTATAAATTACAGTCTCAGAGAGTTTTCTATAGCTCCTAAGAAGATAAACAACTTTCTAGAGTAACTCTGTAATTTATGTCAGAGACAGGACTTGAAACTGAGTCTTCCTGAGGTCACCTCTCTATCCACTGCACCTAAGTGGTGCAGTGGATAGAGCACCAGTGCAGGAGTCAGGAGGATCTGAGTTCAAATCTCACCTCAGACATTTGACACTCACTAACTGTGTGACCTTGGGCAAGTCACTTAACCCCAACTGCCTCATCCTGGGTCATCTCCAGTCATCCTGATGAATATCTGGTCACTGGATTCATATGGCTTTGGAGGAGAAGTGAGGCTGCTGACCTGCGCAGCCCTCCCTCACTAAAACAGTTAAGTGCAAGTTATGTCATTATTTCTTTGATGGCATGGTCTTCTTTGGCAACGAAGGATGAACACACTGCTTCTCCATATTGCTTTGTAAAAGCAGCTGGATCAATTCACAGCCAAGAGTAAATCAGTGTGCCTGATTTCCCAGTCTAGCTACCACTAACTGCCCCGCTCCCACCTCCTGAAAGATCTTTCCTTCACAGGGATCTGATATATCCCTTCTGGGAAACTTAGGTGGTCCAATAGCTATGTCTTGTTTGTTTCCCTTGGCTAATGTGTTTCTGTTTTTCTCATCCCCTCAGTTTTACTATCTATGTTGGAGTTTGAGGAACAGCAAGGAAGAGAGTATTGATTTGGATGCAAGTGATGAGAAGGAAGCCCCAGATGATCCTGAAGACGGTTGGAAATAGGTGTTAGGACTCCAATTCTTTTTACGGACCTCAAATTATTTCTCCCCACACTGATAGTAAGACCACATTTTCTGTGTAATTTAGCCTGGACTGTAGTGTGGGGCCAGAACCAGAGAAGAGGTCGAATCAAAAACATGTTACTGTGGCTATGCAGTCACAGTCATTACTGCTTCCCTTAGAGTTTGTTAGTTAAGAAGAGGGAACTGGAGTCCAGTCCCATTGACTTGCTCTGTATTCTTGCTAAAATGATTCCTCATCCATGGATCTCAGTTTTCTACTCTATAAAATGAGTATGGATAATGTGATCTTTTAGTATATCAGGAAGAACCTTGAACTTGGAGTTGGAGGACTGGACTTGAACTTACTACTTTTGTGACTTCATCTCTTTGGGCCTCAACTTCCTCATCTGTAAAATTAGCAGGGGGCAAGAGGAAGACACTAGATGATTCCTAAGGTTCCTTTCAATGATGAAATCTATGAGCCTATAGCCATTTCCTTGTAATGTTCAGACAAAAGTGGTTTTGAATGTCAGAGCATGCTAGCATGTATTCAAGAGCTGTGCACAGTTCTGAAATCAGAATCTGGTTCTCCAGAGCAGGCTATTGTATGTAGAAAGCTTCAGCAATTTTGTCTTAGTAGGAAAAGAGTCTGTCATCTGCTCTGTTGGCTTCCATGACTACTGACAAATATCATCCTCGGAATGGAGGGGAGAAATGAAAGTCACTGGTGCATTTAGGCCCAGATATATCAAAGCATGAACTATATAAAGCACCTGTCCCTAGATAATGAGAGATACTAATCATCCATTCCTGGATTATGTGTAAAATAAATCAATAAATTATAACATCATTATCATTCATAATTAATGCATTTTAATTCACCTTTTGAATTATTTATTTAATCTTATTTCCTACCAATTACTTGTAACATTGAGTTCCAAATGCTCTCCCTCCCTCCTTCCCCTTCTCCCTAATTAAGAAAACAATCAATTGGATATGTTATACATGTGCAGTCATGCAAAATATATTTCCTTTTAGTCATGTTGTGAAAGAAAACACAGACTTCCGCCAAGGGAAATGAAGTAAAAAAGTATCCTTTGATCTTTCTCTTCAATCAATTCTTTCTCTGTATGTAGACAGCATTTTTCATTTTAAGTCCCTAGAAACTGTCCTGGATCATGTATTGCTGAGAACAGCTAAGTTGTTCACAGCTGATAATCATACAACATTGCTGTTTCTGTGTATGATGTTGCCCTGGTTCTGCTCACTTCATTTTGCATCAGTTCATGTAGGTCTTTCCAGGTGTTTTCAGAAACCATTCTGCTCATCGTTTCTTATAGCACATAGTATTGCATCACAATAGTATACAACAAATTGTGCAACCATTTCCCAATTGATGGGCATCCCCTCAGTTCCCAATTCTTTGTGACCACTAAAAAAGAAGCAATACTTTTGTACATGTAGGACCTTTTCCTTTTTGATTTTATCTCTTTGGGATAATTATGAATTTTAATAGGGTTTTTGATTGCAGAAGATGCCTTAAAATCCTTTAGTTCAGTCCCATAATGAATCTCAGAAGAGTTATAGATTTTAGCATTGAGAAAGAGCTTGGAAAGAGGTCTTGCTTAGGATCACACAGAAACCAAGTAGTATAGTAAGATTTGAACTCAGGTCCTCTGAATCTAAGTCCAGCACTGTTTCTACTATATCAGCAGAGTCTCTGGTGGAAGCATGATATAACTCTATCATTGTTACCATTCATAATGAATGATATGATACTACTAGATATCACTGATATTAAGCCCTTACATTCATCAAGTGCTTTATAACTTAAAAAAGCACTCCCATACTCATTCATTCATGTGATCTTTACAATGGTCCCATGAGGTAGCTAGGATAACGAGTATACTGATCATTTTCCATATGAGAAAAGGAGGTCCAGAGAGGGGAATAAGTTTGCCTAGATTCTTAGTGAGAGATTAGAGACTAGAATCCAAGTCTCCTGATTACTACAGCAGGACTGACTCTCTATGGGCATGACTCTCCTACATCCCCTCTGGAGAAGTGAAAGGTGGTCAAGGAAGATAAAAGGAGAGAATCTGATTTCTGAGGTGGCAAGACTAACTCTGTTGATTTGAGACAAGTTAAGACCTAGAAAACCTTATTCCCTCAAAGAGATATGGAAAGATGAGACCCAAAGTTGAATAGAAAATTATCCCTGTTACTGTGCCTATAGAATAACCCCTAGTTATGCACATCCTAGTGCATTTGTCAAGAACACCTGTCTGAATTATGATCAGGAGACTTGGAGAGATTATCATTCTGGGCATTTTCAGAGAATCCATCCATATATCCATGCATCCACCCCTTCAACAGGAATTTATTAAATACCTATTCTGTGTCAGGCACCAGAAATTTCGCAAAGGTGAAAAAGAAAACAGTTCCTGCTGTCAAGTAGCTTACTTTCTATGGAGGAGGGAGAATAATAGCAAATATATCTAGCCTTTGTATAGTGCTTTAGCACTTTACATATGCCATTTGATCTTTACAATAACTACATAGGGTTACACAACTAATAATACAAATACAACCTCATGTAAGGAGCCAGAGAGGAGTAATTAGTTTCACAACTGAGCATATACATAAATTTTAGAAAGGCTGCAAAAAAACCTCAACCTTTTCTTTGGATATCATCACCTGTATAATCTACATTCCTCTGTGACCAGTAGTGTGGTTTCAGAACCATGGACAGCTTCTTGGGCACTTTCAAGCATTCTCCTGGATTTCTAGTCAATTTTGCCAACATTTCACGAAGTAATTGAAGAAATCCCAGGCTCACAGGTTTCAGTGTTGAAGCCCTTCAAACCTAGCCATGCTCATTCTTTCCAACTTGGAAGGAACTTTCAACGCTTTTACTTCATTATAATAGCCTTTGAGACCTCAGGATCACCTCCAGCTCCCAGTGTATTACAGGAGCAAGATATTAGTGGAGGAATAAAATCATTAGCACTAAGTTCTATGGGAGAATTAGGACATAAAAGGCCAAACTTGACGTCAGGACAATCTGTGTTCAAGTCTTGCCTCTGTCTTGCGTTGGTGGTGTAATCCTTGGCAAGCCACTTAACATCTCCGTGTCCTGGGCAGTTTTATAAGACTTAAGTTGCAGGACAAGTTGCTAATATTAATCAGTAGAGGGCATTAAGTCACTGGGGGCTCACTATGTAATGAAATCGTGAAGCTGGAAATAAACAGAAAAGCTCTAGATCACTGCACAGATTTTTATGGTTGCAAATCACATGAGTTCTTGAACTGGAGTCAAGAGAACTGGTTACCTATCTTGCCTCTTCCTTTTACCAACTGTGTCATTGTGGGTAAGTTGAGCCTCAATTTCCTCATTGGCAAAATGGGGATCATAGTATTTACTTCACCAGGTTACTGTTAGCATAGAATGAAAAACTGTATAAAGTGCTTTGAAAATCTTCAATTTTGAAATTATTGTTATAATTTCCATTATTATTTTCTCATTTTCTTATTACAACAAGTGTAAGTATCATTATCCATACTGGAGTGCAAGGGTCCTAGCCCAATGACTGAGGTTCTTTCCATTCCTCTTTGCTCATCATACTGATGACAAGTTGGACACATTCCTGAAAAAGTATTTTATATCATTTCCATTTCTGTAAACAAGGGAAGAAAAAATTCATCCTTGGGACAGCTGGTAACCAGAGGGAAGACTGCCCTCTTAATAGAAGACTGTCTACCTCTTTGCTGTTTGTAGGTTCCCCCACCCACTAAATACCATAATTCTCTTGTGCTTTTTGACACAGAAGTTACTCAAGACAATAAGAGCTGCTTCAGGAAGACCTATGACATGTTCTGTAGACTGGACCAGGAGAAGGGGCCCAAACTGACCAAGGAAGAGGAGGCTGCCCTCAAGATGAAGCTGACAGACACATCAGAGAAGCTTTTGTGGAGAAATGTTGTCAGCATCAATGGCGTCATCCTCCTGACTATGGCTGTCTTCTGTCATGCTTACTTTGCATAGATTCAGCTAGCCCTCTGCTGCGAATCAGGCTCCTGAAGGCCAGTCCCTCATCCTTTCTTCATCACTGAATTCCATACTTCTTTGTTGTGGGAGGGAGGAATACACTTGTAAATCATAACTAAGAATATGAGTGTACATATGTGCACTTAGAGCCTATACAAATGAAAACATTTTGTCATCATTAAATTATGTTTGAAGCAAAATGAAGAAAGGTGCATACATTAAAGTCCCTAAAGCAAGGGGGAAAGACTGCTTTAGTTTCCCTAGAGATTCAGCACTTACAATTGTGCCAGGTGCTGGGAAGATGAAGATAAAAATGAAAACAGTCCCTGAGGATGTGCAGCCTAGGGACTTTGGCTTCCATGAAATTGGCTGCATTTTGACCCTAGGAATCAGAGAAAACTTGTATGATAATTGTCAAAAGAGTTGGGATACTTGGTGATCCTGAGACTCAGAATCCAGAGGCATAGGTTGGAGTTCTGGTTCTGCAATGATTTTCTGGGTTACCCTGGGCAAGTTCCTTTCCCTCTCTGAGCCTCAATTTCCTCATTTGTAAAATGAGGGTATTGGACTAGTGTCTTTCCAAGGACAGCCTTAACAGTGTCCCAAAAGGGAATGGGCTACCTTCAGAACTGATGAGTTGTTGCTCCTTGGGATGTTCAAGCAAGGTGGAGGTAACCACTTGTTAGTCATACCATTATGGAAATTCCTTTCTCATGTGGGTTGCACTAGGTGGTCATTGAGGCCTCTTCCACCCCTCAAATTCTCTGATTTTTTTGACTGGATGGTCTCTGAAAGAAACAGTAGGACTTAAATATCTCCTGTGGCACTGCCTGGCTATGTGACCCCCCTCGCCTTGCTGTTTCCTTTTATTTGTCAAGGATCTTTTGTATTTGTCTCATGTTCTGGAAGGATTATATATCTGTTGTCAATGAAATAAAATGTTTTTGACCATTTCTGAGTCAGGTTCACTGAGTGCATCAGCAAAATGTGTAACAGAATAGCACAGCCTTTAGTCACAGGAACCTTTTCAAGAGAAGAGTAAGTGTATTAAGTGTTGGAATGGGAATCAGGAAGAGTTGTGTTTGAATTCTGCCTCTAACACAGTAACTGTGTGATTATAAGCAAATTACTTAACCTTCATGAATGCCAGTTTTCCTCTCTCTAAAATGGGTATAATTATATCTCTTATGCTCCTCTGTAGGATGGAGAAAAGGTCACAAACAGCATGTGTGAATGAAGGCCAGTTTCAACTGCAGGAGCTCTCCAGATGCGAGGTGTGTATCCTCATTTCATTAATCTCAAGCAGAGATTCCCTTTGATATCTCTTTCCCACCTTAGTATTCATCCAAAGTTCCAACTTATTATAGGCTTTAGAATGGGGAGTGAGAAAAAAACAGAATTCCAGGAATCCACAGCTATCTTCCTGGGATAATCTCTCAATAGACTCTCAATTATTCGATGATGGCTTCCAATTCAGCTCTTCTAATTGACCTAGGGTGACTCAGCTTCAAGAATGATGAACGCAGCAGTTTGCATAGTGGGGTAGGGGTGGCTACATTGGTGGAAATAAGAAAGGAACACATTCTTCGTGGTGATTTGTGTACCATAAATACTTAATAAATGCTTGATGTTGATTGATTTTTGGAATTCCCTATACAGAAGGTAGAATACCATTCATTTGATTCGTAAACATTCATCAAAATTCTAAATATTTTGGTATATTTCTCTGTAAATTTTAAAATATGAATTTCCATATAATGCAGTATGTCTGTGTCTGGCAAACGAGACCAGGAAAAGACTTACTGGATCACTTCATAATTCTCACAAGATAGTGTATCCTGTATTTTTCAACCAATTCCTTAGGGTATTTTGTGAATACTCTTCTATCTAGCATTAAGTTTTTACCTGCATATGTATGAGAGGGGTGTTCTTTTTCACAACAATACTTCCTTTACATTAGCAGGAGAGGTGACCCCACACATAAGGTGGATGTGGTGGTGGTTGTGCAGATGTGTTCACATCCATGACTTAACTCTACCTCTTTCCTAAGGGGGCAGGGCTGGAAAAGCAACTTAGGGCACAACATCTGGATATACCACTATGTGACCATCAGAGCTTGAGTAGTTTCATTTCCATTCAGTTCAGTTTTTAATTTTTCCACTTAGGGTATTTTATTTTTTTTCCAGTTTCATGCGAAGATAATTTTCAACATTCACTTTTACAAGATTTTGAATACCATTTTTTTCTCCATCCCTCTCCTCCCTTCTCCCCAAAGATGGCATGCAATCTGACATAGGCTATACATGTACAATCATATTAATCATATTTCCACCTTAGTCATTGTTGAAAGAAGAATTAGAAGAAAATTTTAAAACCATGAGAAAGAAAAAAACAAAAAAGATAAAATATTCTGCTTTGATCTGCATTCCGACTCCATAATTTCTTTTCTGGATGTGGACAGCATTTTGAATTGCTGAGAAAAGCTAAGTCTATCAGAGTTGGTCATCTCGCATTGTTGCTACTACTGTGTGCAATGTTCTCCCGGTTCTGCTCACTTCACTCAGAATCAGTTCATATAAATCTTCTTGTTTTTCAGAAATCTGCCTTCTCATCATTTCTTATAGAACAATAGTATTCCTTTACATTATGATACCATAACTTGTTCAGCCACTCCCCAATTGATGGGCATTCCTTCAATTTCCAATATTTTGCTTCCACGAAATATTCGCTACAAATATTTTTGTGCATGTGGGTCCTTTTCTCTTTTTCATGGTCTTTTTGGGATGCAGACACACTAGTGGTATTGGTGAATCAAAGCACATGCACAGTTTTATAGCCCTTTGGGCGTTGTTCCAAATTACTACAACATTTATCATTTTCCCTTTTTTGTCATATTAATCAATTTGATTAATTAATTAGAGTTGTTTGTATTTCTCTAATGAATAATGACTTAGAGAATTTTTCATATGACTTTAGGTAATTTTAATTTCTTCATCTGAAAATTCCTTGTTCATATCCTTTGACCATTTATCAATTGGAGAATGACTTGTACTCTTATAAATTTGACTTATTTCTCTGTATATTTTAGAAATTAGACCTTTGTCAGACTGGCTGCAAAAATTTTTTCCCAGTTTTCTTCTTCCCTTCTAATCTTGGTTGCATTGGCTTTGTTGTGCAAACCCTTTTTAACTTAATGTAATCAAAATTATATTATTTTGCATTTCATAATGTTCTCTTGTTTTCTCATAAATTCTTCCCTTCTCCACAGAGCCAATGGATAAACTATTCCTTGCTCTCCTAATTTCCTTATGGTATCACCCTTTATGTCTAAATCATGTACCCATTTTGACCTTATTTTCGTATGCAGTGTAAGATGTTGGTCTATGTCTATTTTTTGCCATATTATTTTTCAGTTTTCCCTGAAGTTTTTGTCAAATAGTCAATTCTTATCCCAATAGTTGGAGTGTTTGGGTTTATTAAGCAGTAGATTACTATAGTCATTAACTATTGTGTCTTGTGTACCCAACATATTCCATTGATCCACCCCTCTATTTCTTAGTCTGTACCAGATAATTTTGAGAACTGATGCTTTATAATGCAGTTTTGGATCTGATACAGCTAGGCCACCTTCCCTTGCATTCTTTTCATTAATTCCTTTCATAGTTTAGACCTTTTGTTCTTCCAGATTAATTTTGTTATTATTTTTTCTAGTTTTATAAAATAATTTTTTTTGTAGCTTGCTATGGCACTGAATAGGTAAATTAATTTAGGTACAATCGTCACTTTTATTTTATTAACTTGGCCTACCCATGAGCAACTGATATTTTCCCAACTATTTACATCTGACTTTGGAGTGTAGGGTGTGTTCATGGAGGACCAGTATCTTTGGTGTGATGCCTGCTGAGCCCTTTTTGGGGCTCTTTCCACCTTTGGTGTCCACCTGCTCCACCCAATTCTTACCTGTGGCTCCAAGGAGCTACAGTATGCGCAGTGACCACACTCTGGTAAACCATTTCAGCAGACGGGCCAAACCGGGTTGAAGGTAACCAAGGGACCTCAAACCCATTGGTGAGTTAGGGGTGGTGTCTACCCCAAACATGTGAAGACTTCCCCTGGTGGAATGGGTGAATGAGAACAATTTGTTCCAATGGCTATGAAGGAAGATGAAGCAGTGATGTGGAATGCTTAGAGCTTGGTTAGACACTGAAGACACCAAGGTCATCCACTGCATCCTGAGCCATAGCCAACTGTCTTGACTCTGTCCTGCCACTGGACTATGATGTTTCTGAAGGATAATGAAGCTGATGACTTCATGCAACTCTGCCTCTCTTAAGTCCAACTTACGTATGAATCAAAAGTCATCACTCATACCATTATACTATTATATCTCAAAATCCTGTGGTGACAGGCAAGTGATAGAGCAGCAGGTGTTGATACCCTGGGAGCTGTAGTCACAACCCTGCACACAGGTGGCCCAGGTCACAGGGTCGTTTCTCACTGGAAGCATCAGTGAGACTTCACAGCCCCCTGGGTGTCTGAGCAGCCTTCTAAGTATCGCACTGCTTACCTCCTGGTGTGAAGAAGGAGGATAGAAAAGGTGCCCTAAAAATTGTCTGCTTTCCCAAACTTGGACTGATTAATGCAGCAGGTGGGGATTCTTACTCTGTGGTTGAAATACAAAAAAATGTACGAAAACATCTTCAAAGATGATTTCACTCATCATTGGCACATGGACTATACCCACACTTATAGACCACACAAAATGCAGTAGACCTGAAAGACAAATTACTCTTGCTGCAAGAGAACTCAACAGGTTTTGCCCAAATAGCAGCCCTGAGTGAAATAAGGCTGGCAGATAAAGGACATTTTACTGAAGTTGGAACTGGATACACATTTTCCTAAAGTGGCCGCAGTGAAGGGGAGTGCTGTGAAACTGGCCTAGGTTTCAAAATCAAAACTAATCTAGTCAGCAAGCTGGTCTGCCTGCCAAAAGGAGTGAATGACAGGCTCATGACAATGCAATAGCCATTTGCAAGAAAATGGTATGCCACCATCATCAGTGCCTATACTCCCACCATGATGAACCCTGATGAGGTCAAAGAAAAATTTTAGGAAGACCTGGAGGCCCTTATCATCAATGTGCCAAAAAGGAAAACCTTACAATCCTGGGTGACTTTAATGCTAGAGTAGGCTCTGATTACCAGACTTGCAGGGAGTCCTAGGGAGGAATGGAGTTGGAAACAGCAACAGCAATGGTTTACTACTGAAAACTTGTGCATAAGATGACCTCATCACCAACACTGTCTTCCATTTACCTAAATGCAATGAAACTTCATGGATGCAGCAAACATTGGCATCTAATAGAGTATGTGATTGTATGGAAAAGAGACAGACAAGATGTGGGAGTAACAAAGGTAATACTAGGTGCAGAGTGTTGCACTGATCGTAGACTTATTCTTTCCAAGCTAAATATTTTCATTCTTTAAAAGTGCTGCACCCAAAGCAAAATGACTACTAGAAGAATTAATATCAACAAATTAGAGCTCTTCTCTGAGTGTGCCTGAGTCTTTGGATAGCAGTTGTTAAGGAAAGTGAATCCAGATGTTGGTACTCTCTCACTTTGATATTTTCCATTTTCAGGGTGCTGACCTTTCCCCTGAATAAGTAGATGATGTTAGTAGGGATAAGAGACCTCTGACATAGAGGAGACCTCTGATACCAACCCTCGTGAGAACACTGGAACACTGGATCAGAATAAATATTAGGAAAGTATGGGATTTAGTGGGACTGGGATAGTTGTCTGTTATTATATTATTTTGCTGTACCCAGAGCCCAGGCTGGAACAGCCCCTACCCATGTGAGGCTGAGGTAGACAAGTTGCTCTGGAGTTGGGGTGGTGTGAGCCAAAGAGAAAATCTGGGGCAGAAGCATTTGGAGCCTGCTGTACCTGCACCCAGGAAGGAGCAAGGAGAGCTTAGAATGGAGCAGCCCCCTCCTCCATGAAGTGAAACATGGAGCAGGAGCAGAGAGTTGCCTGTGTGCAGACCCTGGCAGGAACAGGGAGTGGTCAGCCCCTGGACTTGCAGGAGGAGGAACCCTGGAGCTCAGGACTCAGTCCTTGGTCAAGATGAAAACTTTGCAGCAAGGCAGGAGCAGTGAGTATGCTTTCTTGCTACATGCCCCTGGGATGTGTTGGGACCCAGGGGATGGAGTTGTCTATGGTGGGATGGGAGAAGTATTATAACTCCAACAGGGACTCATCCTATTGGCTTTGTCACCCAGTCACCCCTCAGGACTTGGAAGCAGGGGCTTAAGCACTGTTAAGACTTGGACTCTGTGGCTCATTCAAACATATGTGCACCTGAGCGTGTCAGCAGAGTGGGGAGGACACACCCCCAAGAGGACTTTACCTACTGTGACCTAGGGGGTGGAGTGTGTGGTGTTTTCTGCTACTCCCAGAAATGTGCTGTGTTAAGGGAAGACGCTGGCCTGTGACTGCCTGAGTTGTATAAGCCAGTGTTTTGGAATAGTACCTGAGTGAGGAGGTAGTTTTCTCCTCAAAGATTTTGGCCCCCAAAGAATGCATAAGGTAGGGGGTATACTATATTATGTTCTACCAAATGGTATGTTTTGTTTTAGGCCTTGTGTCCATATATATTGGAGGTGGGGCAAAGGGCAAACTACGTTTGTGTCTGTTTAAGACCATGTGGCCACCCTGGTGATAAGTTGCTATGTTATTATGAATTGTGGATGCTCTAGTTTATAGACTCAAAGTTTAGTTTAGAATTAATAGAGTGTTTATTATACTTATTATACTATGCAATTTGACCCTAAATATACATGAGTGTGTATGTATCTCTCTCTCTCTCTCTGTATCTGTTTATTCACAGCAGATATTCTCATATCTCATTGGCATTACAACTGTCCCAGAGATAAAAGTTCTTGAGGCTGGTTTCAGATGTAGGTATATTGACAATGTTGTTATCTTTTAAGATTGTGTTTTGATCTTCCTTGCCACCACAGTAACTCTCTATGGTTAATGTTCATTTTTGCTTTCTGCTTATCTTTTTTGCCTATTTCCTGACTTGTAAAGTTGAGTTCTTCTTCTGGAGATCAGAGGACACTGTGCCAAACGTCCTGTTCTAGGGGCCAGGAGCCCAGTCCTTGACTTTGTGCACTGGAGTCTCAGGTTCTGGCAGCTGGGGGCTGTAAGGGTTTGTCAGCTTACATGTTGCTGAGCTGTGTTCCTATTGGTGGTGTGTGGAGTACGCTGAGGCCAAGTGGTGTTTTTCTGAATGTTGCTAGGGCTACACATGGAGGCTTAGCAGTTGGAGGATGCCTCTCATCTAGGGTTGCACCAAACACATGGTGGTTCTCTGAGTTGGAGTTCACTAGTTTCCCTGTCTTTGCTAAGGCATATGGGAGTCCTGGTGTTAGTGTTTGCTTGCTCCACTGCACTGGGGCTCAGAATCTGACACTGGTTTGCTCAAGTGGAGCTTACTTCTGGCTGACTGGGATGCTTCCTGTCTTAGAATGCAATCCCATTTTACTCAATCAAGATGGACCTTTTTTGCCAATCCTCCAAGTTTCCTGAGCTAAAAGACTTCTCCACTCCATCTTTCTGCTGGTTCTGCTGTTCCAGGATATTTTATGGGGTGTTATTTTCTGGTTTTTCTCAGTTTTGCTGGGTAGGTGATTCTTGGTTTTAGTCCTAGTTCCTTTGACTTCTGGAATATCCTATTCCATGCCCTTCGATCCCTTAATGTAGAAGCTGCTAGATCTTGTGTTATCCTGATTGTATTTCCACAGTACTGGAAT
>CM053773.1:242127935-242184899 GCA_028658325.1 Potorous gilbertii
AAAATAACTTTCTATGGTCTTATTTTTTTCCCTTTTCTGGGCATTTTCCCAGCCAGTTACTTGACTTCTGAGATTCTTCTCCACCCCCACCTAGATCCTCCCAGCTAGTGCTTGGGGTCTGAGATTCAAATGCTCCTCCCCAGTCTTAGGGCTTTCAGCGGCAGGCCAAGCTGCTATTCAGGGTAAGATTAAATCAGGTTTTCAGGTGGGGACAGGGCCACCTTCCAGGCTCAGTTCCCTCAGGGGGTTTATGAAGAGACCTTCTGTAATGGAGCTGCTGCTGAGCTCCTGCCTGCTCTGGGAGCCTCTGGCCACCGCTGCCTCTGCCACTGCCTCCCGAGGGGACCTGAGTTATGGAGACACCCCGCTCCCCTCTCAGTCAGCCCGGAAGTCTCTCTCACTGACCTGCAGCCCCTGTTGGTTAAGAGACTCCCAGGGCACCGGAGATTCCATCCCTGAAGCCTGCTCAGATCTGCTCCTCCTGGGGCTGCGCGGCCAAGGTAAGGCTGGGTTCCGCTCTGGTCCCATGCATGATGGACCTTTGGTGAGGGTTTTCAGGCCTTTCTGGAACAGAAATCTCCTCCACTCTGTTGTTCTGTCATCCACCGCTATAGAATTTGTTAGGAGTTCGTCTTTACAGATATTTTATAGGCTGTGGTTTCAGAGCTAGCATAAGTGTGCCTTTCTACTCCACCATCTTGGCTCCTCCCCATCTATTTTCTGGTTTTTCAAAGGTGAATTTGGGGAAGGGACAGTGATTTACTGCTTACTCTGCCATCTTGCCCCCTGGAAGGGCCAATTTAGTTCTTATATGTGCAAAGGAGTTAGAATACTTTGTTAGAAGTTCCCCTTTTAGTCTTGTACATGCACTGGTAGCACTTGCCTATATTGTGTAGCCCTCAGTGCCTCATCCCAAATTTTTTCACTCTAGTCTACAGGTATGAAAATTTCCATCTTTAATCCATTATTCATCAATGGCTCAGGCTCCATCCCATTTTATACATTCATTTCATTTTCAATTTGTATTGCACCAGAAAGCTTTCTGGATAGTTTATAGTGCAATTCATGCTCTGCGGTACTTATCCCAACTCCTACTTGTCCTGCTGTGTTGAGTCCCTAGAGTGAGGCAACTATATCTCCTCAGGATTCTAGGGATAGGCTTAGAAGGTTAGGGAGGGTTTCTTTCTTGTACTCACAATATCCTCTCTGGTATACTTCTCTCCAAAATTATTAGTTGCAAATGAATTTAGTTTTTTATTAATTCTAGTAGCTTCTTGACTTGTTCATCATAATCAGTCTTGACTGATCATGTCACATCCATGCTAGTTTTAAGTAGCTTTTAGAAAAGAGTATTTACTAAGGTGGTGCAGTAGGAGCAGTTAGCACAAAAGGCCCCTTTTTGCTAATTCTGTGATAAATGAGTCCATCTGTACATACAGAGTCCAAGGGGAAGTAAGCTCAGACTTAGAAAGCACACATGAAACAAGCATAACTTATAACTATTGGTTGCTAAAAAGTATTTTTCTCCCTTTTGTAGGAGTGTTCAAGAAATTTTCCTCACTCGTAGTGTAACCGCTTTTCTGTGCTCCTTGTGGAGATGTAAACACATCTCCATGCATCATATCTGAGTGCTAATGTTCAGGGAGGTGGGGGATAATGCTAATAAGCTAATAGAACATTCAAAATTTTTTGAAGCTTAAACAAAGAAGGCAGAGAAAGAGACCTAGGGTGGGGAAAAAAACCAAGGCTTCTTTCTTCACACTCCCTAAAGGATTCCTCCTTGAGGTTTTGTTGGAATGCCACAATTACTCTAATCTCTGGAATATTGCTAGCTCTTAATTGGCCTGATATTTTATAGTAGATCTGCAGAATGTGTCACGGTTCCTATGAAATCTCATTCCAGTTCCTAGGTTTAATCTAACATGTTGGATCAATTGACTAAGTTTTATTCTCACCTGTTGAGGTTATCCTCAAGGCATCTAATCACTTACTTTAAGTGGGATGGGTTGCTCAACTGAGTCACACATATTCCACCCTTACAATACATTGGAGTAGTTTGATCTAATGTAAAAATGTGTAAGATAAAAATGTAAATTAGAAATCTTAAGGAATTGACAATTCAGTGCTTCAAGTGTGGTCTGAAATCTCAACAGGAATATAACGATGATGTCACCCCAATGACTCTGTCGATTGTCAAGTTGGTAGGCAGTCCCACACTTTCCTTTGGAGTCAACTAGCTCTGTCAATGCATGTGTCATCTAGGCAGACTTCTCTGGAAAGTACACTGCCAAGGTATTAAAAATTTCTCCATTTATTGAAACTGATGATTCCATGACATGATGCTTCCTGGTGGAGAACCTGTGTCTTCTTGATGTTGATTTTTATGTCCAAATTAGCACAAGCAGCAGAGAATTGATCCATACTTTGTTGCACCTCAGCCTCAGAGGATGCACTGAGTGTACAATTATCTAAAAACAAAAGGTCATGCACCAACTCTCCCTTTATTTTAGTCTTGGCTTGTAGTCTTTTTGACTTGAAAAATTTATCGTCAATGTGGTAACTGATTTTGTTGCTGTGTTCGTCATCACGGAAGGCATCTGACAACATAGCTGAAAATACCATTCTAAAAAGCATGAAAGGAAGCACACAGCCTTGTTTCACTCCATTGGTGACTGAAAAAGCTCAAGAGCATCATTCATTGTCCAGAACCTGGGCAAGCATGCCGCCAAGAAATTGACATACAATACGGATGAATTTCTCTGGGCAACCAAATTTTGACATAATTTTCTAGTAGCATTAGCAGCAGGAGCCGGAGCAGGAACAGTAGCAGTCCTTGTTATAGTTGTAATGGTTGTAGTATCATGGAAGAATTAGCTAGCATTGTTATAGCATTTTGAGGTTTACGAAGCACTTTACAAATATTATTTTGTTCAATTCTCATAACAACTTTAGGAGTGAAGTTCCCTTATTATCTCACTCTTAAAGATGAGGAAGTTGAAGCTTATTGAGGTTAGTTAATTTGCCTACAGTCACATGAATACAGGGATAGACTGGTAAATGTTGAACAACTGACTCCCTGAAAAAAATTTGATCATGACACATTTAAAAGTTCAATCTCTATTCTTAACGTTTTCTACATTATTTTCTTAAGTCTAGAAAATCTACACAATCCAGAAAACAATAAATCTAGCTCTAACTTGTAGCATTTGCCAATTTCTGAGATGCAAATGCTCACACTGAACATTGAACAGTCTGACACCCACTTCTGAGTACGTGAGGCTGAATTTGAACTTCAGTCTTTTTGATTTAGATCTAACACTCTGTGCACATCTAGTTGCCATTGGTGAGAGCTTGCTGATTGATGGACTCAGATTCAGCACATACAGAAGTGACTTAAATACTATCTCGGGCCTCCTGGACTTTAGAGTGCAATAAAAGACAGAAGGCATGTACACAAGTAAGCACTAACATATTAGAACATCAAAGGAGTCCAAAGCTCAAGCAGAGCAATTTACCTTATCACCCCAAGGGAATCACTTTCAGTAGAATCTGGGGGACATTTTTGGAGGAGGTGAGATTAGAACTGAACCTTGAAGAATGGAGAAGTCCTTTACAAAACTCAGGGTATCTGGACAAGGGGATGCCTGATGGGAAAGAAATGTCTGAGGCCAGGTGGAATTTAGGACTTCTTGACTTCAGGGTCAGTGATGCCTAGTTTCCTCCAAATCAAGGTCACAGGAAGGTGGGCTCAAGGTCTACATGCAAAAGAAATGTTGCTAGGGGTTCCTGAGTCTGGGGATTGCTCATAGGTCCTCTGTCCCAGAGGATCCTCTGTCCCCATTTACCATACAGAATGTAAGAACCAGGAGGATTCTAAGAAAAGAGAATTTCAGAACTTGGAGGACCCTTAAGACAAGGAATTTCATAGCTGGGAGGTCCCTTAGAATAGAGAATGTCAAGACTTGGAGGGGCCTTTGAATATGGAAGGTCAGAGTTAGGAGGGCCTGAAAATAGGATATGACAGAGTTCAGAGGAGCCTGAGAAAAAAAAGACCATTAGAATTGGGAGGGTCACACAGCTAGTAAATGTCTGAAGCAAGTTTTGAACTCATATCTCCATGACTACAGGTCTAGTGCTCTATTCATTATGCTTCCTAGTTTCATAGTCCTCTATCTCTGCAAAGAAGGGAAGGTGGTGAATGTTCTTGCTTTTGGGGCAAAGCTTTGTCATTATAATTGCATCATATCCAGTTTTTTTTGTTCTTTCTATTTACATTATTGCAATGGTTGTAGAATAGGTTGGTGGTTGGGCTGAAGTCAGAAAGTCATTTTTCATGGTGTCTGATTCTTCATGACCCCTTTTGGGATTTTCTTGCAAAGATACTGGAGTGGTTGTCATTTCTTTCTCCAGCTCATTTTACAGATGAGGAAACTGAGGCAGAGTTAAGTGACTTACCTACACTTGTACAGTTACTAAGTGTCTGAGTCTGGATTTGAAACTTGGGAAGATGAGTCTTTCTGGCTTCTGGGCTAGCCTCTGGAATATTTTTTCTTCTAAATGATGAGGCTCCAACTTGCACTAGGAAATTTGAATCAGGAAGAACCGTTCAAACATGGCTGATGACACTTCTTTCTTAGCCCCAAAGGGAGAACCGGAAGTGATGGAGGGGGGAGAGGGAGAGAGGAAGAAATGTCAAAAGGAGAAATATCAATTTGAAGTAGAAAGTTCTTAACAGTTGGAGTTGTTCCAGAGGGGACTGGGATGTCTTGGGAAGTAAGAGGCTTCCCTTCTGGAGGTTTAGGAGCAAAAGTTGCATGAGTATTCCTCAGATTCATTGGTCTAGCAAGAATAGTACTGAATAGCACAGAACATGAACAACCATGTTCTGGTTGCCTTTTCTGACTCTGATTCCAGTGTAGACCTGCTGGGGTGTTCATTCAAGGGGGATCTCAGAGACCAACCGAGCAAGCAGGAATTCCACGAGAGTCTGGTCTTAAACATGGTCAATAAGTGATCATCCTGAATCTTCTCTCTCTTTTTCCCTCACTTCTAAATTTATTCTTCATCTTCTCCATTATATCCAGGCCCTTTGACCATCACTCCTTCTCTAGCTTTCCTTTCCTCGCTTTCAATTCTTGAAATTATGGTTGGTCAGCCTGATTCTCTCAAATCTCTTTCTCCCTTGTCCTGTCAATGTTCATGCCTCACCAAACCCCCACCATTTACCTCCTCTACCTCTACACCTCAGCTGCTGAACAGAGTTAAAGAAAGTCATGCAACTGAGCCAGCTGAGTTCACTACAATTCCCTAACCTCAACTGGACTCTCACACAAAACCGATTTTCAGATCTGTTTACATTTATCCCAGTTAACTTTTATAGTAGCAGATCTGATTCATTGTTCTAGCTTGTCAAGGCTCTTTGGAATTGTTACTGTGTTGTCTGATATGTTAGCTTTCCTTTCTGTGCTCTTCCTGAACCTTAGTTTTCTAGTCTGTAAAATGGGATTAGGATCACACAATCAAGGATTCAAAGCTGGGAGTCCTCTGAGAACTTGAAGGTCTTGAGGTCCACCCCCCACCTTACCTTATATAAGGATGTGAGATGCAGAGAGAACAAGTGACTTGCCAAAGTCATGCAGTTAATAAGTGGCCTTGGGAAAGTCACTTCTAGGTTTACATAGAACCATAGTATCTTAGTGTTGTTACGTTTGCCCTGCTCAGACTACATAGGGAGGATTGTGTTCAGTCCTGGCACCACAGTTTAGGTAACACATTGATAAGCTGGAGTGTGTCTAGAGGAGCATAGTTAGGACAGTTAAGGACCTTGAGTCAATGTCATGTGGTTGTTGTGTTTACTCTTCATTCTTGAAGAGTACCATGACATCAAGATGATGACTTGACAACAGTTGACTTTGATTTGAGTGAGGGAGGGCTGTGCAAGGTCACCAACCTCCCTTTCCCCTCCTGAGCCATCTGGGTCTAGTGGCCTGATATTCATCAGGCCTACTGCAGATATTCCAGGATGCAATGTGAGACTCTGGCACTTTCAGGATAAAGTCTTGTCACATTCTCACTTGGAGTGAGATGCACCATAGACATTTTAAGTTACTTAAGGGACAGCCCCCCTCCTCAATATCACGTAGGGATCCAATGAGGGAACAAAGCAGGGGTTTTCCCTATAGAAAAAAGACTCATGATAGCTTCATTCTTAAATGCTGTTTAAACTGGAAGGCTGTCCTGGGGAAGAGTGACTAGATTTGTCTGCTTGGTTCCAGAGGGCAGAACTAGGAAGACTGGGACCAAGTCAGAAAGAGGCAAATTTGGGTGGAAAACTTCCTAACAAGGAGACTCTCCCATGGTGGGTGATGACTATGATGTCTCCTCTCTTCTTGGAGGTCTTAGAGCACAGGCTGGGTGACCATTAATAGGGAGGAGATGAGAGAACTTTGAATGGATCAGAGGACTGACTGTCTCTGAGGCTCCTTCTGGTTCTGAGATGCTGTGATTTAGCTGAAATACAAATCGTAAAATGCATGAAGCTCTTCACGTGTTTGTCATGACAAAGGGCCAGTAAAATCTCTGATCAAAGATTGAATGAGTGATCGTCCAAGGGTTGACCCCTTTATCATTGCTCAATGGTGTGCTTCTTTCACTCCCCTCGTTAGACTTCAGCACCATTTCCAAAGGTGCTTGAAAAGCTCATAATTAACTTTGGCAAAGGAAGACTAAACACAAACAGGGTTTGCTTAATTTTCCCAGGTTTATGAATAATATTTTGTTGAGATAAAAGTCTTCAATCATCACACAGGGCATCAGTTAAACAAACCATTAAATTTAGGAGGAAAAGGACAATAAAAACAGTGAAATAAATGAGTGATCATTTACGGGTATTATCTAGAGAGTAGCTCTTGGCTATCAGAAATGATAGGCAGGAACATATTTATTTACGGGTACAACTTCAGTACTCACTTCAGTGCCATCTAAGGACAATTCTAATAGTATTATAGAACATCATATCTGGGAGGGGACTTTGAATAGAGAACGTCAGAGCTGGGAGGGGACTTAGAACATGGAACATCAGGGCTGGGAAGGGCCAAAGAGTAGGGAAGGAGAAAGAACAACAATGTGAAATAATACATGTAAAGTGAGTTGCAAACTTTAAATTACTATGTAAATATAAGTTGCCCTCCTCATCACCATTCATTCTCCTCTTCCTCTTCTTCATCACCAACTTCAGTGTCATCCACTCACCCATCCATCTTCATCCTTATTTATTCATCCATCTGTATCACCATCACCATGTAGTCATCTATCTGTCCATCCTCACCACGTATGAATGAAAAAGCATCATTAAGTCTTTATTGTGAGTCAAGTACTATGCTAAGCTCTGGAGATACAAATGCAGGGCAGATGGAAAGGTCCAGAATTCTAAAGCATGAAGTAGTGGGTCAGATGGGAAGACCCAGGGGTCCTTATGTTACTTAACTAGGTCAGATGACCATTCTGAGGGACTACATGGTGCAGTCATCTATCCATCCATCCTCATTATCTATTCATCTACTTATCTCTACCTTCTCCTCATCACCACCTATTCATCCATCCACTTTCCTTGCTATCTCGTCATCCTCTTTTTCATCTTCACATTCATTTATCCACCTACCCATCTATTTATCCATCCGTCTTCATCATCATATACACTTCTATCCATACTTGTCATATTTATCTATCCATCTCTTCTTCCTCTACCTCCATCTATCCATCCATCCTCCTCCTCCTCAATCCATTCATCCATCTTCTTCCCCATCCATCTGCCCACTGGCATATGCATCCATGTATCCATACATCGAATGTCCTTGTCCTTGTTCTCCTCTTATTCATTGTGACTATCTACTCACAAATTTCTGTGTCCTTAACAAAATGTGGTACACAGGAGTGAGAATAATACTATAGACATGCTCTGATGAGGGCAGATAACAGGATGATGCCATTTTCATTTTAACCAACATCATCATTATTGTCATTCTTAAACTGGGCCATGAGAAGGTAATCAGGCAGGAAGTATACATTTTGTGAATGTCAGAGACCAGGGAAATGGACATGGGCTAAGGCCTCCATGAGTATCAGAAATCAGAGACAAATTCTGGGTCTGGGCCTGGGAAAGTCAAGAGACAAAACCCACTGGGACAAATAATCCCAAAGGACACCAGAGGAAGGGAGTCAAGAGGTAGAGGCCCAAAGAACTTCAAGAACTGAGAAGCTAGGCCAAGACAGGCAGAAGTACAGGATGAGAACTCCAGGAAGAAGATGCTCAACCTGAACCAAGTTTAGAATTGGTTATAAGCTTTTTATTCAGCTCCTCATGTAGTCATTTCAATCCATATCTTGCAGATGAGGGAAAGTGAGTGAGTGCTCCAGACTGAAAACAAAATGACAGGGAGATCAGCAGATGCTGATAGATGCTCAGTTAGACAGGTAGGGAGTGTGAAGGGGGAGTTTAAGGATAGTTACCAAAAGAAGGAGAGAAGGATGGAGGATGGTGAGAAAGAATGCAGTTGTCCTCTATCCCTCATTCTGGAATCCAAAGCCCTCACTGTTCTTATCCATGGCAGGCAGGTTGGCCTCTGCGATTTATTTTGTTCTCCTGTAGACTCTGGGCATCCTGTTGCTCAGCTCCTCCATCCTTACATGTTCCAGTAAGTAAAGAGAAGTCGTGAGGAGTGAAAGAAAGGTCTCTAGGGTTGGAATCCGAGGACTTGGATTCAAATCCACAATTGGGTAAATTGCCTCATCAGGGAAATGAGGACCAAAATGAATTGAAAAGGTAAATTCTTGATGTCACTGCTAATTTTGTGAACAGAATTCTGCACTTGGAGTCAGAGGAGCTGGGATACAAATCTGGTTTTGCACCTTACTTTGACCTTGGACAAGACATTAAGTCTCTTTGAAGATCAGTTCTCTTCCATGGAAAATGAGGCATTTGAGCTAGATGGCTTCTAAGATTCCCAAATCAAAGCAGACAAACACAGGAAAGATGGATGGGGAGCAGAGAAGGATGCCATGGAGGTGGTCTGGCTTTAAAGTAGGAGGAGGTGGGGCCAAGGAATTGCTTTTCAACCCTGTCCAGCTCAGTAGACCCTGCAGTATTCTCAGTGGACAGTGCCTAGTTCTGAATCTTCCTGCTTAATGGTCACTTCCTCATCCAAACAAGAAGGAAATCTCCACTCTTTAGGTACATGACCCCTTTAGAGAAATCATGGAGCTTGCTAGTTTTGCAGTATCCATGTTCCAAATGGAAGAGTATTAGGAAACAGTCTGTGACTAGATTGCTGAACCTAGAGTCAAGAAGACCTAAATTCAAATCCTAAACCCTTTCTAGCTGTGTGACCCTGGGCAAACCATTTAACCCAGGCCTGCACAACCTGTGGCCCTTGGACTGCTTGTGGCACACCCAAGGATTTCAGATGCCTCGCAAAAAATGTAGAGGAAAACATCCTTTGTATGTATAGGAAATCCTTTTGTGTTTTGCAAGTGGCCCTTGGTTCACAGTCCTTGGGCAGCAGGCCTGACTTAACTTCTATGTCAGTTTCCTCATCTGTAAAATGATGACAGTATCAACCCTTCAGGGTTTTTGTGAAGATAAAATAAAGCAATATTTGTAAAGTGATTTGTAAAGCCTTAATGTGGTATATAATTGCTACTGATGATGATGATGATATCATCATATTTATGGATTAGAAGACTTGAACTCTTTAGGCAAATCCCTCAACTTCTTAGGCTTCAGTCAAGCCAAATCAAAGCAACAATTTCCCTTTTTTAAGCCCCTGTTATGTTCCAGGCACTGTGCTAAGTACTAGGGATACAAAGAAAGGCAAAAGGAGTCTGGAGATGAGCTCTGTGGTCCTCAGTGAGGTAGTGGAGGCTGGAGCAGAGTTGGGATCCTGGAAGAAGAGAAGTGGAAGCAATGAGTCTAAGGAGCAGGTATGGGCAGAGGTGCAAGGACAGAAAGACTGGGTTGGGAGTCAGCGAGGGAAGTTACAGAGCTGGAGATCTTCGAGCTGGAACTGACTCAATGGCCAGACAGGATGACAAGTGTGGAAGTCTTGGAGATTCAGGGAGCACAAGGTACAATAGAGTGAGAGCTGTTGAGTGATGGATGCAGAGCAAGGATAGGAATAGGGGTGACACTTATAAGCTAAGTGACCCTGGCCAAGTCATTTTCAAAAGAAAAAGATGGGGGATTTGGAGTAAATGATTTCTGAAGACCCTTTCAGTTCTAAATTTATGAACTTATATTCATAGGTGCTCTCAGAGGAAACAGTATAAGGGGCTGACAGGCAGGATGAAGACTGAGGCCCATATGATATGAGTTCAAATCCTGGCTGTCCTGCTAACCCCACATTGATCTTGGACAACCCCTTTCTGAGGTTCTACATAGGTCTCAGTTTTTCCTCCTGAAAAATTAAGTGCTTGCTCCCTGAGATTGCTTTGAATTATAAACATGATGACATCCTGTGACTCCTAGTCCAGAGTTTAGCTCTTTCCTCTGGAGCCAGAGGAGGATTAAGGCAAAAAGTCGAGCCTTTTGTCACTTTTTCTTAGGACTCTGTCAACAGATTAGCACATCTCTGTGAAGAGAAACCCCAAGGTTTAGCTGGTCTGACTTTTCAACTAGGCTGGGTGACAGCTTGGCTGTGAGGCTGCTGTACTGGACCTTTCTACTCTCTCCCAATGAGAGCTTATGGACAAGTCAGAAAGGGCCAGAGAATGAATAGGATGAGGAGGGGATTAGAATTCAGATCACAGGCGTTGGTTATCTTTGAGTACCTTGGTCTCCTTTGTTTTAAGCCTTTACAGAATGAATCTGACCCAGGCAGGAGACTTCAGGAGTGAAGGGGCAAAGACAGGGGAGTGCTGAGCTATAATGGCTGAAAGAGGAGTGGTGGAGCTGTGTTGGAGATAAGCCCACAATTAACTATCATAGGAACCTTGGAATGTGACCAATCTTCCTGCCTTTCCCTTGAGTTTATTCGGTGATCCCCTTGGGATTAGGAGTCAAATGTCAAGTGACTTGTCCAGGGTCACACAGTTAGCTTTTTAGAGTCAGACCTTGCACTCAGATCTTCCTGTCCTTAGCTGGAGCTGTCTAGCCTTGCTTTTTTAGTATTACAATGATTATGATCAATACAATAAATAAATTTCCTGTCATTATTAATGGCCAGCGTTTAGGTAGCACTACAAGATTTGCAAAGGGTTTTATATTATGTCATTTAATTAAGGGGAAAATACACACACCCCAAGACAAACATAATAGCTACTATACTTGGTAGGTGCATTGGCAAGGGAGGGATAAAGGGCCACGTGAAGAATGCACTGATCACCTGGAGAATGGGCAGAGGAGGCATCGAGGATGGGGAAGGACCTTGAGACCACACCCTTTGAGGATCCTGAAGGAAAAGGCAATGCTAAGCCTGGAGAAGAGAAAGCTCCTGGGATCTGTGTTCTAGTATCTAAAAGGCTGCCAGGGGGAGGAGGGATGACCTTTGCTCTGCCAGGCCCCCCGGGGTGGGGGTGGGGCGCCACAGGGAGTAAAGTTGCAAAGAGACCGATTTGGGGAGGATATCAGGAAGAACTTCCTGACGTCAATAAGCACTGTCCCAAAGAGTAAGGGGCTGCCCCCAAGGGAGGTGGGAGGGCAGGATCTACCTCCCTGGGGACCTTTAAGCAGAGACTGGCGGTGTTAAGAGGGGATCCTGGGTCTACATGGGAGAGTGGCCAGGCCCTATTATGAGGACCCCTTCCCTTGAGGCTACATTTGTTTCTCTTGTCCAAGGAGGCACTAACTGCTGTAGGATCAGGAGAGTTCTGACTGGTCAGAACTGGGGGCTCAAGTTAGAGTTTAATTCTGCCGGCGTCGACGCCGCCCCTCCTCCCCTTAATTCCTCTGGTAGTGAGGTTGGAGGACGCTGGAGGGTCCAATCCTTGGTCTACACTCTTGCTGCCTAGTTTACCCTCCCCCAAACCTTACCCACCACTTCCCGCCGTTCCTGGGAAGCACTCCCCCTTCCTCCTCCGCAGCCCTCCAGACAGACCTCTGTCCCTTGATGGGCCACTAGCTGAGGAAGCTTCCCCCTTCCTTCACCCCCCCTCGCCCCTCACCACCTGGGTACTCCCCTCCCCTCCTCTGCTCTTCTTTCATTCCCCCACAGGATTCTGCCCTTCTCCTCTGCCCTGCCCTCCTTCTCTGCCCTCCCCTCGGAGGACCGGACCGGGGCTGATCATTAACATGTACGGTAGATGGAGCCCTGGCACAGGAGCCATAAAGAGGCAGGCTGCGAGCCCCGGGACTGCACGCGACGATCTATCTGTCTGTGTGTGAGGACCCGCCTGACCGGGCAAGGAAAGGACCCGCTACTGCCACCATGGACGTCACCGCGAGCCCCAGCATCTCGACGGGGACCTCCGCGCCTCCCCTCGCGTCGGACCGCATCAAGAATGCTGCGGACATCTCAGTCATTGTCATCTACTTCGTGGTGGTCATAGTCGTGGGGCTATGGGTACGTGGGAGACCCAGACCAAGGGCAAGGCATGGGATTGGTGGAGGAAAAGGGGCAGAGCAGGGAGGAGGCAAGAGGGTTGAATTTTGAGCTCTCTCATCTACAACGCTTTTTCCTTGGGGACAAGCCCCTTCCCTTTGGGTCTCGGTTTCCCCAATTGTAAAATGAAAGGGATGGCCTTCTGCCTCTGACATCTCGCGTCCTAACGTCCCTCCTATCTCTGAAGTTATGCATTGTAAGGTCATCATGCTTGGATATCCTCTGTTCTAAAGTCACTTCCAGCTCTAACATTCAGTGAGACTATTCTTTGACAGTGGAGTTTTAGGAAATGGAGGTGAAGGTGGGGAAATTGAGGCAATGTCATTAGTTTATTCCACCGGCCACTGGCCGGTTGTTGCCTTCTCCCTTTCCTCAACAGTGGACAGGGCAAGGCATTCAATATGCTAGATTACTAAGGAGAAACAGAATGCCTGAGAATGAGGAAAAAAGTATTCAGTGGGAAGGGGGAAGATAGAAGGGAGGTGTGTGTGTGTGTGTGTGTGTGTGTGTGTGTGTGTGTGTGTGTGTGTAGTGTAGTGTAGAAAGGACCTAAAATTGAGAGTCTTATTATCTGATTGCAGTTTTGTGGGACTTTGAATAAGTCTCTTCCCCTCTTGGAGCCTGTTTCCTCATATGTCAAATAGGGGATAATCTTCCACACCATCTAATCTTGCTGTCTTAAGGGAAAGGCTACTGTGAATCACTGAGCTTCACAGAAGTGAGACATATCTGAGTTTCTCCTTCAGGCTTCATGTTCCTCATCTGTAAAATGAAGAAAAACCATGCTTTTCCTAGTGAGATGGCTGGCCCCAGAAAGTAGTGGATTCTGTCAACTATAGGTGTTCAAATGAAGGTTGAATGACTGCTTAGGATCAGAGATTTACCAAGGGACTTCAGCGTTATCTGCTACAAACCCCTCATTTTCCAGATGAGGAAACTTAGGCCTGAAGTGAGGTGACTTGATCAGAACAATAGATAATAAGTATCAGAACTGGGATTTGAGTCCAGGTCTTCCAATTGCAAATCTAATGTTCTTTCCACATTCGAGCAGAACTGACCCACCCCTACTACAGACAAATACTTGAAGGGTGGGATCTCCAGGCAAAAGGTACTGCATTATCCTTCTATAGCTCTCAAGCTCCTAAGCCACTGTCTAATTCATATGATACAGATATCCCCTCACCTACCTGCACTCACCACCTGTCTCAGGCATGCCCCTTCGCAAGTCCTTTGCATTCTCCTGTCTAGTCTCCTCCCCTCTCCCATTCTGTTGTTCACAAACTCCGCTTGGTCCCAGACTTCTTCTTCCTGCCCTGCTTCTACTTTTGGTACTTCAGAGAGATCTTGCTCATCCTCCCTCCCTTCTCCACCTAAGGGACCCTGCATTCCTAGTCATTCTTTCCAGGACTAGGTGAACTTTATCTCCTACTTCCAGGAAACTGGTCCAAGAGAAGGAATGGAAATACTCCTCGATACCTATCAACACTCCCAGACCCTCCCTCTGCCACCATCTCTCTGCTACTTCTCCTCTGGGATTTATACAATAAATCCCTTTCCTCCATGGAAAGTCTGACCAACAGCTACCTACTGGCCCGCAGGAGTCCAGCACCTGGTTCAAGGTCTTCTTCTCCATGTCATCTTTCCCCTTATACTTGGGGACTCCAACATGAATGTTAATGGCCTTTTGAGTAGCCCGGACAGCCTGGTCACCAGTCTTCTTGACTCCCATATGTTGCTTCTCTATTCCACACAAGACATTTCATAGAGGAGAGTTTGAAACAGAGCTTAGATACCTGTAAAGTTCAACTCTTTCATCGTACACATCAGGAAACTGAGGCAAGTTAATTGATTTGTCCAAAACCACACAATAGTGATCACCATAGTGTTATTACCCAAGTGTTCCACTTTCTGAATGGAGAATTCTGAAATTCCACTGTGTGAGACCAGCACCTTCTATAAACATTTCTCTCTTTGTCCCTCTCTCCTCCTAAGTCTATTCCCCATCCTCTCCATTATATCTAGGTTCTTTGACCATCACTCCTCTACCTTTCCTTTCCTCCCTTTCAATTCTTGATATCATGGTTGGTCAGCCTGATGCTCTCAAATCACTTGCTCCCTTGTGCTGTCATGCCTCACCAACCCCCCACCATCCACCTTCTCTACTCTCACAACTCAATTGCTGAACAGACTGAAGAAAGTGGTGCAATTGAGACAGCCGGGTCCACTTCACATCATGTTCCCTAACTTCATCTGAACTTTTGCAGAACAAAGCAATCCTTTTACTCCTCCCTAGTTGAATCTTTATCTCACTCTCCCCATCCACTCTTCCAAACCTTCTCTTTTCCGCTTGATCCTCTCACACTTCCCTCATTTACCTGCCCAATCTTGCCAGTGGAAGACATAATCTCTAGATTAGAGAGTTTCTATGAGCTCCTTCTCCTCAACCGGTTCTCCTCTCATATCCATCCTTTTCTCTTCACTTAGTGTGATCCCTCATGACCTTTCTTCTTTACTATTCTAATAACCTCTTCCCGGGTCTCTCTTCTTTCAGTCTACTCCCTCTCCATTCTATTCATCCATATGGCTGCTGAATTGATACAGATAAAGCACAGATTTGATCATGTCCATTCTTCTACTCAGGAAGTTCCTGTGGCTCCCTATTGCCTCTAGGATGAAACAAAATCTCTTCTCTTTGACATTTAAAGCCTTTTTACAATCTGGCTCCAGCTTCTCTTTCTGGGCTTATTGCACGTTATAGCTCACCATGCATTCCCCAGTTAAGTTAAATTTGTCCATTTGCACTTTATTCACTATATTTTGTTTCCTATCTCCAAGACTTTGCATAGCCTGCACCCCATGCCCACAAGGTGCTGCCTGATTTCCTCTGTCTCTTAGAATCTTTTCTTCAGGATTGATTCTGGACCCCTATCCAGATTCCCCAGTTTCTGATCCCCTGCTTATAAATCATTCTGCATGTATCTTGTGTTTATTTACCTGCATTAATGTTGTTTCAAGATCAGATGAGGCAGTTCATGTGAAGGCAAGAAGAGCTGTTCCCAGGAAAGGCTTTTCTCTCCCCAGGACTGGACAGCTGTGCCAGTTACCCTGACCCCAAATCAGTCCTCTACACTCCATGCTGAGCTAAGGGCAACAATGAAGCCGTGTCCTTTCCTCTTTTCCCACAGAGTAAAAATGTAACCAGCAGCAGGAGTCAAAATTCTCCAGATTCCACAGGGGAACACAGCACTGAATGTCTTTTATCCAAAATATTAATGTCCAATTTGTAACCCTCCAGGAAACATTCTGGACCTTGGGGATAGGAAATCTGGGTTTGAGTCCCTACTTCTGCCATTTACTAGCTGTATGACCAAAAGCAAGTCATTTGTTCCTCTCTAAGCTTCAGTTTTACTCTAATCAAATGGAGACACTCCTCTCACATAACGTGATTGATTAGAATCACTGAAAATCATAGAGGGTTGGAAACCACCTGGTCCAAATTATACTTGAGCAAGTAACCCTTTATTAAGACACCCACTGTCATCTAGCCTTTGTTTGAACATCTTCAGTGTGGGAAACACCACTCTGTCCTGAGCGACAGTGTGGAGGCAAAAGATGTCAAATCCTGCTTCTGATGCCTACTAGTGCCTCCGAGTGACATTAAGCAAATCATTTCACCTCCCCAAGCCTCAGTTTCTTCAGCTGTCAAGTGATGACTTGGGTAGATGGCCTTTAAGCTCTTTTCTAGCTTTGGATCTATGATCCTAAGTCATTTAAATTTTCTGCATCTCAGTTTCCTTACTTGTTAGGAGGCCATCTAGTCCCATCCTTTCATTTTATAGATAAAAGAAATTGAAGACTAGGAAGGATGACAGACTTGCCCAGGGTCACAGGTCACAACAGAACCTAAGATTGCATTCGGACCCCAGGTCTGTGACCTGTGCTCTTCCTAGCGTGCGTGTGGTGGGGTCATTAACTTAATTCAGAGACTGAGTTATTTACCTGATGGGAAGGGCATACTTGAATGGATTTTGAAGTTTGCTGCTGAAGGTGGCATGGGAGACTGCAGGGTGGCCTCAGAGTTTGGTATAGACAGTCTGTTCTTGAATCCTCACTTACTGTTTCTGGACCTCTGGTTCCTGTCAAATGAGGTGGTTGGACTTACAAGAGTGCTGTGATCCCACAAGGCTATTGCTGTGTGGAAAAGTCACAGGGGCTTAGAGAGCTCATTTCTTTTCCTTTCTTTCATTAGACCAGGAGAGAAACGCAGGACAGACTGGGAGAGGGCCTAATTTTCTCTGAGAAGCCTCTAGAGAAACATTGCTTACCACTGTGCACAGGTGGGACATGAAATCGAGTCATTAAAATAGGGTTCAGTTAGCCAGGCAGGTCCTCTAGAGCAGGGTCCTTCATCTCTGTGTCACAGGCTCCCCCATGGGGCAGTCTGGTGAAAGCTATGGATCCCTTCTCAGAATAATGGTTTTTAATGAATAAAATAAAATACACAAGATTACAAAGGACATCAATTATATTGAAATAAAGATTTAATCTTTCCTCATGCAAATTCCTGAACCCCTTGAAATCTATCCTTGGGCTCCTTGGGGGAGTCCAGGTTAAGACTCATTAACTCTGGAGGCTAGCTAGTCCCTTCTGAAGGTATACCATTTGTTGGGTACTACTCCTCAGCTGGAAGGGTTTTTAGAGTCTAGCAGGAGTGGGGAACCTGAGGCCTCAAGGTCACATGTGACCCTCTAGGTCCTCAAGTGCAGCCCGTTGACCAAATCCAAACTTCACAGGACAAATCCCCTTAATAAAAGGGTTTGTTTTATAAAACTTACCATTGTTCCATTTGTCCTTCCTTCTCAAAGAGGACCATGACATCAAGAGGATGACATGACTTGCCATTGACCTTGATTTGAGTGAGGGAGGGCTGTGCAAGGTCACCAACCTTGCTTTCTTCTCCTGAGCCATCTGGGTCCAGTGGCCTGACATTCATCAAGATAGCTGAAGATGGCCCAGGAAGGCTGCACCCAAGGACCTAGAAGGCCACATGTGGCCTTGAGGCCACAGGTTCTCCACTTGGTTTCCAGTTGTTCGGTTGTATCTGACTCTTTCTGACATGAAAAAGGTTTTTTTTTGGCAAGGATACTGGAGTGGGTTTGCCATTTCTTTCTCCAGTGGATTAAGGCAAACAGAGATTGAATGACTTGCCCAGGGTCACACAGCTAGGCCAGATTTGAACTGAAGTCTTCCTGACTCCAGGCCCAGAACTCTATCCACTGAATCACCTCTTCACATTAAGAGAAAATATTATTGGACGCATGTTTGAAAAGCCAATCAATCAGTTAATAAATATTTATTAAAGGCTTACTGGGGGTCAGCAAGGTGGCTCTGTGGATAGAGCACTGTGCTTGGAATCAGGAAAACTTCAAATCTGGCTTCAGACACTCATTAGATGTGTGTCCCTGGGCAAGTCACTTCACCCTGTTTGCCTCAGTTTTCTAATCTGTAAAACGAGCTGGAGAAGAAAATGGCAAAGTACTCCAGCATCTTTCCCAAGAAAATGGGGTTGTAGAGAGTCAGACACATTGAAAACAATGCATCAGCATCAGCAACAACAAAAACTCACTGGCTGCCAGGCACTGTGGTAAGTGCAAGGGAGGCAAAAACCATAACAAAGACCAAAGCTGCCTTCAAGGAGCTTATATTTCACCTGCAAACGGTCATGTACATTAAAGATAAATACTGTGTAAAAAGAAGGTCCTCTCAGAGGGAAGGCTGTAGCTTTGTGAAAGACCTTGCAGAGCTAAGATTTGAGTCTTTAAAGAGTTCAGAAAAAGTAATGGCGGAGGCAAACACAGGAAAAAATTCAGGCAAGGACAGGAAAAGGTACAGAACTGGGAACTAGATAGTCCTGTGTGAGGAACAGTAGGGAGTCCAGTGTAGCTGGAGAGGAACAAAGTCTAAGATTGAAAAGTATCAGGGGAGGTGTAGGGCTTGAAATGCCAAATAGAAGACTTTCTATTTCATCCCAGAGTTAATAAGGACTGAGCCACCCAGGTAGAATTCAGACATCTTCCTGACAACCTCAGCAGTAATCTTTACTTAATTTAGCTTCGCATTTGATCATCTGAACTTTTGTCAGAGACACAGTGCTTCTTACAAGGGCTTTGTTCTTTTCACAATATAAATAATTGAAACCTGTTTGAAGAGAAAGGAGACCAGAGCTGGGGGGACGAGGAAGCTAGACTGGATGACTCCTTCTGAGTGTTAAGATTTTGTTATTCTAGGTTTTTGAATGAAGTCATACTGAGATAGAGTACAGGTCCTTGAATTGGAAGGACCTGAGTTCCAATCTGATCACAGACACTTGTTAGCTGCATGATCCTGGGCAAGTCACAACCATACTTGCCTCAGTTTCCTCATCTGTAAAATAGTCTGGAAAAGGAAATGGCAAGTCACTCCAGTATCTTTGCTAAGAAAAGCACAAATGGACTCATGAAAGGTCAGAAAGAACTAACTGATCAAATAACAAAGACTGAGATTTGTTCATACCACAATATGACTGCATGTTTGTGAGAAGAATCTCCCTTTATTTCTCTTGGGGAAGGGTTCACCTCTCAGCAGTCAGTGGGCCAACTCTGTTGTTTCTTCAACTCTCTTATATCTTGTATCCTATTTGTTCCTTTCTACCCAGGCTATGCTGAAGACCAATCGAGCGACAGTGGGAGGCTTCTTCCTGGCTGGTAGAGACATGGTGTGGTGGGCAGTAAGTATGTCCCACTAAATCCCCTTGTTTTTGATTGGAACAGTGACTTTCTATAGCCTCTCCAAAGCTTCAAGTTTAGGAGGACCAGATCAGATTTGAAATAAAGGAGAGAAGAGAAATGCTGGGCTTCCCTTCACCCAGATCCCAATTCACTTCTCCTTTGTGTACTTGTTGAAAATGTAAGTGAGATACAGGGGAAAGGAGACTTGGGATCTTTCCCAGTGACCAGGAGAGTAATAAAGATGGGAAAGAGGGGGATGTGCTTGAGGTGAGGTATTGGGTTCCATTTACCTTCTTCACTGTTATTTCTTGGTCCAGGATTTTTTCAGCCCCCATTAGGGACTCAACAGAAAGAAGAATGAAAAGAAGGGTCATATGATAGCTTAGTAGACCATGAACCAATGACAGGCAAAAGATTAGCCAGGGCAGAAAGGAGAAGCAGCCAGTTCTTATGGCAGAGAGGAAGGAGCCCAAGCCACCAAGCAGGAATAACTGACCCAAGAAAAGATAGATTTGAATCTCACCTAGTTGTGTGACCAAGGGCAGGAGCCCTCCCCTCTGGACCTCAGTTTCCTTCTCTGTAAAAGGAGGCAGTTGAATTAGATTTTCTCAAATGTCCCTTCCTGTCCATGGTCCTTAATTTCTATAAAAGTCTCTGATGATTTCAATCTGATATCAGCATGTTTGTCCTCCCATTTCCAGATTGGTTCCTCTCTCTTTGCCAGTAACATTGGCAGTGGCAGTTTCGTGGGCCTGGCTGGGACTGGTGCAGCCTCAGGAATTGCTGTTACTGTGCTCGAGACAAACGTACGTGATGCATCCCCTGTGTTTTTCTCTTAAACCTACCAGCCTCCTCCACTCCCCGCCCCCCACAGGGAGCACTCCTTCTTAACCTAAAGGAATCCATTCAGCAAGTCAGTCAATGAGCATTTGTTAAGCTTTTACTGTGTGCCAGACACTGTGTTGACCACTGAGGTTTCAGAAGAACTTATTTCTTTATGAGGAGACAATAGGTAGCTGACTAGATCCATCCAAAATATATAGGGGGTAGATGGAAGGCAATGGCAGAGAAGTGGGGGGTGGGGAAACCTGGGAGGGAAGAGGCCCAAGAAAAGTTTCCTATGGAAGGTGAGACTTGAGCTACTTAGAGGAAGTTATGGAAGCTCAGAGTTGGGCATGAGAGAATAGAGCATTTCTGATGTGGTGGAGAAGCCAGCGAAAATGTCTGGAGTTTGGGGGTGGGGTGTCTTGTGTGGCACCAGGCCTGTTTCTTCTACTGTAAAAGAAGGAAGGTGGATCATGTGACCTTAAAGTTCCTACCAGCTCTAAATGATTGCCTTATTTAAAAAAAATATACTTTTTCTCACAACACCTTCATCTTCTAGTGTATTTTGTCTTCTCTCCTCTCTGAACCAGTTGCCCCCCAAACTGAAGAATAAAAGAGAAAAAATTTCTCAGCAAAGCCAAGGAGCATATCAGTCAATCTGACATGTTTGCAGTGTTCCTCATCCATAGTTCCCCACTTTTGCGAACAAAGAATGGAGGGAGGTGCAGTCTTCTGTTTCTTTTTGGGGACCAAAGTTGGCCAAGTCATCACATTCAGTTGGGATATTTCTTGTGCTTCTTTATATGGGTCTATGATCTTTAGAGTTCAAATCCAATGCTCTCTTTCCCACCTCAGTCTGAGGGGCTTTATCTTTTCGACTGAGGAAGCTTCCAGGGAGCAGGTTGGCAGATACAGAGGTGGATGAAATGAATGGGAGCCTGGGATCCATCTCTGTTCTTGGACTAGACCATCGAGGAAATCCAGAACTCCAAATCACCAAAGAGAATCAGTTGCACCACATGAAGTTAGGTGTCCACACCAAATATGCTGGAAATAGAGATGCCAAACAGGGAAACCCTGGAAAGATTTTTGTAGGCTCAGCCACATTTTGAAGGTCGAATTTCCATTTAGTTCTTAAAGAGGTCTGTTCATGCTGAACTCTGACAGGTTTCTTGAGGGCTACTACATCACTGCCTTATCCTAAACTGGGAGAAGGATTCATTCATTTATTTGTCTATTCAGTCAATATTATTGGGTGCCCACTGAGGTAGAGTTCTACCTGTGTTGGGCACTAAGGGAGAGAAAAGGCTTAAATAAAATGACATTCCCTTATGTCCTATGAGGAGGAAATAAAACTATGATCAGTTGTAATAATATGCCCTGTAGGCACTGCAATACTCTGACTCAGCCTTCAGGTCACAGATGGAGGTGCCCTATGGCCTGACATGAACTTGACAAGAGTCAGATCAGGTTGTTGGGAATTCTGGGTGGTCAAGGACAGGGCAGGGCAGGACAGGGCAGGGTAGGGCAGAGAGGACACCTCAAGACCTCAGTGAGATCTCAGCCTATGTAGTTCTGTAGGGATCCAAGGATGGGCACATATGCTCCCTGCTCTGAAAGGGCTGCAATCTGCTTGTATGTTGAAGAAGTTCATGGGTGCTGGCAGTAAGGGCCATTGGGGAGAGAAAGAGATGTTATTTTCTTTCCAGGCTTTCTTCCTTCCCATCTCTGAGGCCCCTGACTCCCTTAACACTGGGATTAACCCCTAAGTTCCTTACTTACACCAGTGGCAGCCTAGGGTCTCTCTCTCCAGAGACTTATGCCTCTCTCCGGATCAGTCTATGGAAAGTAGACAGTGTAGTTCAGGGGATAAAACAGGGTCCCTGGTGTCAGAAGACTCATGTTCTAATTCTGTCTCTGATACTACCTGAATGACCTTGGGTTTAATCCTTCTGTGCCTCGGTCTCTGTAAAATGAGGGGACAAGACTAGACGACCTCAGAAATTCTTTGAGCCAACATGTACAACTGCAAGCAAGTCTTTTCTGTCCCTCAGTTTTACCATCTGTAAAATGAGAGGCTTCTACTTGACAGCCATAAGGGACCTTTCCAGATTGGCAGAGTCAGAATGAGGCTTGTGTGAGGAAAACTTTCCTAATAATGAGAATTGTGGGTCATTCTGCCTTGGGAGATAGTGAGCTCCTCCCTCACTGGATGTGTGCAAGTAGAGGCAGAAAGGACCACTTGCTAGGAATGTTGGAGAAGTGATACTTGGTCAGGTCTGGATTAGACCAGAGATCTCTGAGGTCTCTCCCATATTTGACACTCAAGAATTCTGAGTCATCTGTGCACCCAAACTCACGTGTCTTCTGGTCCACTCCCATATACCTCTCTGTGGACCCTGATCTCAGGGAATTGCCCCTTTTGAAAGAATCTGATAAACTAACTCATGATAAAGTGTGAACATTTGTTCACTTATAGACTTCCAGCTTGATGACACCTCATTTATTCAACTGGAATTTTAAAAATAGCTACTACGTGCCAGGCACTGTGCATGGTGCTGTACATGTAGAAGGAGGATGAAAACAGTCCCTGCCTTCAGAGAACGTACACTGTACTGGGAAAACAGCACTCTCAGATATGAGAAAATACAAAGTAATTTTAGGGGGTCTAACATCTGGGGGAGGGAGGAACCAGGAAGCATGTAGCATTGGTGTGAGTTATAAAGGATGCTAGGAATCATCCTTCAGAGGCAGAGGAAGAGCATTCCAGGCATGGGGAAGAACTTCTGCAAAGAGAGAGATGAAACATGGAACTTATGTTTGAGGGCTAGTAAGTCAGCCACGACAGCAGTAGAGACTAGGAACCCGGGGCAAAGAGAGGGAGAGTGACACACCCAGCCAGTGAACATCAATCAGGACATGAACCCTGGTCTCCCGATTCTAGATCCAGAGTTCTGTCAATGATATCACGTTGTATTCTACATTACTCAAGCCGGAAAGATCTTCTAGTCCAATCATCTCCTTTTACAGAAGAGGAAACTGAGACTCAGAGAAAGTAATGGATGAGACCAAGATCTAATGTGTCCCTCCATCAAAAGGTTGTTTTCATTTTGAAAGATGAATCTTAAAGACTCCCTAATAAGACTAAAAATGTCACACTCAAAGGAATCACTTCCTCAAGGTGCAACCCATTTTGGCCTCATTGATTAAAGCTGTAAGAGAGTTCTTTCTTGGCAACCATATTTCCTATTGTCCTTTAAATTTTGTCATATGATTATTAGGTGAATAGAGGGGAGAAAACCAGGATCTTGGGGAAAGCATTGGTTGGGCAGGGATGAGAAGATAAGCCTCATTCCTATATGATCTCTCCTTGTTTTTTGCAGGGTTTGCCATTGCTGCTGGTTCTAGGCTGGTTCTTTGTCCCCATTTACATCAAGGCTGGGGTAAGTACCCAAAGGTAGCGGCTCTTTCTCCCCCAAAACTCTACACCATCAATTCTCAATACAACACACTTGAAAGGCTATTTGCTTATCTTTATATAATGCTTCAACTTTTCCAAATCTCTTTAGCTATAATAACACTGGAAGATGCATGTGAGATTTTATTTTGTCTTCTTAATTTCATAAATGAGGAAAACTGAGACTCAGAGACACCAAATTACTTACCCAAGGTCACATGAGAGGCAGGACTTGAACTGAGGTCCCTGGCTTCAAATCTCATGTTGGGATGATGCCTTCCCACTCCAGCATCAGGGAAATGGAATTAATTGGACTTCTGCACAATGCTTCAGAAAGGTCCCTATTCCTCCAATCCTAGTGCCCATTGTTCCCATGATGCTTTGTGGTGCAGTGTGACTCTTGCTTCTTCCTACCTGTGCAGGTGGTGACTATGCCTGAGTATCTGAAGAAGAGGTTTGGAGGGAAGAGGATTCAGATCTACTACTCTGTCCTTTCCCTGTTCTCAGCAGTGGCCATGAGAATCTCAGTGAGTCCATGTTATCTCTGCATTTTGATAGAATGTAAGTTCCCTAAGGGCAGGTATTGATTCCTTTATTTCTCTTTATTTCTGTTGCCTGGCGCAGCTCCTGGCACAGAGTATGTGCTTGGTAAATGTTTGTTGAATTGAATTTGGGGGCTGCTACCAAATGTAGAAAGCCTGGTGTGAGAGAGCTGGGAGCTATCTTTGGATATCTTTAAAATATTGGCGATCTGGTTATGTGAGTTTAATAGAAAGAATTTCCATATAAGGAAGGGCGAGCTGTCTCTGTTCCTAGAACAGAGAACCAGGGGCTGGCTTGTTGAAGGATAGTTAATTGATCCTATTCTGCAAAATACCTCTCCATAGGTTCTTGGTTGGCTCTGTGATTTCTCTCATGACATCAGAAGCCCCCAAGATAGCACTCTGTTATCCCCAAGGCTAGGGAAGGAAGTGGAGCTGGCTGCAAGTGAACTGCATGTGAACCCTTTTAGGATTTGAGGGGATTGGAACTGGAATATTTAAGGAAGAAGATTTGCTGATTACTGCTGATGTATTAGTAGACTGGGCTACCCTTGGTATCTTTCAGTGAATTCCATTGGCTTGGGAAGAATCATGGAACCACAGAAATTAGAATGTATCTTAGAAATGATATAGTGCAGTCTACTCATTTTTATTTTTATAGATGGGGAAACTGAGACCTAGAGAGGTTAAGAGGCTTGCCCAAGGTCACACAAACAGCAAGTAGCTGAGTGAAAATTTGAATTCATGTGCCCTGGAACCATTTCTGGGCTGTTTCCACCATCATGCACTACTCTACAATGATTACAAGAGAAATTTGTTGGATTTACTGAACTCACTTTTTCAGTTTCTGAGAATGATCTCTCAGGTGACTTTCCAGGTCTAAAATGTTATGATTCTTGGAAAATTACCTTCTTTATCTAGTCTATCTAATGTCAAGTTCCCAGGTCATGTACTTGTCTCACTCTTCACAAGAAAAATGACTGGTCCAGACATTTGTTTCATAGCTATATTAGGCTGCCCATGACCAAGTCACAGCCTGAAGGTGTGATGCTTCCCAAATCTTTTACAACCAACATTTAATGAGCCCTAATTACCAAAATGGATGAGTTTGGACCAGTCCTTTCTTTTTCTTGTGCTTCAGTTTCTCTCTGTTGAATGAGGTGGTTAGAAAAGATTAGTAACCATAAAAGTGTAGTCTGAGAACCCTGGGGGTCCCCAAGACCCTTTCAGGGGGCACATGAGATCAAAATTATTTTCATAACAGCAGCTAGATGGCACAGTAAATACAGCACTGGATCTGTCTGGAAGTTGTTGTTCAGTCAGGTGATCATATTTCAGGTTTTCTTGGCAAAGATATGGGAGCGATTTTCTATTTCCTTTTCTGGCTCATTTTACAGATACAAAAAGGGACTTTCTCAGGGTTATACAGTTAGTAAGTATCTCAGGCCAGATATGAACTTAGAAAAAGGAGACTTCCTGACTCCAGGACCAGCACTCTAACCACTGTAAAGCCTAGGTGCTCCTTGTTTCAAAGACCTGAGTTCAAATCTGAAGTAAGCTTCAGATGCTTACTAGCTATGTGACCCTAAGTTATATCTAATGTCCCTTTCAATTCAGACATCCTGTCCTGTGTTCCTAAGCCCTGCACTGACACAACCAGGGGCAAAGTTGGTGGTATTATGAGTTTCCAAGAACAAAGAGGCAGCTCTCAGTCCCTTTCAGCTCTCTCAGTCTATAAGCCTGTAAATGCCCAAACACATGGCCTAGATAGTAAGGAGAGACCAAAATATTAGTTATTAGTTTTCTCAGAGGATGAACTGTCCAGCAGAAGAGTTTTAATTTTCTCTTCTAGACTGGAAAGAAATGTCAGAAGCTGCAAAGAAAGACAGATTCTGGCTATGTCAGGAAAAAACTTCCTAATGGAGTTGTTCGAAAATGAAATAAAATAATCATAAGATAAGAATCTAATAATAAGATTCCTTATGGATGCTTAGCTCAGTTGTCACCTCCTCCACAAAATTTTCTTTGATTTTTCCCTCAAATATTCCCAGAGTACTTTGCCTGGATCTCTTGTTTGCCATCACCTCAAATTATACTTGTGTACACAACCTGCCTCCCCAAGTAGATGGAAGATGGGAACTATTGCTTTTCACTCTTTGGATGGAGCTTAAAAAATGTTCATTGAATTGGATAGAAAATGGGCCCCTAGTCCCTGGAGGTCTTGGAGCAGAGCCTGGATAACTACTTGTTGGAGCTGTTATAGAGGAGATCCTTGGTCAGTATAGGTCTATCAGTCAACATGCATTTATTAAGTACCTACTCTGTGCCAGGTATTGTAGTAAGTGCAAGTTAGATTAGGCAGCCTCTGAGGTCCCTTCCAACTGTGGAAGCCTGTGTTTTCATGGCTAGGGAGGTAGCAGGCTCTCTGTCCTTTCCCTTGGTTAGAACTGGGGTATTTTGTTCAGTTCTGGGTGCCATAATTTATAAAGGACTTTAATAAGCTACAGAGTATCCAGAGAATAAGCAGGATGAGGAGAGTCAGAGGATCATAGGGCTAGGAATATCGTGTGAGAGGAGACACACAAGGTGAATGATGATAGGGAAAATGAGAAGCAAGGCAACCCATTCCACTTTGGAGAGCTTTTGGGTATTAGGAAGGTTTCCTTACATTGAGCCAAAATTTGGCCTTCCTTCCAACCTTTAGCATTTCCTTCCAGCCAAGTGGAAGAAATCAGATCCCTCCTAAGTAAATTCAATTGGCACTGAAGTCTCCTCTTCTTGACTGACCAGACAACCCTCCATACCACATGTATGGGCATTTTTAGACTCATAACTTCAGAACTGAAATGACGTCTGGTCCAATCCCTTCAATTTACAGATAAGGAACAGAGGTATAGAGAGGCCAAATGACTTCCTCTATGTCAGAGCTTAAGGGTCATCTATTACAGTCTTCTAGCTTTAGAAAAGAACAATGAAACATCATAGGGTAATAAGGCAGCAAGAAAAGACTCAACAAGTTGTGGTATATGAATGTGATGTAATACTACTGTGCTATAATGAGCCGCTTGATTTTAGAAAAGACGCTGAAAGACTTTCGTGAAGTAAAGAAGAGTGAAATGAAACCGAGACTGTTGTATACAGTAAAAGAAATATTGTTCAAAGAACAGCTTTGAATGACTAATTCATCTTGAATATCATAAATACTTAAACCAACAATAAAGGACCCATGAAGGAAGATGCTATCCACCTCCAGAGAAAGAACTGATCAATAGAAGGATATTTAGTATGTGCACACAGAGATATTTGTGTTTAATTGTAGCTTTCTCTAGCGTGTGGTGGGGAGGCAGGAAAAAAAAAATAAGTTCACAGCAAAAACAAAAGAAAATTTAGAAGGGAGAATGGAAATCAGGGTAGCTTTGAAAGCATCATGGAGCATTTGTTAGATAGTTGTTATTTTGTCCATGCTTTTATATCGAATTCTCTGTGTTGTTCTATGTACATAAAAATCTTATTATTTTCTCTTTTTGTATTTAAGTTCAAAACTAATACTTTTTTTAAAATGTTTAAAAAAAACTTTAAAAAAGTGAAGGCAGCAAGGACTAGAATCAGAACACCTTAGGGAAATGATAGCTCCTCTCCCTTCTGACCCAGTCAGCTCTATCCAGGGAAAGTGCTAGGCATTAGGGCCACAGAGACAAAAAAAATTATGTTATCCTTGCCCTTGACAACTTAAGTTGTATTGGAGAAGATAATGAGTATGCTTATTTGATAGACAGATGAAGCATTAGCCTTGTTCAACTTTGCCCAGTGGGTAGGAGTAGAAAGAAACGGAGGAAGCCCTAGAAAGGCAGATGCTGGGGTGATAGAGGGAATAACTGCTTAAGAGTTAGAGTTGTCCCAAAGGGGAATGGGGTGTCTTCAAGCAGAGCCTAGAGGAGCACTTGAAGGGTCCACTGAAATGGGGGTTCATATTCTGCTATGGTGGGATTCTTAACCTTCTTGGTGCTGTGTTCCCCTTGGCGGTCAGTTTGGTGAAGGCTTGGAATCCCTTCTCAGACTCAGCTTATGCAATGTTATGCAATGGATAACATAAGATACATAACGGTTACTAAGGAAATTGATCATATTGAAACTGAGTCATCTGTCTCATCTATCTCTCCATTTCTGTATCTACCTACCTACCTACCTATCCATCCATCCATCCATCTGTCCATCTGTCCATCTATCTATCTATCTATCTATCTATCTATCTATCTATCTATTTATCTATCTAATCTATCTGTCTGTCCGTACGTCTATCCATCCATCTGTCTGTCTATCTATATTATCTATCCACCTCTATCTACGTCTATGTCTATGTATGTATCTATCTATCTCTCTATCTAGCTACCTTTCTGTCTTTCTATCTACCTATCTATTGTTCATGTACCCCACGTTAATAGGGTTTATGGTTTGAACTCAGTGGTTGCCAAGGTCCCATGAATTCTTGCTCTCTGGAATTCTGGACAGAGGTGAGACTTGAAACAGGTTCTCCAACATAGGTAGTAGGATTTGAGTAGGGAGAGAGGGGAGAGCAAGAGGCATGTGTCACCCCCTCATTTTGTGCTTCTTGGTACAATGGCAAGACCCTTTCAGTTTGGAGTTAAGCCATATGAGCAGAAGTGTGGAGGTGGAAGTGAGATGGGGGCCAAGAGGAGTTTGGTCTTCCTAGGTCTGAGAGTTCATTAGTGGGGAGTAGGGAGTGATTAACAGTGGATGGGCAGGTGAGGCCAGATTGTGGGAGGCCATAAATGGCAACTCCCCACTGATAATGTTGGAGTGGCAGCCACACAAATGGAAGTTTGCCCTTGCCTCAGTTTGTGGTGAGAGGTATTGATAGATATTAATCTCAAAGACTTGACCTTTTGTTCATTTTTTCTGCCCTTGGTGACAAGAGATTCTCATTAAGTTCACTAATTAAGTCACAAATTCCAATGTGACTTTAACCTTTTCATAGAATCATCCTAGTGCTGGTATGGACCTAAGCCTCTTGTCCTTTTACAGATAAGGGAGAAGGTCCAGGCTGGGAACTCATTCAAGGTCACATAGTGTAAGCAGAATAAAGGGAGGTTTATTTGGGAGTGCACATTGAATGGTGAAGACATTTTACCAGAACCCTTGAGCTTGGGATCCAAAGACTTATTTCCTGCAACACTGATTCTGTCACTCACTGGCTGTGTTTCTTGGGCCAAATCACTGCATCTTTCTCAGACTCAGACTCAGACTTCTGTAAAATATGGAGCTGGCACCTGATGATCCCTGAGTTTTATTTTGCTTTCTGTGTAGACATGCAGAGTTGGTAAACAAAAGAAAGAATGTTATCTCCTAGGGCAGAGAGAACCATTACAAATGCTTTAGCTGTTAAGAGGCATTTCAAAGGGCAGGGATAAGGGCAGGGTGGAGGGACCAGTAAAGACTGTTGTGTTTGTCCTTCGTTTTTGAAGAGAACCATGACATCAGAGAAATGATTACATGACCTGCACTTTACTTGGTTTTGAGTGAGAGAGGGCTGTGTAAGGTCACCAGCCTCACTTTCTCCTCCTTAGTCATCTGGATCCAGTGACCAGATGTATTCATCAGGATGATGGTGGCCCAGGATGCAATGGGAGACCTTGGCCTTTTAGGCTAAGGCCTTTTCAGGTACTCACTTAAAGAGAGGTAATGCCTATTCAGTGAATGGACCTCTTTAAGAAGTGATAAAATTTAAGAAGTGAAAAAAAACTTTGATAAAATATCTCAACTTCTTAGGTATTTACTTTCCTCCTTGGGGAAACAAGGGCTTTGAACTAAGGGTCCTCTAAGTCCCTTCCAGTCCATTCAATGACTCTATCAATCCTCCTGCTGACACCCCATCACATCACAAAGTGACCTACAAGTCTAAGTATATGGCACAAGAATTGAAATTTTTTTTGACAAAGCAACATGTCAAAGGTTGTATACTGAGGCAAAGATGGGCTGCATTTTGGAAGAGTGGAAAGACCATCCACAGACAAAATCATACATTCTGCAAGTGTTGAAGCATTCATTGAAAATGAGAGCTGCCTGGTATTATTACATCCAGTTCTTTCATTTCACAGATGAACAGGAGGGGAAGAAAGTTGTTATAGTAGTAACAGAGATTTCTCAAATTCAAAATGAGACCTTCTTTCTCCAAACTCCCACTACTTCCCTATCATCTGAGTCAGAATTCCTTATGTTATACATTAGAAAGCTAAAGCCCAGTGACAGGAAGAACCCAGAGGCAGTAAGTCATAGAATCCAGATTCAGACTCAAGTCTTAGAATTCCCAATTCAGTATAGTCTTCTAAACTCAACAACTATCTAGTCATCTTAGTCTGACCTCCCCATTTTACAGAGAACAAAACTGAGACCCAGAGAGACCCAGCTAATGGCCAAACTACCCATGCAGTAAGTCAGAGAGCCAAGGTTTAAGGTCAAGTCTTCTGATTCCAAATCAAGTACACTTTAAAGTAGAAAGTCACCCAACTTCTCCATCACCTTGGTCTAACCTTTGCTTTGTACGGATGAGAGAAGAAAGGAGAATTCCTCAAGGTTGTACAGTAATTACAGTGGCATAGTCAGGACAGGACCCAGATTCACACTCAGAGTCCAGGTATCTAACCTGAACCATTTTCTAGCTCCAGTCTTCATTAGCGCCTCAGCATCCATGAGCCTCCCTTCTCCTTGATCCTAATATCTTCTTTCATTTTCAGGCAGACATGTTCTCGGGAGCTGTATTCATCAATGTGGCCCTTGGGTTGGATCTCTATCTGGCTGTCTTCATCCTATTGGTAATCACAGGGATCTTCACTGTGGCAGGTGAGTCCTTCAGCCTCCGCTGGGCGTTCTCTACCTGACTTACTGCCCTTGAGCCCCCCAGCCTCTTTAGGATTGGATTGGAAAAACAAGACAGTACCTACAATAAGATACCTGAATGAATAAAGTGGAGGTGTTTAACCTGAAGAAGAGTAGACTTAGGGGTCCATTATCCCTAATTTCAAGCATTTGAAAGGATGTCAGGGAGCAGAGGGATTAGATCTGTTTGTTTTGCTTTGCCCCACAAGGCAGGACCAAAAGCAATGAGTTGACATTGTGAAGAGGCAAATTTGGGCTGAATGAATGAGAGAACTGTAAGTGTGGGGGCTGCTCTAAGGTAGAACAGGCTGTCTCCAGAAGTAGTGAGGTCCCCATCACTGGAGACCTTCAAGTAGAGACTGCATCATCGTGTGTCAGGGATATTACTGTAGGTATTCTGTAGGGGCATGGGCCAGACACAGTGGCCACTGAGGTACATTGCAGCTCTGAGATTTTATGTTTCTGTTACTAAGATAAAAAGGAAGGAGTGTGATATAAAGGAAGGTAACAGGAGGCCTATGTTTGAATGATGTTTCTGCTTTCATGAGATGTTGGGCAAGTCATGATCCTTCTCCAAACCTGAGTTTCTTAACCAGTAAAACAAAAGTTGTAGAGCTGGTAGGAATTTGTGAGATCATCAAGTATTGGTCCTATTGGTCTATACTGCAAGGAGAAAGCGTACATTCATTTCCCATCTGTCACCTGGGCACAACCCAATCCAACCCAAAAGAATCCAGCCCCAGTATCTAATTGCTGGGATCTGGACATCTGTGGGTTGAAGAGGAAGGCTAAAGAGAAAAAGGGTCAAAAATTTAGAGGAATGCTGGGAAGAGTCAAGTGTGTACACTCTAAGGTAGCAAGTGAATGTCTACTCAAGGGGATCCAGAAGCATCACACACGTACATGTGCACACATGCATGTGAACATATACACACATGTTAGGAAGAGTCAGTTGTGTACAGTCCAAGGCAGTCAAAAGCATAACTCACATGTGCGCACACACACATACACATACACACAAATACATGTGCACACACTAAATGCCAGGGTCAACCCAATTGGTTATACCAATACAATTGATCCAGGCAATGAAGTACAATGTAAAGAGTACATGACTGGATTTAGGAGGCTTGGTTCCACATTGCAGCTCCTCTACTTGGGTAGTTTTAGTTGGTTTTAGGGCTGTAAAATAAGGGAGTTAGATGAGATGGTCTTTTGTGGCTCTAAATCTCATAGATACCCAAAATTGACAGGAACATAGGGCTTCACACTGTCTTACTGAGCATCACAACCACCCTGGGTAAGTTGGGCACTACTACCATAGATTTGGAACCAGATGGGATCAATAAGACCTTGAGTCTCAACTTCTTCATTTTACAAGGGAGTAAGACCTGGAGAGGTGAATGTACCTGTCCAAGACCACACAGTAGTCTTAGACACAAGTGCCTGGCACACAGTAGATGCTTAGTAAATGCCTAGTGATGAATTGCTTGATTGATTTGGCAGAGCACAGATTTGAACACAGGTTCTCAGACTCCTAATGTACCCTTCTCTCCACTGTATAAAATCTTCATTTTTACAGATGAGGAAACTGTGAATCACAGAATTTAAGTGACTTTTCCTGAGCCACAAAAGCAATGTGTGAACCCAGGTCTCTGTAGACTCCATGGTCACTGCTACATCTACCATATCAGATCACACATGATTCCTGGACGTTATGGCAGAGTACTGGGTCAGGGACTGGATAGATCAGAGAGAACTGGGAAGAAACAGAACCAAAGTGTGTGAACCTAAGCCTTGACAGCAAGCCAGGAGTGCAAGGAAAATGTGAGAAGGGAAATACAACATCAAAGTAGCAATGGTTTCTATTGTTAATGCAGTATGTTCCTTCCCCTGGAATCCAAATGTCCTTACTTCTCTCCTCATCCTCGGCAGGTGGCTTGGCCTCTGTGATTTACACTGATGCCCTGCAGACAGTCATTATGTTGGTTGGTTCTTTCTTCCTCACTGGCTATGGTAAGTACAGCCAAGTCAGGCCAGAGACCTTCCTGGGAGATCAAGGTGAATCTGGGCGGTGGGAGGTTGGTTGAGATCCATCTCCATCTGTCTGTCCATCTGTCCATCTCCTCTGGAGAGATGGACATTCCTGTTCTCTGAAAATCTGTGATTTTAGCAGTGAAGGACTCTATGGAGGAGCGGAAGAGTTCACTTTATTATGAGAGCAGTGTGGTCTAATAGAAAGGGTACTGACCCTGGATTCAAGATGACTCCAAGTCACCTGCACTCTCTTTGCCTCAATATCCTTCACACAAAATGAGTGAATTGGACTAGATGACCTCTAAGATTTCTTTTAGTTCCACAATTGTAATTAGGCTGTAGTCCATATGTAGTCTACCCATCAGTGTCAGGGCATGGACTAGATAGAAGAATTAGCAGATAGGTTCCATGTGTTGCTGATTATCATATCCATTCCCATCTCTCCTTGCTTCATTGAGGTTACCAGATACATTTCACCAGGGAGCCTTGAGTTCTTTTGTGGTGCAATGTAGAAAGACCATAGCACCTTAAGGATATCTCTCTTTTTTCTTCACAATTTTTCTTTTAAACTATTAGGGAACTTTCTGCTATGTTTCTATGCTTTCTTTGGAATCCCCAGGGTCTGCTGACTAATTTTCTGACTGATTAATTTTCCCTTATGTTAATAGTATATATTCATAAATGCCTGGACTTTCAGTGATTTGGAAATCATTTCCCTTCTGTTATTAATATTTCTTGTTGGTCAATATGCTTCTACCCAGTGTTTTGAAAACTTGAGTTTTCTTTTTCCTGAGACCTTAAGTTATTTCATTTTCCCCTTTCCCCTCTATTGCTCACTTTTTGACTCCCTTCCCTTTTGATGGTAGTTTCTCTGAAGGCTGGCCCTCAAAGCTGTCTCAGTTTCTTCCCACACTGGTTAATTCATAGTTCACTAATCCTTGCTACAAGTAACTTTTGGGAAGACAAATTTTTGCCCTTGCTATATGCTTTGCCCTTTCCCTCAGGTTCAATGGAATGTGACATATCCCCATACACCCAAAGAGTATACACAGATATGTCCTGTCCCATTCTTTGGTGAAGCTCGATAGGGGCCCCCATCCTCGATGCTGCCCTGATTTCCTTTGCTTCTATTACAGCCTGATCAAATTTATTCAGGTTGGCTGTCCTTGGCATCATGATGGAGGGTGGCAGAGTGTGGAATTGAGTTCTGTTGCAAGTTTGTGAGTGGGTTTTTCTGTTGTTAGTTCATCGATTTTTTTTTTGCTTCCTATGGGTTCTTGGTGTCCTACACAGTAGAAATAGATGAAGCTGCTTTGTTTTTTCATGTAATTCCTGTTTTGAAGAATTATTGTTTGTGAGAATCAGAGAAAATGTCTAGTTTTGCATTTTGTTGGCTATGTGATGCAGAAATAAGACTCTGCTTCTGCAGCACTGGAGAACCCAACTTTTATTTCCCTGGCATGTGAATTTCCTCCTCTGAAGGGTATTTATTATGTGGATGTGACCCTGTGTCCCTAAAGGTTCTGCCAAAGAAACACAAATTTTGTATAGTGCCATTGAGCTGTGAAAGCTTCACATGTGAGTCCAGTGAAAGGATGCATGCTTACTATGTGCTTGACACTGGGAAAGACAAAAACGAAGCAGACCAGCCCTTGAGGAATTAGATTTCTATTACAGTGCAGAATGGCTATTATCTTCACTGGCAATGGGAGCACCCCCATGAAAGTCTAATTGTGAGTTACATACGCTCTGCCCAGGGTCAGTGAATTTAGAAAATAGTTTAGGGAAATCTCGCCCAATTATCTGTGCTTTCTGGTTGAGTAGAGACCCTACTGTGGGATTTCATAGTACTCTGTGTCCTTGGGGCTTGGTGGTCTTAAGGAAGTAGTCTTGTGTTAACAAACCCCTAGCAGGTCAATGAATTATGATAAAATTTTCTTCTTGTACCTATCTCAGTCAATGATAATTTATTAAGCACCTACCATGTGCCTGTCGTTGTTCTAGACACTGAGACAGTGTAATGAAAGGTGTTAATTAACTGAAAAGCAAATAAGAATGCAATGCTGGGAACTAGTCAGTGCTTCATTGAGATAAAATTTCATTGGTGAAGTCCACTTTCCCCTCTCTCTCCACATACTTCATGCATCAGGAGACAATTTATAGGCATTGATAGAGTAAACAACAAAATAAAACAAAAAAGCAAAAAAAACAACCAAACAGACAAAATGGATCATCTGGCAAAACAACTAGAGATAAGCCACTCTGCACTCAGTCCTATTCCTCAGATGACAAACTCAGCCTGTCCACCACTGAACCAGCACTTGAACTTCCCAGCAGAGCAGAACCTTCCTGATTTTGCACTTGGCTATTACCCTCTTTGAGAGTCTGGGGTGACCTCCACTTGACAAAAAGGCACTAGAGGAAAATCACGAGGAAGGACTATTGGGATCCCACGATGGACACCATACTAGACTAGAAAAACCGAAAGGAAATCATCACAGCCTTCAAGGAGCTTACATTCTTCTGGAGGAAAATGACAAATTCATAAGTGAGGGAGATAATGAGATAATTTGAGATGGAAAGAGAATGAAAAGGGGGAATCGGAAAAGCTTTTTGGGAGAGGAGTGGGAAGGACTATAGGTTTGGGACACTATGGATGTCGACGACATTCATGTAGATGGACATAATTATCATGACCTGAGGACAGATTCACCTGATGTGACCTCTTGACTCCCATTGGATTCTCAGAGTTGTTTTTCTGATTTTTTTTTTAGCTTTTGCAGAAGTGGGAGGGTATGAGGCTTTCACTAAGAAGTACATGCAAGCCATCCCATCTGTTATCACGGACAAAAATGTAACTGTGAACCCAGAATGCTACACGCCCAAAGAAGACTCCTTCCACCTCTTCCAGGATCCCATCACTGGTGAACTGCCATGGCCAGGAATCATCATTGGAATGAATCTCGTTTCTCTTTGGTACTGGTGCACGGACCAGGTGAGGGATCCATAGGAGAGGTGAGACCAAAGGGCCACTTCACTTTTCTTTATACCATAGAAAGAATAGGATCCGCTTTCTGATTAGAAGCAAACAGGATCATTTGTGTTGATTTCTTGGTTGCCTTTCAGGACATTAACCTCAAGAGATTAGGAATATGTCCCCAAGCATCTCCAGATGCCAGAGTGCATTAATTATACATTAATTCATCTAAAACCTCCTCTAAACTCTATTTTCAGCCAAAAATTATTTCCTCATTTCTCTTTCCTACCTTGAATTCAGGATTATTTTCTGCACAAAAGCTCTTGAAAAGTGAAATAATTGTCTTCCCCTCCCCACATCAGTTGATCCATTCTGCCCTTGATCGTGTCTACTCAACGGCAGCAAAATTCACAGAATCACACTGGCTGTAGAGTCCAATAGCTTCATTTTACAGATGAGGAAAGTGAGGCCCAGAGACATTTAAATGATTTGCTCTAGGTCACACATGGTGTAAATGTCAGAGATGGGATAGAACCCAGGCTTTGTGACAGCAGAACCAGTTAGTCAATAAGCATTAATTATGCACCTACTGTGTGCCAAGCACTATACTAAGCACTTGGGGTATAAAAAGAACAAAAATTCCCCATCCCTAAGGAGTTCATGATCGAATGTAGGGGGAGACAACATACAAATAACTATATGCAAAGAAAGCTACATACAAGATAAAAGGAAATAATTAACAGCATGAAGGCACTAGAATTAAGAGGGGATGAGGAAGGCTTCCTGTAATAGGTGGGATTTTAGTTGGTACTTAAAGAAATACAGGGATGTAAATAATCAGAAAAGAGGAGATGGAGCATTCCAGACATGGGAGACAGACAGAGAGAAAGCCTGGAGCTAAGAGATGGAGGTCTTGTTCGTGGAACAGCCAGGACAGTGTAAGAGGATAAAAGAGTACATTTTGTGGAATGAAATGTAAGAAGACTGGAAAGGGAAGAGGGGACAAAATTATGCAGGGTTTTGAGTGCTAAACAGCATTTTGTATTTGCTTCTGGAGGCTAGAGGGAGTCACTGAGGTTTATTGTGTGTGTGTGCGTGTGTGTGTGTGTGTGTGTGTGTGTGTGTGTGTGTGTGAGTCTTGATCAGTAGTGAACTTTAGGGAAATCATTTTGATGACTGAATGGAGGATGGACTGGAGTTGGAAGAGACTTGAGGCAGCAGACACCTCCCTCTCCTAGCAACTATTGCAATAGTCCAGGCATGAGGTGAGGGGGACCTGTACCAAGAAGGGAGCAGTGTCAGGGGAGAGAAGGGAACACTTTGGAGAGATGCTGCAGAGGTGAAATCCATATGCCTTGGTACCAACTTGGATATGGGAAGTGAGAGAGAGAGAGTGAGGAGTCTAGGATGACTCCTCGGGTGGAAGCCTGGGGGACTGGGAGAATGGTGTTGTCCTCTAGAGCAGTAGAGATAGGAAAGATCAAGTGAGAGTATTTTCAAAATGGGAAAGACATGGACATTTTTTAGGCAGTAGGGAATGAGCTGGTAGAGGGGAGAAATTAAAGATAAGTGAGAATGGGGATGATAGAGAGAGGAGACAACGTGTTGGAGGAGGCAATATGGAATGGAGTGACTTGAGAAGGTAGAGGGGTTTACTTTGGTAAGGAGTTGTAAATTTCATGCTGTGAGACAGAAGTGAAGGAGGACAAAGTGGTAGAAAGTCAATGAATGATAAGAGATGGGGAAGAAGAGAGAAGAGGGAGTTCATTTTTTCTGTAAAATATAAAGTTCATAAAGTTCCCAGCTGAGATGGTGGGGTAGGGGAAGCCATGGGAGACTTGAAGTGGGATGAAAATATCTGGAAGAGCCACTTTGGAGAGTGGGAACGAGAGTTGATAAGGGTGATACAGGAGTATTGCCAAGCAACGGTGAGGGCCCAGTTGAGGTTGTGTAATAAAAATTGTAGTGGACTGGGTCAGAATATTTTCATGATTTTCTCCACCTTCTCCAGCAGCTCAAATGTAGGAGGCAATGGAAGTGGGAGTGATCTGAGATTTAGGCTTGGCAGGGCATAATCAACAAAACCATACTTTCTCTACTGTGATACATTTCTCGCATTTGATTCAGTACTGCTTTGGCCAGTTGAAACACCAAAACAAACCAAATAAAAAAAGCCCTGATTGCCCTGTCTGAGGGGCCACAGGGTCCAAATGCCTGTCTACAAGATTATCAATAGGTGATTGTCCATCTTCTGATTAAATATCTTCTGTGATGAGGAACTCGCCACCTATATCTCCTAGGGTGTCCATTCCAATGTTGAAGTGTTGGACAGCTCTAACACTAGAATATCTTTTCTTACACTGAGCTGAAGGTTGCCTACCTGAAACTTCCACCTATTTCTTGAAATGAGAATCAGACCACCTGTAGGCAGGGGCACCTTTTAACTTGAGTAAGGGAGCCCTGTGGCACCATCCACACTTTCTATTTCTGTTTCCCTGGCAGGTGATTGTGCAGCGGTGCCTATCAGGGAAGAACTTGTCCCATGTAAAGGCTGGCTGCATCTTGTGTGGCTACCTGAAACTACTGACCCTCTTCCTCATGGTGATGCCTGGTATGATCAGCCGCATTCTGTTCCCAGGTAAGTCCTCGCTGACATCTTCTCACTCTGAAGCTCTAGGAAACACTGCTATGGTCCAAGTGTTGGCCACACATTTCCATCTTGTGATTAGCAATGAGTGTCATGATCATGTTTCTCTATCAATCTTTTCCCCTTCAAGATCTCATTTCGGGGTGCAGGCTATATTCAGGGGAGTTTGCAATTTGGAAACAACATAGCACAGGGAATTGCACTAAACTTGGGGCCAATGATCCCTGAGTTTGAGTCTAAGTTTGTAATTTATTAGGCATGTGACAGCTCCTTACTACCTGGCAAGTCTGTGTCATCACTGGTTCTGAGCCTAATCCATGAAATGAAGGGGCTGGACCAAGTGGTCTCTAAAGCCCCTTCTGGTTCTAGACCTGGTTCTGGATCTAGATATGTATGGTACCTTCAGGTTGTGGTGGAATCTTGATTACCTGGAACTCTTCTGGAATGAGTATTTGAGCTGATTTTCTTTTCTTTCTTTCTTGTTGTTGTGGATTTGTTTGTTTATATTTTTTTGCAAGTGAAATTGCAAATCTATTATGGACAACTTGATTTTCCTTTGAAATATGTAATAAAGTTATATAACTTTCTTTTCCTTCACCTCCCCCATAGAAATGACTACCATTACACACACACACATATACATACACACAGATACACATATATACACACAAATATATACACACCTGTATATAGGTAAATTCATACAAAACGTATATGTATTTATCAGTTCTTTCTCTGGATACTGACAGATTCTTCCTTCATAGGTCCTTTGTAATTAATTTTAATATTTGTATTAATCAAAATTACTTAATTGCTAAAAGTTATTCTTAAAACAATATTACTGTTAATGTATACAAATTCTCTTGGTTCTGCCGATTTCACTCTTCATTATTTCATGGAAGTCTTTCCATGTTTTTCTAAAATCATTGAGCCCATCATTTTTTTTTATGGCACAGTAGTATTTCATCACAATCATATACCACAACTTATTTTGCCTTTCCCCAATTGATGGGCATTCCAGCAATTTTAAGTTCTTTATCACTCCAAAGAGAACTGCTATGAATATTTTTTTAGAACACATAGGTTCTTTTCCTTTTCCCCTAATCATCTTGGGAAACAAAGCTAGTAGTAGTATTACTAGGCTGAAGGTTGTAGTCAGCTGTAAAACTCTGGACATAATTCCAAATTACTCTCTAAGATGGTTCACAGTGAATTAGTTCCCAGATTTTCTATATCTTCTCCAATATTTTTCACTGTCTCATATTATATTAGCCAATCTGACAGGTATAAAATCATATCTCAAGGTTGTTTTAATTTGCATTTCTCTAACCAAAAATGATTTAGAGCATTTCTATATGACTAGTTTTTTTTAAAAAACTTATTTATTTTTAGTTTTCAACATTCATTTCAACAAGATTTTGAATTCCAAATTTTCTCCCCGTGTCTCCCCTCTTCCTACCCCAAGACAGTGTGCATTCTGATTACCCCTTCCCCCAATCTACCCTCTCTTTTACCACACCCCTCCCTTTCCTTATCCCCATCTCTTCTATTTTCTTGTAGGTCAAGATAGATTTCTCTATCCCATTACCTGTATATCTTATTTCCCAGTTCCATGCAAAAAAAACATTCGTTTTTAAAACTTTCAGTTCCAACTTCTCACCCTTCCTCCCTTCCCACTCATCCCACAGAGAAGGTAAGCAATTAGATATATATTATACATGTGTAGTTATTCAAAAGACTTCCATAAAAGTCATGTTATGAAAGACTAAATATATTTCCCTCCATCCTATCCTGACCCCTTATTTATTCTGTTCTCTCTTTTGACCTGTCCCTCCTCAAAAATGTTTGCTTCTAATTATCCCCTCCTCCCATTTGCCCTCCCTTTTATCTTCCCTTCCTGCTTATCCCCTTCTCCCTTGCTTTCTTGTAGTGTAAGATAGATTTTCATAGCAAATTGAGTGTTCATATTATTCCCTCCTTAAGCCAAATGTGATGAGAGTAAAGTTCACTTTCCCCCTCTCACCTCCCCACCTTTTCCCCTCCATTGAAAAAGCTTTTCCTTGTCTCTTTTATGTGAGACATAATTTGCCGCATTCTATTTTTTCCTTTCTCTTCCCTGCCCTGGGACCATTCCACTCTCCCACACTGGTCCCACAGGCTTTTTCTGCTGACCTTCTAATTTGTCCTCTGTGTTTTGGGGTTGTGAATTCTGGAAACTGTGTGATAGATTCAGTCACCCAAAGCCTGCTCAGGTCTCATCTGTGCCAACTCAGCTCATGCTGGACTGCGCTCTGTTCTCAACTAACATTCCACCTTCTAGAAAAGGCTTTCCCCTTCTCAATTCTAATGCTTTCCCTCACTTAATCCCATTAGCTTTAGGATAGAGAGTGTCTTTTGCCTCTTCTTGTATCCCCAATGCTTAGCACAGTGCCTGACATGAAGTAGGCACTTAATAAATCTTGACTGACTGATTGAATAGAGATGCATATTCTCTAAATCAGGGCTTCTTCATCTGGGTATCCGTGAACTTCAATAACATCTTTTTGTTGCTTTGTTTCAATGTGATTGATTTCCTTGTGAATCGAATGTATTTTTTGTTTTTCTTGACAATGAGGTTAAGAAACTTGCCTAGGGTCATATAGCTAGTAAATGTCTGAAGCAGGCTTTGAATTCAGGTTCTCCTGACTCCAGGGCTAGTACTCTACTGTGCCACCTAGCTGTCCCTGGATACTGTGCATTTTGTTTTATTTTGTGTACTTAAAAAACCAGTATGTTGAGATGAGACTCTAAAGGCTCTATTTGATTGCCTAAGGGGTCTATGCCACTTTCCAAAAGATGAAAAAAACCTGATGTGGATAAAGAATATTATACACACAATCAGATGAAATAGTTTATTGGATGTTACTGAATTTATTGCTTTGTTTGATCTTGAGGAAGGGACAGAAGGTGATTTTTTTTAACCCCTAGAAATGATTGTGATGTAAGCAATCCAATGAAGAGCACTTATTTAGTGCCTACTATGTGTCAGGTACTGTGATGGTTCTGGGAATATAAAGACAAAAATAAGTCATTGTGTTCAAGGGGTATAACAAAGACAGCAACAAAATGTGTTTTTTAAATATGTTTTTAAGAGTCAAGACATCTTGGGAGAGTTCAGTGAAAAAGTGGAAAGCAGAGTGACAAATTTTTATGCCTACTAACTGTTAGCCCCAGCTCTCAAATTGGGCACATGTCTCAAGAGAGTCCCTTCTACTTTGGGAGCTACCAAGCAGAATGTCCTGGCTCCAGCTGAAGCTCATTAGCCCCTGCCATGGTGGTTACTCAAAAGTGCCCTTTCCAGCTACCATCCCATTGGGCTTGGCTCTCCCCTCTGCTTAGACTGTGGCTGATAGGAATTCTCTATGGCTTTTTCCACAGATGAAGTTGCCTGTGTTGTGCCTTCAGAATGTGAGAAATACTGTGGCACCAGTGTGGGCTGCACCAACATGGCCTACCCAAAGCTGGTGGTAGAACTCATGCCCAAAGGTTAGTGTTCTTTTGGGGTCTTCATGTCACACACCACAGGACGTCATGGACAGTGATTTGAGTGGCCTATGGCAAGTATTAGAGATTTTTCTCACTGAGTTCCAGGGTTGGGAAGAACCTCAGGATTTCTCTATTCCAATGTACCCTTGATTAAGGCTACCCTCTACATTATATCTAGCAAGGGGTCACCCAGTCTCTTGAAGATATCTAATGGAGGCCCATTCCACTTTGAGTTAATTCTACCCTCTGGAGATAAGTTAAAAAAGACTAATCCCACTCTCTTGGAATAGACTTTCTATGATATGAACGTAGTGGTCGTATGTATAACTCCTCCTCAATATTGTTATTGGCCTCTTCTGCACCTATTTCAGCTTGTCTTTCTGAGGGCAAATTTCTCAATCTTACTTTCAAGGAGGCTTGAAGCCAAGAGTTGCATTCAAAACCCATGATGCTGACTAGTTGTAAGACCTTGGGCAAGTCACTTAACCTCTGTCTGCCTTAGTGTCTCTACAAAATGAAAGAGTGGAACCAGATGGTTTCCAAGGTTCTTCTAGGTCTCCATCTATGGTCAAGCTAATCTAGAATGCCTAATATACTTTACCTCTCTGAAAAAATTAGAGAAAAATCAGTATCCCATAAAAGCATCTAATCATAAAAACCAGGGGAGAAGAGGCCAACCAGAGCATTCCCCTTGACTTATTGTCAAGGGGGAACCCCAAGATATGACCATGATTGCCTGGTTGATAAGAAAGATAATGGAGATTAGATTGTATAGATTTCTGAAGTCAAGAAGGAACCTTAGAGATCACTCAGTTCAAGCTCTAATTGAACAGATAAGGAATGAAACCCAGAGAGTGGCAATTACTTAATGATAATCACATCTTCCATTTCTCCTTGAAGTCTATAAAGCACTTTCTTCTTGACTATTCTTGTGAAGCAGAAAGCCATCATGATTAACTTGGTGGGAGCCAAGTTTCAGAGATGTGAAGGTACTTTCCTAGTGTTATGTAGCTAGTAAGGCAGAAGAGCAAATTCAAACCCAGATCTCTGCTGTGCTGTAGAAAGTGCCCTGTCTCAGGAGTAAGAGGACTTTGGCTCAAATTCAATCTCTGATGACTCATTATGAGGTCATTGACCCCAATTGAAATTATTTCAGGGAATCTCCAAAATAAATTTCAGCATGGCTCATGTCACATATAGCTCAAATGTGGATAAGAGGGTACCTGGTTCCCACACAAGTACTCAAAATAGAAAAAGCAAATTGAGAATGGGTCGTTCCTCATTTTGTCAGCTCTGCCCTTTTTTGTTCTATGGTCACTTCCAATACTGACATTCTATGTCTGCCAGTCTCTTTCTAAAGTCTATCTTAGCTCTGCCACTCTCTGTTCTAAGACCCTATCAGCTCTGACTTTCTATGTTTGGATTATTCTCAAAGGTTCAGGAACTGTAAGACAGCATAAAGCCATGGACACTAACTCCTAAGTACAGAAAAAGATAATTTCCTTTTTTTTGGCTATTGTTCAAGGACTTCGAGGACTGATGTTGTCAGCCATGCTGGCCTCCCTCATGAGCTCCCTCACCTCTGTCTTCAATAGTGCCAGCACACTGTTCACCATTGACATCTATACCAAAATCCGAAAGCGAGCATCGGAGAGAGAGCTCCTGATAGCAGGAAGGTAAAAGAACTAATAATAATAGCTAACAATTTATAATATATTATTATAATACATAATAAATATTTTATGATAGCAGCACTTTGAGGTTTGTAAATGGACCTACCTGTATTATCTCATTTGATCTCATTATCTCACATTGATCCTGTAAAGGAGATGCTAGTAATATTCTCACTTGACAGATGAGGAAATTGAGGCTTTGAGAGGACATGTGGTTTACCAAAGTTTACATGACTAGTCAGTGTCTGAAGAAGGATTGGAACTGAGGTTTTCCTGAATCTAAGTTTGGCTCCTGGGCATTGCTTCACCTAGCTGACACAGCCCTATGAACATCTTGACCAGGGTGTGTTGGAATTCTCTTCCCTAAAACCTACTCATCTTATAAATGATAACAGAAGTAAACAGGATGAATGACCATTTGGGTAGAAGTAGAATAACAAGATCAAGGAAGCCATGTTTGTGATGGACAGCTAAATTACAGAAAGCTTAGAATAAGATTTCTTAGTCCTATAAACTCAAATCTATAAAGTCAAAATTCAATGCATACATAGGAAATATCTAATATGTGTAAGCTATTTTTCTAGATTCTAGCAGATAGAAAGCAAAAATGGAAAAAAACTTCCATTCTTGCCCTCAAGGACATTCCATTCTGCTAGAGGGATACACTATGTATCCAGATAAGTAAATTAAAAAGTATAAAAAAGTAATTTAAGGGGAACAGTATTCTGATGCTGGGGTGGGGGAGTGGGAGTGGGGGTGGAAATTAAGTAACCCTTCATGGAGGAAGCTGAATCTAAGTTGGGCTTTGAAGGAAGCTAGAGATTCTAAAAAATGGAAGTGAAAAGTGAATATATTCCTGACATGTGATACCACTAATACAAAGACATGATGACTGGAGATAAAATGTAATGTATGCAGAGCAGCAGAGCAGCTAGCAAGCCAGTTTGACTAGAATAAAAGGTGTGCTAAGGGAAATTGTATGATATGAAAATGAAAGATAGGTGGAAGATAAATTGTAGAGGGCTTTAAAAATGCCAGGGTGAAAAACTTATATTGGATTCTAGAAGCAATAGGGAACTATTGAAGAATATTTTTTTTAGTAGAAGAGAGGGTAATGATTGGATCTGTGCTTTAGGAATGTCTGTTTGATTGCTGTTTGCTAGATAGTTTGGAATGAGGAAAGACTGAGGCAGGGAGCTGTTGCTATAGTCTAGATGAGAAGGAATGCGGGTCAAACTACAGTGGTGATGGTATTAACAGGGAAATTAATGTTAATGGAAGTGTAGAAACAGAAGCAGCAAGACTTGTTAACTGATTACATATAGGAATCAATGGGAAAGGAATAATTAAGGATGACTTTGAGATTGCAAATTTTGATAACTCCATGGACGGTGGAGCATTAACACATACAGTGAAGATTTGGATCATAGACCATAGCATTTCAGAGCTGGGATAAAGGAAATTTGAGATTTTCAAATCCAAACTCCTCATTTTATAGATCGAGAAACTTATGCCAAAGGGGTTGTGATAATTTGCCCGTGGTTACACAGTTAGTAAATAGAAAAAATAGCAATACTTGGATTTGAACTCATGTCTCCTGATTCCTAACCTATTTTTTCTGAATTTTATATGTTTTGATTTATAAAAATATTTTGTAAATGCTCCCATAGGAGTTAATAAAGTATTTTTTCAAAAATCTCTTCCCTTGAGGATAAACTAAAAGCCTTCCCAATAAGATCAAGAGTGAAGTAAAGATGTTCATTATCACCACTATTATTTAATATTATATTCAAAATTCTAGATATAGCAATAAGACAAGACAAATAAATTGAAGGAATAAAAATAGGCATTGAGGAAACAAAACTATCATTCATTGCCTATAATATAATGATATACTTAGAAAACCCTAGAGAATCAACTAAAAGTAGTTGAAATCATTATCAACTTTAGCAAAATTGCAGAAAGTAAAACAAAGCCACATAAGCCCCAGAATTTCTATACATTACCAACAAAACACAGCAGTAAGAGACAGAAAGAGAACTTCCATTTAAAATAAGTACAGACAATATAAAATTCTTGAGTGTTTACCTGCCAAGAAAAACTCAGGGTGTATACGAAAACAATTTTTAAACAAATAAAAGCAGGTCTAAACAACTGGAGAAATATTAAGTGTTCATGGATTTGAGAGTTTACCTGCCAAGAAAAACTCAGGGTGTATACGAAAACAATTTTTACACAAATAAAAACAGGTCTAAACAACTGGAGAAATATTAATTGCTCATGGATGGGTTGAGTCCATATAATAAAAATTTCAATCCTACCCAAATCAATTTACTTATTCAGTGCCATATCAAACTACCAAAGAGTCATTTTGTAGAACTAGAAAAAAATTATAATTAAATATATGTATAATAAATAAAATTCACCTACAAGAATAAAAAGTAAAGAATATCAAGGGAATCAATGAAAAATGTGAAGGAAGGTAACCTGGAAGTACTAGATTTCAAATTATATTAAAAAGCACTGATCATCAGTGGAATAGATTAGATGCACAATACATGGTAGTAAATTATCATAGGTATTTAATGTTTTTTCAAGGCTTTGGGGATAAGAACTCACTACTTAATGAAAATTATGGGGAAAATTGAAACGTATTTTGGCAGAAACCAGCAACTCATACTGAACACCAAGATAAGCTCAAAATGGATATATGATTTAGAAATAAAGGATGATATCATAAGTAAATTTGGGGAGTGGGACTAAGGGAAGAGATTATGAGCAGAGGAGAGAGAAGAGATTACAGGAAGTAAAATGTATAATTTTGATTACGTGACATTAAAAAGCATTTGCACAAATAAAACCAAAACAGCCAAAATTAGAAGGAAAGCAGGAAAGTTTTTTTTTGGGGGGGGATTTATAGCAAGTTTTTTTGATAATAGCCTCATTTCTTAAATACATAAGGTCCACAAATTTATGATTTATATATGAGCCAAATTTATAAAAATAAGTGGCATTCCCCAATTGATAAATGGGAGCAACAGGCATTTTTCAGAAGTACATCTCACACCTCTCAAATTGACTATCATGACAGAAAAGGAAAATTATAAATTCCAGAGAGCATGTGGAAAAATAGGTGCATTGTTTGTGGTGTTCAACCATTCTGGAAAAAAGTTTAGAGCTACAGCCCAAAGAATATAAAGCTATGCATACCCTCTGACCTAGTAATACCAGCTGTTGTTGTTCAGTTATTTTCAGTCATGTCTGACTCCTCTTGGCCTCATTTGGAGTTTACATGACCAAAATACTGGAGTGGTTTGTAATTTCCATCTCCATATTTTACAGCTGAGGAAACTGAGGCAAACAGTGTTAAATGACTTATCTAGGTCTAGTAAGTGTCTGAGGCTAGATTTAAACCTAGGTGTTACTGAACCTAGGCCCAGAACTGTATGAATTGTAGTACCTGGTTGTCAAAAGAGAAGAAGATGGAGATCAATGACCTAGCCATGCAGCAATAACAAAAAAGGAAAAATTTGAGAAATGTATTCCAAGAAACAAAAGCAAGTGTAATGGCCTTTATGGCCCAGAGGATTTCTCTGTGCTTTTTAAAAAATTTATTTATTTTCAGTTTTCAACATTCACTTTAACAAAATTTTGAATTTGAAATTTTCTCCTCCTCTCTCTCTTCCCCCATCCAAGGACAATGTATATTCTGATTACCCCTTTCTCCAATATGTCCTCCTTTCTATCAGTAGGCACTTGCAGGAGGCTGGAGGTTTGGCTTTGTTCCAGGCAGAAGGGGAGAACTGAGATCTCGGTCAAGGGGCACCATTACCCATACCCCATGGCTAGAGGTGATTACAAAAATTAAGCTATTACTACAAAATATACACAGGTAAAGGAGAAGGAATACAACCACAGAAAGTTATCATGGGAATGAAGATAACCAGGGGTTCACCTTCAGAGGAGGATATTGAGGCAAGGACACACTCTTCTACCCCAAAGAGTAACATCTAATGGTCACCTGCCAAAAAGAATTCATAGAAGAACTTTAAAAAGACTTTAAAAATCAAATGAGAGAGATGGAGGAAAAACTAAAAAAGAGAACAATCCAAGAAAAACAAGACGATGATGTAAAGAAAGTCAACCAATTAGAAAAGGAGATCCAGAATATTTTTTCATATAAAATTATTTATTTTCAGTTTTCAACATTCATTTCTACACAAATTTGAATTTCAAATTTTCTCCTCATCTTCCCCCAACCCAATGTACAGGAAAGCATGTATTCTGATCGCCCTTTCCTCCAATCTGCCCTCCCTTCTGTCACCCTTTCCCATTCCCTTCCTTTCTATTTTTCTATAAGGTAAAATAGATTTCTATATTCCATTACTTATATATCTTATTTCCTAGTTGCATGTAAAAACATACATTCATTTTTAAAGTTTTGAGTTTCACATTCTCTCCTTCCCTCCTCCCCACTCACCCTCATTGAAAAGACAAGCAATTTGATAAAGGTTATGTATATGCAGTCATGCAAAACACCTCCATAAGAGTGATGCTGTGAAAGACTAACTACATTTTCCTCTATCCTATTCCACCCTCCATTTATTTAATTCTCTCCTTTGACTTGTCCCTCTGCAAAAGTGTTTGCTTCCAATTACTCCTTCCCCCAATCTTTTGTCCCTTCTATTGTCTCCCCATCGTTATCTTCTTCCCCCCTGCTTTCCTGTAGGGTAAGATAAACATCCATACCCAATTGAGTGTGTATGTTGTTCCCTCCTGAAGCCAAATCCAATGAAAGGAAGGCTCACTTATTCCCTCTCACCTTTCCCTTCTTCTCCTCCATTGTAAAAGCTTTTTCCTGGCTCTCTTATGAGAGATGATTTACTACATTCTACCTCTTCCATTCTCTTTCTCCTACTACATCTCTCTCAACACTTAATTTTCTTTTTTAGATATCATCACTTCATATACAGCTCACTCTGTTCTCTCTCTGTGTATACACACACACACACACACACACATACACACATACATACATACATGTGTTCTTGTATTTGATAGTCAAATTTTGTATTCATCTCTGGCCTTTTCAACAAGAATGCTTGGAAGTCCTCTACTTCACTGAGATTCTGTTTTTTCCCCCTGAAGTATTATACTCAGTTTTGCTGGGTAGGTGATTCTTGGTTTTAATCCTACATTCTTTGACCTCTGGAATATCATATTCCAAGCCCTGCAATCCCTTAGTGTAGAAGCTGCTAAGTGCTGTGTTATCCTGATTATGTTTCTACAGTACTTGAATTGCTTCTTTCTGGATGCTTGTAATATTTTCTCCTTGACCTGGGAGCTCTGAAATTTAACTACAATATTCCTAGGAGTTTTCCTTTTGAGACCTCTTTAAGTAGGTGATTGCTGGATTGTTTCTATTTCTATTTTATCTTCTGGTTCTGTAATATCTGTGCAACTTTCTTTGATAATTTCTTGAAAGACGATGTCTAGGTTCTGGTTTTTGATCATGCCTTTCAGGAAGTTCAATAATTTTTAAATTGTCTCTCCTGGATCCATTTTCTGGTCAGTTGTTTTTCCAATGAGATACTTCGTGTTGTCTTCTATTTTTTCATTCTCTTGACTTTGTTTTATAATTTCTTGATTCCTCATAAAGTCATTAGCTTCCTTTTGCTCTATTCTAATTTTTAAGGAATTATTTTCTTCAGTGAGCTTTTGGACCTCCTTTTCCATTTGACACACTCTGCTTTTTAAGGCATTCTTCTCCTCAGTTTTTTGTACTTCTTTTGCCATTTGGGTTAGTCTAATTTTAAAGGTATTATTTTCGTCAGCATTTTTTTGGGTCTCCTTTAACGAGTTGTTTACATGTTTTTCATGATTTTCTTGCATGACTCTTATTTCTTTCCCCAATTTTCCCTCTATTTCTCTTACTTGATTTTCAAGATCCTTTTTGAACTTTTTTGTGGCTTGAGACCAATTCATATTTTCCTTGTATGCTTTGGATGCAGGAGCTTTGACTTTGTTATCTTCTTCTGGTTGTATATTTTGATCTTCCTCCTGACCAAAGACATAAGAAAATACCTTTTTACAGAGAAAGTAAGCTTTTATAGTCTGATCTTCCCAATTGCTCATTTCCAAGCCCATTACTTGACTTTTGTTCTCTTTGTTAAGTGGAAGGCTCCAGAAGCAGCCAGCACTGTGGCAATTGCTGCTGCCTCCCTGGGGATTCTTTTCTTAATCTCCAACACCAGTGATCATGCTTTCTTACCCTCTCCCAAAGCCTCCTTCCACCTTTCCAAACCCTATGGTGTCAGGGGCTTGGGAGCACATTGGAATACAAGGCTTGTGGTCTGATGGGGAGGGGAAAAAAATCTTCCTGGAGAATAAGTTCCCTGCTACAATGGGAAATCTCCAGGTTTTCCATCCTAATTATAGTTCTGTGGTCTGCTAATAGAAATATGTGCATAGGTTGTTCATCGTCGTCATGTTGGCCCTCAGCATTGCTTGGATCCCATTAGTCCGGGAGGGTCAAAATGGTGAACTTGTCCAGTATGTGGAGTCAATATCAAGCTACCTGGGATCCCCTATTGCAGCTGTGTTCCTGCTTGCCATCTTCTGCAAAAGAGTTAATGAGCAGGTGAGTCAGAATGGGGAGAATTCAGTGTGTAGAACTGAGAAGGACTGACATTGCCTGGGGAACCCAAAATGCCACTTAGTCCTACATTCATATGTGTCCCTACATTCCAAATTTTTCACAGAAATAAGACATAATATCATAATTGTAGATTAAAAACATAGGGTAGAGTCCTGAATTAGGAGTCAAACTTCTTGGAAGAAAATTATTTCAGTTATCTGGGACTTCACTTTCTCATCTGAACAATAAACAAGGTTGGACTCAGTTTCCCTTCCAAGTCAGACATTCTTAGAATCACATGTGAATACTTTGCGTTTTTTATTGTTATGTCATTCTGGTCTTCAATAATTCTTACATCCCACAATATGCATTTTGTGTGGTTTTTGATCCCTTGTGTTGAAAGCACCCTGAAACCACTCTCCTTGACTTTCTTTGGCAGGGAGCTTTCTGGGGATTGATGTTTGGACTTGTGGTAGGCCTAATTCGTATGATTGCTGAGTTTGCTTATGGAACAGGCACTTGCATGGTCCCCAGCCAGTGTCCGAAGTTCATCTGTGGATGGCATTTCTCCTATTTTGCCATTGTCCTCTTCTCATTAACAGTCTTGGTTGTGCTTGGTATTTCCCTGATGACAAAACCTATTCCTGACATACATGTAAGTATGAATTTGTCTTTACTCATCACAAAATCATGCCCTTTTTCAGACTTGTGCCTCAGTTACAAATCCTGGATCAGGAAGACTTTGAGTCATATGACCCTAGACTCTCAGAGAGAGAGGGCATTTCAAAATATAGCATATCAGAGATGAATTATAACAAGAGGAAATGTAGTAGAGATGTGTGAAGTTTTATACTTTGGTTTTAAGAGATCAATTTTACAAGTACAAGATGAGGGAGGCATGGCTTAACATTAGTTGCCCTAAAAAATGTTTTGGGGGGGATTTAGTGGACCAAAAGCCCTCTATGGGGCACCAGTTTGATGGAGCTGCCAAGAAAACTGCTATTTTCTTGGTCTTTATTAAGAGAAGGAAAGTATCTTGGACTCCACCTAAAGTACTGTGTTCAGTGATAGGGCACCCCTTTTAGAAAAGATGTGGATAAAGTACAGACTACCTAGTGGAAGATGACCACAGTACCAGAGAACTTGAAGTTTATATCCCATGTATGGGTAGGCCGAAAGGACTGAGAATCTGGAGCCAGGAAAAGAGGTGAGGTAGGGGAGAGATGTGGGAGATGTCCTCAAGAATTTAAGGACTGCCACATGGAAGATAGATAAGACTTATTCCATTTTGCCTCAGAGGGCAAAAGCAGGAACCAGAGAAAGAAGTCATGAAAAGATGAGTCTCGAAGTGAGGAAAAACTTCATAGAAGAAAATATATCAAAATTTGGAGGGGTTTTGGCATGTAGAATATCAGAACTGAGAGAAACCCTTAGAACAGGAAATGTCACACTTGGCAGGGGCCTTAGAACAAGGAATGTCTAACCTGGAAAAACCCCTAGATCACAGAATGTGAGGGTTCTTAGAACATAGAAAGTCAGATCTATAAGAGACTTTAGAACATATTGTGATCTGGAGGGTCCTTCCAACAAAGAGCAGGGAAAGAATGAAGACAGGCTTCCCAGAAGCAGGCAGCACTTGGTCTGAGGTTCGTTCTAACATCTGTGGGGAGGGGTGCTCATTTCCATGGTCACATATCTACTTCTGCCTGTGTTCTCTGGACAGTTGTATCGCCTTTGCTGGACTCTCCGCAATAGCCAAGAAGAACGCATTGACCTGAGTCCTGAGCAGTATGGAGAAGAGGAAGACCAGGGGGAAGAAGGTGATGCTGAATTGTCCCCTTATCCCTGGGTGTTCAGTTCCCCAGGTTCTCACAAGCCTTGCCTTCCAGCAACTAGGTCTTTTTTGGACAAAGGGGCTGAGACAACTTCCCATCTACTGAGACCAATCTGCCCTTAGAAAGACTCTCAGAGTTCCCTTGGGCATCTGTTCAGGCCACCTGGAAAATGGAAAGCCCTTTTCCCTCTTGGTGCTAAGGTGAAACCTCTCCTCTGGTTGGACAGACTCAAACTAAGATCCCAAGATTTCTGAGGGCCAGAGTTCCTCTGGGAGACTCTTTCTCTTCAGACTCATTTCCTCCAGTTGCTGCCTTTAGTAATGTCAGAGATCAGCTATGTTTTCACTGGGTTCTGATCACCTGCCAGAAATGCAGCTCGCTCCAAGTCACCTTTAGAGCTCACTGTAGCAGGTACAATGGCAACCATGCTCTTCTTGGACTCAGAGAGAGCTGAGTTTGAATTCTGCCTTTCCCACCCATTAACCGTATGACCACAGAGAAGTCATTTCAACTCACTGAGTCTCAGATTCCTCATCTGCAAAATGGCTATAATAATACCTGCATTGCTCACTATCCAGCACATTTGTGAGACACAAATGGTAAAGCCCTCTGCCAACTTGAATTGCCTTGTAGAAATGCCTGTTATGAGCACATTTCCTCATTGCTTGCTTGTCTTTCCTTTCCTCCAGATGGCCCAGAGGAATCACAAGGGTGTTTCAAGAGGGCCTGGAATGCATTCTGTGGCCTGCAGACAAAGAAAGGCCCCAAGCTGACCGAGGAAGAGAAGGCTGCTCTGGAGAAGCAGCTGACGGATACATCCGAAAAACCTTTGTGGAGGAACGTGGTGAATGTCAACGCCATCCTGGTCATGGCAGTGGCTGTCTTCTACCATGCTTATTTTGCCTGAGTCCTGCCTGGAACTTCAGAGCAGGTCAACCCAGCCTGGTATAACAACCTCTCTTCCCTATAAGCTCTTCACTGGACTGTGGAAGGACAGCAAACAGGTATAGATGAAAGCTGATGAGGCTGGAAGTAAAAAAAAAGGAAGAGAGGGAGAATGAGGGAGAGAGACACACAGAGAGACAGAGAGTGTGTCTAAAAAGGATTTCACAGAATCCCAGGGCTAGACAGGTTCTCAGAGACATCTGGTCAGCTCATACCTAATCAAAAATTCCTCCCTACACCTTCCCAGATTCAGTTTCAACTTCAGTACATCCAGTGATGGGAAATATACTACTGACCAAAGTAGCCTTTCAGACAACTCTAGTAGAATAAAGATTTTTGCCTCACATCAAGTCTAAATCTGCCTCTTGACCACTCCCCCTCATCAAATCTATTTCTTTTCTGTGAGACACAGGAACAATAATGTCTCAGAACTAATAAAAATCATCCAGTTATGAGGTTCTATGAAACAATAATCCATCATATTAAGGTGCAGAAGTCCCCATCCTGTGTTGTAAACCATCCTGGGTTTGTGACACTATGAAAATTGCTATCTTGAATAAATATGACATCTATTAAATTGTGTGACACTCTTTGATATTTGGATGGACCTTCTTTACGTTCATACTCTTGTTACTGTGGCTTATCACAGTCCACTCAGGTCTCCTTATCAATCAAGCAAAAATATTTATTTGTTATTTTCATGAAGTTATTGTCCATATCCTCCTATAAATCCCTCATGGAAGGCCTATCAATCCAAGATGCTTGGAGACTTTCCCTCCCTTGGGCTTTTTACCATTCCATGTGGACATCATGCTGTGCCCGTGGACATCATGCTTTGCCCTGGATGCATGACCTACCCACTTCCTTTTCTAATCATTCATATCATTGATGACACCTTGCACATAATAAATCATGAATTATAAGCTGCAGCCTCCTCACATTCTTAGTGTGCTCTGCTGTGCTTTGGAACACCAGCAGCTTCTTACAACATATAAAATAAATACAGAATACTTGGAAAATAATCTTAGAAAGAGTAGCATCAGACACTAGGGCTGGGAGAGTTAGGGGGAATCAGGGGAGGACCCCGGTAGGAGGTGATTTTGAACTAAGTCTTAAAGGAAGCCAGAAATTCTAAGAGTTTGAGGTAGGGAGGGAGAGCATTCCAGGCAGGAAGAACAGCCAGTGTAAAATCAGAGAGTAAATGGAGTGTGCTGTGCAAGGAGCAACAAGTAGGGCAGTATGTTTGGATCATGGAATCCATTTGGGGGAGTACAGTTTAAGGATATTGGAAAGGGAAGATGGAGTAGGTCAGAAAATTCCAAGTTCTCAAGATTTCCCCCAACAAATGAGATAAAATAGCACCTTAAGGTGAACAAAGTGCAGATAAAAATAGGGATAAGGATAGGGGCAAAATTGGAGTCTTCCTGGGACAATCAAAGAGGAATGGAAGAAAAATCCCACCATGAGGTTTGTTCCCTGTGAAGGATAAACACTTCCAGGCCAGGGTCCATGTTAACAATAAGTGCAAGCCCTGGGGTTAGTTGGTTGGAGAAGCTGCCTCGACACAGGAACTTTTACCACCACCCCCTCCAGGATTGTGAGGTGTGTTGGGCATCTGAGCCTGGGCAGATCAAGGGAACCTCTGCTGGCAAGGAAGGCCAGACTCAATTGGGTTGTGAAGAGTGGCAGGGCAAGAAAGATCCATCACATGCCCAGTGAGTGCAGAAGCAGTGGGGAAGTACGCCCCTGGATGTAGGCACTTCCAAGAGGCTGGAGGGTAGGCAGGAAGGGAGAACTGAGATCTGGGGCAAGGGGCATCATTCCCCATATACCAGAACTAAAGGTGATTACAAAAATTAAGCTATTACTACAAAATATGCATGGGCAAAGGAGAAGGAATTCAACCATAGAAAGGTACTATGGGAATAGAGATAACCAGAGGTTCATCTTCAGAGGAGGATATTGAAGCAAGGACACCTTCTCCTACCCCTAAGAGTAACATCAAATGGTCACCTGCCTAAAAAGAATTCATAGAAGAGCTTAAAAAAAGACTTTAAAGGTCAAATGAGGGAGATGGAGGGATAACTAAAAAAACTAATCCAAGAAAAACAAGATGATGAGAAGAAAATCAACCAATTATGAAAAGAAATCCAGAATATATTTTCATATAAATTTATTTATTTTCAGCCTTCAACTTTCACTTCTACACAAATATGAATTTCAAATATTCTCTCCCTACCCCCAACCCAGGACAGGATGTATTCCGATTGTCCTTTCCTCCAACCTGTCCTCCCTTTTATCACTGCTCCCTGCCATGCCGTCTATTTTCCTGTAGGGTAAGATAGATTTCCACCATTGCTTATGTATCGTATTTCCTAGTTGCATGTAAAACAACCTCTAGATTTCATTTTTAAAGCTTTGAGTTCCATGTTTTCTCCCTTCCTCCCCTCCCTACCAAGCCTCATTGAGAAGGCAAACAACTTGATATAGCTTATACATATGTGGTCATGCAAAACATCTCCATAACTGTGATGTGAAAGACTAACTATATTTCCCTCTATCCTGTCTCACCCTCCATTTATTCAATTCACTCCTTTAACTTGTCCCTCTACAGAAGTGTTTGCTTCCAAGTACCCCTTCCTACACTCTGTTGTCCCTTCTATTGTCCCGCCTCTCATCTCCTTCCTCCCTCCTTTCCTGTAGGGCAAGGTAAATTTCTATATCCAATTGAGTGTGTTTATTATTCCCTTGTGAAGCCAAATTCAATGAAAGGAAGGTTCCCCTATTCCTTCTCACCTTTCCTTTCTTCCCTTCCATTGTAAAAACTTTTTCTTGCCTCTTTTATGTGAGATGATTTATACATTCTACCTCTTCCTTTCGCTTTCTCCTAGTACATTCCCTCAACCCTTAACTTTTTAAAAAATATCATCCCTTCGGGGGGCGGAGCCAAGATGGCGGAATAGAAAGACTCACCTATGCTAGGTCCGAACCCACAGCCCATAGATTCCCTCTAAAAAGAACTCCTGACAAATTCTGGAACAGTGGAAGCCGCGCAGCAACACAGTGAAGGAGATTTCTGCTGCAGAGAGCCCTGAAAAACCAACCGCAAAGGTGCCCCGGACGGGAGCGGAGTCCTGTCCTGCTGAGCGCTGCCCCCCAGCCTGGGCCGCAGAGCTCTGCCCAGCTACGCGGCACTGAGAGGAGCGAGCAGAGCCCAGCAGGCGGCAGGGACCTGAATCTCCAGCGACCACGAAGGTCCGTCCACCCACAGACGCACAGGTCAGTGAGAGAGACGGGCTGAGAGGGGAGGAGGGGGATCTCCGGGACTCAGACCCCCTGGGAAGCGGTGGCTGTGGCAGAGGCCGAGGCAGCTACGGGCAGAGCAGGCTGGAGCTCCACCGCTGCTCCATTACAAAAGTTCTCGGCATAAACCCCCTGAGGGAACTGAGGCTGAGAGGCGGCCCTGCCCCCACCTGAGAACCAGCAGATAAGCCCCCATTGAAGAGCAGTCAGGCCTGCCGCCAAAAGCCCTGAGGCTGGGGAGCAGCATTTGAATCCCAGACACCAAGCACTAGCTCGGCGGATCTAAGCCAGGGGGGTGGAAAGGACT
>CM053773.1:242185399-242210363 GCA_028658325.1 Potorous gilbertii
ACAAATGGGGAGAAAATTTTGGAACCCCAAATCTTGTGAAAATGAATGTAAAAAGTTAAATAAATTTATTTTAAAAAAAAATAAAAATAAAAAAAATCATCCCTTCATATTCAGTTCACCCTGCTCTCTCTCTCTCTCCCTCCCTCCCTCTCTCTCTCTCTGTCTATATATATGTATACACACACAAAATACACACACATCCTATTTATCTTTTCATGTTTCTCTTGATTCTTATACTTGGAAGTCAGATTTTCTATTTAGCTCTGATCTTTCCAACAAGAATACTTGGAAGTCGTTTATTTCATTGGGGTTCCATTTTTTCCTCCTGAAGTATTGTGCTCAGTTTTGCTAGGTAAGTAATTCTTAGTTAAAATCCTATGTCCTTTGACCTCTGGAATATCATACTCCCAGCCCTACAATCTTAGTGTAGAAGCTGCTAAGTCCTGTGTTATCCTGATTGTGTTTCCACAATACTTGAATTGTTTCTTTCGGGATTCTTGTAATATTTTCTGCTGGACCAGGGAACTCTGGAATTTGGCTATAATATTCCTAGGAGTTTTCCTTTTGAGATTGCTGTCTGGAGGTGATTGGTGGAGTCTTTCTATTTCTATTCTACCCTCTGGTTTTAGAATATCAGGGCAGTTTTCCTTGATAATTTCTTGAAAGATGATGTCTAGGCTTTTTTTTTTGATCATGGCTTTCAAGTAGTCCAACAATTTTAAAATTATTTCTCCTGGATCCATTTTTCAAGTCAGTTGTTTTGCTAATGAGGTACTTCATATTGTCTTCCATTTTTCATTCTTTTGGTTTTGTTTTAAAATTTATTGAATTCTCATAAAGTCATTAGATTCCGTTTCATCAATTCTAATTTCTAAAGATTTATTTTATGTAGTGATCTTTTTGACCTCTTTTTCCTTTTGACTCATTCTGATTTTTAAAAAAATCATTTTAAATCATTTAAAATCATTTAAAAAATAATTTATTTGTTTTCGGTTTTCAGCAGTCATAAGTTTTAAATTCCTCCCCCTCCTTTTCCCCTCCCTCCCTGAGATGGTATGTAATCTCATATGGATTCTACACATATATTCTTATTAAATATATTTTCTCATTAGTTATGTTGCATAGAAGAATTTAAATGAATGGTAGAAACCGTGTGAAAAATGAAACCAAAACATAATACATGAGAAAATAATCTGCTTCATTCTGCATTCCAATTTCATAGTTCTTTCTCTGTGTGTGGATGGCATTTTGCCTTTGGAAATGTTTTAGATCCTTACATTACTGTGAAGGACTTTATCAGGAACAGTCATCCCATCCTGTAACTGTTACTGTATATAATGTTCTCCTGGTTCTTCTAATTTCATTCAGCATCAGTTCATATAAGTCTTTCCAGGTTTTCTCTGAAGTCCACAGATTGTAATTTCTTATAGCACAAGAGTATTCCATTACATTCATATACCACGACTTGTTCAGTCATTCCTCCAATTGATGGAATGGACATTCCCTAAATTTCCAGTTCTTAGCCACCACAAAAAGAGCTGCTATAAATATTTTTGTACACATGAGACCTTTTCCCATTTTTACAACCTCTTTGGAATATAATCCTAAAAGTGATATTGCTGAGTCAATGCATATTTTTATAGCCCTTTGGACATAGTTTCAAATTGCTCTCTAGAATGGTGGGATCAGCTCACAGTTCCACCAACAATGAATTAGTGTTCCAACTCTCTCACATCTTCTCCAACATTTATCATCTTCCTGTTTTGTAGTGTTAGCCAATCTGATAGAGGTGATGTGGGACCTCAGAGTTGTTTTGATTCGCATCTTTTTAATCGATAGTGATTTAGAGCATTTTCATATGTGTACAGATAGCTTTAATTTCTTTCTCTTAAAACTGCCTGTTCACATCCTTTGACCATTTATCAATTGGGGAATCATTCTGCTTTTTAAAGCATTTCTCTCCTCATCGGTTTTTTGGACCTCTTTTGCCATTTTGGTTAGTTTCATTTTAAAGGTGTTATTTTCTTCAGTATTTTTTTGGGTTTCCTTACTTAGCAAGCAGTTGACTCATTTTTCATTATTTTCTTGCATCACTCTCACTTCTCTTCTCAATTTTTCCTCTGCTTCTCTTACTTGATTTTCAAAATCCTTTTCAAGTTCTTCTATGGTATGAGGCCAATTCATATTTTTTATGGAGGTTTTGGATGCAGGAACTTTGGCTTTGTTGTCTTCTTCTGGGTATATATTTTTATCTTTTTCATCACCAATGATTTAAAAAATACCTCTTCATTGAGAAAGTAAGAATCAATACTCTGTTTCTTTTTGCATCATTTGCTTATTTTTCTAGTCAATTACTTGTGGGCAGCTAGGTGGTGCAGTGGATAGAGCACCAGTGCAGGGGTCAGGAGGACCTGAGTTCAAATCTCATCTCAGACACTTGGACACTCACTAGCTGTCTGACCTTGGGCAAGTCACTTAACCCCAATTGCCTCATCTTAGGTCATCTCCAGTCATCCTGATGAATATCTGGTCACTGGATTCAGATGGCTCTAGAGGAGAAGTGAGGCTGGTAACCTGCACAGCACTCCCTCACTCAAAACAAAGTCAAGTGCAAGTCATATCATCATTTCTCTGATGGCATGGTCTTCGGCAATGAAGGATGAACACACACATGCAATTACTTGACTTTTGAGTTTTGTTAAGTGGAGGGCTCCAGCAGTTGTTGCACCTGCGCTGGGGTTGGGGCAAGACCGTGCTTCCTTCTCAACCAGGTGAAAAACTCTTCCCTCTGACCTTTGAAGCTGTCAGTAGTTTTTGTTGGTTAAGAAGTCTGGAATACACGTAACTGCCAGGGATTCAGTCCACTAAGGCTTGCTTCTGCTCAGTCCACACCAGTGTGGCCCATGCTGAACTGCACTCTGCTCCCAATCTGGTTCAATAAATCCTTCCCATCGACCTTCCAGCTTGTCTTGGGCTGGAAATTTGCTTCAGTCTGTCTTTTTGTGGCTTCTTCTGCTCTCGAATTTGTTTAGAATCATTTTTACAGGTTTTTGAGGGGTTGGGGTGGAGGGCTGTAGAAGGTCTCTGCTTTTACTCTGCCATCTTGACTTTGCCCCCTTCAAGTCAGGAAATCCAGAATCTTAAGGAAGAAAATGACACCCTGAAAATTATAATTGAGCAAGGTGAAGTCAGTGAAGTTATAAGAGATCAAGAAATAATTAAAATATGAAGAATGAAAAAATGAAAGAGAAAGTGAAACACAAGAAAAAACTGATCTGGAGAACAGATCAAGAGAAATAACGTAAGAATAATTGGACTACCTGAACACTGTGATCAAAAAAGTATATTGATACAATAATACAAGAAATGATTAAAGAAAATTGTCCTTAAGCATTAGAACAAGGGGAGAAAAGTAGAAAACCACTTGAAAGAGATCCTACGAGAAAAACTCGTAGGAATATTATAGTTAAATTCCAAAATCTCCAGCTCAAAGATAAAATATTAAAAGCAATGAGAAAAAATCAATTTAAATATGCCACAAGTAGAATCACACAAGACCTAGTAGCAGAGACACCAAAGGATCACAGATCTTGGGCTATGGTCTAAGGAGGCTCCAGGTTTTGCCCAGAGAGTTGCCAGGGGTAAGAGAAGGGGAGGGGAGAACACTGAACTATAATGGATGAAAAGGAGTAGTGGAGTTGCATTGGAGACAAGCCTACATGTCATCGGTACCATGGAATGTGACCAATCTACTTAACCTCCCCTTCTATTTTGCCATTCTCTCTTGGCATCATCCCATAGCTCTAATAAGGCAAGTGACTTGTCCAGAGTCACACAGTCAGGTTGTCAGAGGCAGAATTTGAATCCAGCTCATCCTAGCTTCAAAGCAAAGTTTCTATGTTTGCTGCCTATTAACATTATAATTACATTTGTTTTCATTATCCTTAAGTCAACATTTGTATAACATTGTAAGGTTTGCAATTTGCCTTATATTGATCATCTCTTTTAATGAAACCCACAATCTGATAATGAAGAAATATAACAGTTCACAGATAAGAATAGCATGCCATATTACACTACAGTGAATTCATTGGAGGGAAGCAAAGGTCTATGTGAAGAATATACTACCTGAAGGACCTTGACAAGCTGGAGAGGGTCTAGAGGGTACAAGCTCATTGGAGGATCGGGTGTTTAGCCTGGCAAAGAGAAGGCTCAGGGAAGACTTGGGAGTTGTGACATGGATGGAAAGTTCTCTCTCTTCTTTTAATTGACATATATTTTTAAACCAAGTAGACAAACAAGGAAACACACAATCCAAATCCCTGAAACCAAAACACCCCTGAACTATGATCAGGGCTGGTGTTTCATTTAGCTACATTCTTTTGTACTTAATTCTTTTTAAAGGAAGGTCATACACTTTAAGTTAAGTCTGGTAAGATCAGCAGCTAATATTTGTATAGCACTTTAATGTTTGCAAAACACTATATGGACACACACACACATATATATGTATGAATACTTACATTCATATATATATGTATAATCTCATTTGGATCTCACAACAACTTTTAAAAATAGATGATCATATTATCTATATTTTACAGATGAGGAAACAGACTCAATTTTGGAATTGTTATTTAATATTGTTTTTGTTTACATAGTTATGGTCAGTTTGTGCACCTTACACAGTAGATTTGCTTTCTTCATTTTGCATCCCTTCCTATACTTCTGCTATTCCCTGAATTCTTTATGTATCTTGTTCATTGTGATGCTGTAAGGATCCATGTTATTCACATAGCACATTTGATTCAGACATTCTCCTTTATTGGAGATATAGCTTGTTTCCAACTTTTTGCCATTACTAATAAATAGTGTGTATTGATAACACATTTTTGGGCTTAGTATAATCAAGTGCCTCTGATTGTATAATGTGATTAAAGAAGATCTTCCCTGCTCATTAATGGATCTGGAGAGATTTGTAGGAAGGCCCACATCTTTTGTTAATGAGGCACAGGTTCTCAAGGGTTGTGATGATCTCTGGCTCTGAAAAATGTATAAGTACCCTGAGGTGAGGTTTTGCTTTGGAACTTACTGACTGAAAGTGTTTGTTTAGCCAGATAAGACGGTAGCCAGTTGGCAGCCCTCTGACTTTGAAAACCCAGCTGCCGGTGCTTTTCTCTCTGGTAACTATGTATATATGTAATGGTTAGACAATTGGATCTGTCAATTTATGATGTATATATTGCTCATGTCAGATTGTTGGAAGTCATGTCTGTTGATCTTGATTTCTCTGTATTTTCTCTGAAATTCAGGGTGCTGACTTTTTCCCCTGAATTAAGTGCATGTTATATGTGCTTGATTAAAGTGATTGTTGACCACCTCAAAAGTTGGCTTTCCTTTTAGTAAAGTAGATTGAAGAGCCTGTACAGATGGTTGCTGTTTTTTTGTCATGGTCCTTGATTTTACATAGTGATGCTATGAATACTTTTTTACAGATAAATATTTCCTTCCTGTCACTGATTTTCTTGGCAATATAAACCTAGTAGTGTGATCACTACATGAAAGTATAAGAATAAGTTTGCAAATTTTTGGACATAGCTTTATTTTCCCTTTTCAGTTGGACTTGTGATTTCATTGGCCTAAGGAACTTTTAGTGAGGAAATTCTACCAATCGATGCTGATGGACACCTGCTCTGTAAATTGTAGTCTTAGAGAGCTTTCTATGACCCCCAAGAAGTTTAACAACTTTCCAGGGTCACACTGCTAGTATGTGTCATATATAGGACTCAAAACCAAGCCTTTCTGAAGTTATTTCTATCCAATATGTCAATATGCATCCCCACATTGTTTTCTAAAACCAGCTGGATTAATTCTCAGTCAACAGTGAATCAATGTCCTGATTTTCCACAGTCTGGCTAGCACTGAAATTCCTCCTGCCCCCGGGCCCCCAGAAAGATCTCTCCTTTACTGGCTCTGATACATCCTTTTAGGAACTGTAGTTAATTAAACAGCTATCTCCAAAACTGTGTGGCTAGTCATACTGTTTGTCTTCCTTTAAAAGAATTAAATTCATTTTGAACTTAAATTTTAAAACAAGAAGAACAACAAAAGGACATTTCCATATACATAAAATTACATAAATAAGATTCAATATAAAACCACAAATTTCTATTTCATATTTTTTACTCTTAAAAACTATGGAGAGAAGAGAGTAAAGATGGCAGAGTAGAAGAAACTTTCAAGAGCTCTCCCCTCCAAACCCAGCAAAATACCTGTAAAAAGTGACTGTAAATTTTGGAGCTGCAGAACCCACAAAACTGATGGAATGAAGAAAATCTCCAGCCCAAGATAGGCTGAAAGGTCGACAGGAAGTGTCTATAGCACTGTGCTGAGAGCAGAGCACAGTCCAACATGGACCTTGCTGGCATAGACGGGACCTGAGCAGGCCTTGTGGGGACTGAATCTCTGGCACCTGTGGTGGTTTCCAGAAGTCACAGCTCCAAAACAATGAGGATAAATTGGAAGGTCACTTGAAAAAACCTGTCTGACTTATGCAAGAGAGTAAAGTTGTCTGGCCCTAGTCCCAGTGTGGTAGCCTTGCAGCAGCCACAACAGTATCAGAGTCAGTTGCAGTGACTATTTCTGGAACTCTAGGTACACAGATTGTTTGGGAACTTAACAGCTGACAGTACACCCTCCCATACCCCACTGGAAGCAGAAAACTACCTTGACAAAGAGTTTAAAAGTCAAGTAAATGGTTGGTGAAATAAGCAAAAATCAGAAAAAGAATCAGACTATAGAATCTTACTTTGGTGACAAGGAAGACCAAAACATGCAAACAGAAGAAAACAAAGCCAAAGCTCCTCCATCCAAAGAAAAATAAGAATTGTTCTCAGGCCATGGAAGAGCTCAAAAAGGATTTTGAAAATCAAGCAAGAGAAGTAGAGGAAAAATTAGGAAGAGAAATGAGAGCAATGCAAGAAAATCATGAAAAGTGAGTCAACAGCTTGCTAAAGGAGAACCAAAAATGCTGAAGAAAATAACACCTTAAAAAGAGACTAACCCAAATGGTAAATGAGATCCAAAAACTCAATCAGGAGAAGAATGCCTTAAAAAGCACAATAGGCCAGATAAAAATGGAGGTCCAAAAGCTCACTGAAGAAAATAATTCCTTAAAGATTAGAATGGGGCATCTGGAAGTTAATGACTTTATGAAAAGTCAAAAAATTATAAAACAAAACCAAAGGAATGAAAAAAAAGCAGACAATATTAAATATCTCACCAGCAAAACAACTGACCTGGAAAATAGATCCAGGAGACAGAATTTTAAAATTGCTGAACTACCTGAAAGCTGTGACCAAAAAAAGATCTAGACATCATCTTTCAAGAAATTGTCAAGAAAAACTGTCCTGATATTCTAGAAGCAGAGGGTAAAGTAGATATTGAAATAATGCTTCAAGCATCTCCTGAAAGAGATCCCCAAAGGAAAACTCCTAGGCATATTGTAGCCAAATTTCAGAGTTTCCAGGTCAAGGAGAAAATATTGCAAACATTCAGAAAGAAACAATTCAAGTATTGTGGAAATACAATCGAGATAACATCTACATTAAGAGATTGCAGGGCTTGGAATATGATATTCCAGGAATCAAAGGAGCTAGGATTAAAACCAAGAATAACCTACTCAGCAAAACTGGGTATACTACTTCAGAGGAAAATGGTCATGCAATGAAATAGAGGACTTTCAAGCATTCTTGATGAAAAGATCAGGGTTGAATAGAAAATTTGACTTTCACACACAAGAATCAGGAGAAACATGAAAAGGTATACAGGGAAAGAAAAATCATAAGGGACTTAATAAATTTGAACTGTTAACATTCCTATATGGAAAGATAATATTTGTAATTCTTGAGACTTTTCTCATATTAGGGTAGTTGGAGGGATTATGTAAATATAGACAGAGGACATAAGGTGAGTTGAATATGAAGGAATGATATCTAGAAAAAATTAAGGGATGAGAGAGGAATATATTGGGATGAGAGATGAAAAAATAGAATGGGGTAAATTATCTCTCATAGGGCAAGATTTCTAAAAGAAAAAAGAGAAAAGAAAAAGCTTTTTCAAGGGAGAGGAACAGGGGGTAGGTGAGAGGGAAAGAGTTAACCTTACTTTCATCACATCCCACTTAAGGAGGGAATAACATGCACACTCATGCTCAAGTATGCTTAGTATGAAAATCTATCTTACTCTACAGGAAAGTAGGGGCAAAGGGAATAAGCGGGTGGGGGGATGATGCAAAGGAGGCCAAATGGGAGGAGGGGTAGGCCTAAGCACTTTTGAGGTAGGAGATCAGGAGAGAGTAGAATAAGTGGGGAGTGGGATAGGATGGAGGGAAATATAGTTAGTCTTTCACATCATGACTGTTATGGAGGTGATATGCATTACTATACGTGCATAATCTATCTTGAATTGCTTGCCTTCTCAATCAGGATAGGTGGGGATAGAAGAAGGAAGAGACGTTGGAACTCAAGGTTTTAAATATGAATGTTAAAAATTGTTTTTACATCCAACTAGGAAATAAGATATATAGGCAATGAGGTTTAGAAATCTTGCCCTATTATAAAATAGAGAGGAGGGGGATGAGAGAAAGGAGAGGTGTGATAGAAGGGAGGGCAGATTGGGAGAAGGGGCAATAAGAACACGTGATATCTTGGGGTGGTTAGAAGGGAAATATGAGGAGAAAATTTGGAGTTGAAAATCTTGTGGAAGTGAATTTTGAAAACTAAAAATAAACTATTTAATTTTTAAAAACTATGTAATAAATCTACACATCATTTTCAAAATTACTCTGTTTTTGTGTTCTTACCTTTAAGTTTTACTTTTTCCTGCAGTGAACTTTTAATTTTTTTCTCTCTCCCTCCCCACTCTGCACTAGAGAAGGGTACCATTAGACAGAAATGTATATGTGTGTGTGTGTGTGTGTATATATATATATATATATATATATATATATATATATATATATATATATATATATACATACACATATACATATATACACACGTATATAGTATGTATTGTATAGGCATACACACATATATGTAGGGAGAGAGAGAGATAGAGAGAGACAGAGAGAGAAACAGAGACAGAGAGAGGGAGGGAGAGATGTAAAGTCATACTATAATATTTCTATTTATCAGTTCTTTCCCTGGAGATGGATAGCATCATCCTTAATATGTCTTTTGTAGTTGATTTGAGTGTTTATGATACTCAAGATGAATTAGTCATTCCAAGCTGTTCTTTGAAGTCAATATTTTTTTTTCAAAGGCATTATTTCTGTTGCTTTGTACACCATTCTCTTGGTTCTGCTTAACTCTGCTTTTTTTATTTCATGTAAGTCTTTCTACATTTTTATAAGGTCATCACTTTAGATGATCACTTCTCATCATTTCTAATAGCACAGTAGTATTTTATCACAGCAATCATGCTATAATTTATTTAGTCATTCCTAATTGAATTCCCTCAGTTTTTAGTTCTTCACCACCATAAAGAGCTGCTATAAATATTTTAATATATAATATACGTAATTTCTCCTTCCCCCAACCACCTAATTAATGCTGAAACCTATGAACCTATAGTTGTTTCCTTGTAAAATTCAGACATCTAGGAATGCCAGAGAATGAATTTAGGAGCTGTCCACGATTCTGAAACCAGACATCTAGTTCCCCAGCTCAGGCTAATATACGTAGAAGCTTCAGCAATTCTGTCATAGTGATAAATGGGCCCATCAATGGCTCTGTTAGCTCACATGGCTACTGACAAATATCATCCCCAGAACTTAGGAATACATCTAGGTTCAGATATATTAAAGCATGAGCTATGTAAAGGCATCAGTCCCTACACATGGCTGGGGAACCTGTGATCTTGAGGCAACAAGTGGCCTCCTAGGTGCTTGGGTGTGTCCTTTTGACTGATTCCAACTTTTACAGAATAAATCCTTTTACTAAGGGGATTTGTTATGCGAAGTTTGGATTTAGTCAAAGGGCCACCTTTGATGGCCTAGAGGGTCACATGTGGTTTTGAGGCCATGTGTTCCCCAATCTTGTGGACACCTTCTAAGAGGTCTTTGCTACACATGAGTGAACCATACACTATATGTAAAAGAAATGATTTAACAATAAAATTATTTATAAATAATAAATTTTAATTGCGTTTTTGAACTCAGAAATAACCTTGAAGATTCTTTAGTTCAACCCCCTCATGAGTTTTGGAAGGGTCATAGCTCTAAAATCTAGAGTTGATTGGGAAGAGGAGCTTGGAAAGAGGACTTGCCTAAGTTCACACAGAGTGTAAGTAGTAGAGTCATTTGAACTCAGGTCATCTGAATTCAAATCCAGTTCTAGTTCTAACATAGCACTGGAGCCTCTAGTGGATGGAGGGACATGACTATCATCATTACCATTCATAATGATATATCAGTATTAGATATCTCTCATATTAAGCTCTAACATTCATCAAGTGTTTTATAGCTTACAAAAGCTTGTCTGCACCCATTCATTGATGCGATCTTCATAATGGCCCTTTGAGGTAGGCAGGGCAAAGAGTAAACTGCTCATTTTCTAGATGAGAAAAAGGAGGTCCAAAGATGAGGAGAAGTTTGTTTGCTTGCCTAGTTTATCGGTGAGAGATTAGAGGCTAGAATCCTAGTCTCTTGATTCCTACTGCAGGCCTGATTCAGTTCTGTAGGCATTACTCTCCCAACATCATCTCTATAGGATGAAATACTCCATTCTCTCAATGAGATATCATTGTAATTTGTAAGTTATCTCTGTTGCTGTGCCAGTGGAGAAAACTTTGTATCTCAGTGTGTCTATCAGAAACATCTGTCTGAATTATGATCAGATGTCTCTGAGAGTCTGTCAGTCTGGGCATTTGCAGAGAATCCATCCACATGGATCCATCCACATCCTTCCAATAAGAATCTATTAAGTACCTACCTTGTGCCGTACACCAGAAATTTTACAAAGGCAAAAAAGAAAACACTTACTGCCCTCAGGAAGCTTACATTCTATTGGGGAAGTGATAGCTAGCATTTATATAGTGTTTTATGTCTTTATGTATGCCATTTAATTTAATGCTCACAAGAGCTCTGGGAAATAGTTATCCTTATTTTTTATGCAAGGAAAGTGAGGCTGATAGAGGTTAAGTAACTTATTGAGGATTACACAGCAAACTATAAATGCCACCTAATTTAAGGAGGCAGCGAGGAGTGATTAGTATAACAAGTGAGAAAATGTATGTATTTTATTTTATTTTTATTTCCCTTTTTCCTTTTTTTTTATTTTAAGAAAATAAAACAAGCATAGTAGATGAAGTTAAACAAAACATGGGAAACCAGTAATAAACAAACCAAATTAAGGAGGCAAAACAAAATTAACCATGGTTAATAGTTTGGTATATGACATATTACCAAGATGAAATTGCTGAGCATTAAAAAATTTTAAACTGTTAATATGTAGCTGAAAAAGAGAATAGACAAATTATTTATAATGCTGTGGAGGAGGGGAATAGGAAAGTTCCTTCCAGATCTAAATCTATCATCTAAAGAATAACTGTGAGGAGAATAGTACTCCAACTTCTTTTTAAAAAATTATTTTATTTGTTTTCAGTTTTCTACAATCACTTTCATATTATCTTAGATTTTTTCCCTCCCTCCTCCTCCTTCCCCGCTCCCTCCCCACTCCCTTCCGAAGACAAGATGTAATTTTATATAGGTTCTACAATACATTCCTATTAAGTACATTTTCACCTTAGTCACGTTGCATAGAAGAATTAAAATGAATGGGAGAAACCATAAAACAAAACAAAACAAAGAATAAAATGATCTGCTTCATTCTGCCATCCAATTCCATAGTTCTTTCTCTGGATGTAGAAGGCATTTTGCCTCAAGAGTCTATTGGGAATTTTTAGGTCCTTGCATTGCTGGGAATGACTGAGTCTACCAAAAATTCCTTACACATTGTGGTTGTTCTGTGCACAAAGTTCTCCTAGTTCTGCTGCTTTCAGCATCAGTTCATACAAGTTCTTCCAGGTCTCTGTGACGTTTTCTTGCTCATCGAAAACGCTTGTATTTTAGAAAGGGTTTTAAAAAACTCAACTTTTCCCTTATTATAAATTCATTGCCTTGATTCCTTATATAACCTCGCCTACTCTGGCGGTAAGGTGGTCTGGTTTCAGAACCACGGACAGCTTTTTGGGCACCTTTAAGCATTTTCCATGGTTTATAGCCAATTTGGTCAACATTTCACAAAGTAATTGAAATCATCCTATGCTCACAGGTTTTAGTTCTGAAGGAGGCTGTGGGACCCTATAGTTTGAGAGAATCTCTCCAAACCTAGCCTCCTTCATTCTCTTCAGCTCGGAAGGAACTGCCAGTGCTTATACTCTACTATAATATCCTTTGAGAGCTCATTAGGAATTAGTGGAAGAATAAAAGCGCCACCAGCACTGACACTCTATAGGATTATCAGTAGTAGCGTAGGGCATAAAGAGCCAACTTTGTTCTCAGAACAACCTAGGTTCTAGCCTCTGGTACATGTTGGTTATGTGACAAGTGACTTAACAAGTCACAACATCTCAGCATCCTGGGTAATTTCCAAAGATCCCAAGTTGCAGGACAAGTTGCCAATATTTATTCATGCATATTTCCTTACCTGGAGTTCATTACACCAATAAAATCATGCAGCTGGAAACAAACAAAAAATCCCTAAACCATTTACAAAGTTCTTTATGGCTGTAAATACCTTACAATATGAATGCTTGAATTGGAGTCAAGACAACTGTTTTCAAATCCTGCCTCTCACTTATCCACTATACCACGATAGGCAAGTTACTTTACCTGTATAAGCCTTGGTTTCCTCATATGCAAAACGGTAATAATTGTCTCTATTTCACGAGGTTGTTGTTAGTGTAGAGTGGGAAAAAATGTAACACACTTGGAAAGCTTTAAATCTCTAAAGAAATGTTGTCTCTTTTTATTATCATCTTATTTTCTCTTTACAACAAGTGTAAGCATCATTACCCATACTGGAGCCCAAGGATCCTGGCCCCAAACATTCCTCATTGCTGACCTCCTCACTGATGACAAGTTGGACACATTTCTGAAAATATCTTATATCATTTTCATTACTGTAAACAAGAGTGGAGAAAGTCATCGTTAGCATAGCTGGTGACCAGAAAGGAAATTGCCCTCTTAGTAGAAGACTGGCTATCTCTTTGCTCTTTTCAGGTTCCCTTGCCTCCCAAATCCCAAAATCCCATAATACCCTTGTGCTTTTTTGATATGTAAGTCCTTCAAGAGAATAAGAGCTGATTCAGGAAAGTCTATGAAATGTCCCATGGACTGAACAAGCAGAAGGGGTTCAAGATGACCAAGAAGGAGGCTGCGCTCAAGATGAAGGTGACAGACACATAAGAGGGGTCCTTGTGGAGAAATATTGTCAACATCAGTGACATCCTCCTCCTGGCTGTAGCTGTCTTCTGCCGTGCTTTATTTGTATAGATTCAACTGACCCTCTTCTGCAAACTAGGTTCCCGAATGCCAACCTATTATCTTTTTTCCATCCAATGGATTCTATGCTGCATTGTCATGACAGAGGGGAAAAGAGAGGAAAACAGTTGCAAACTATAACTAAGAATATGAGTGTATATGTTTTTAATTAAAGCCTATACAAATGAAAATAATTTACTCATTCTTAAGTTATGTGTAAAGCAAAGTGAAGAAAGGGGTATATACTAAAGCAAGATGAAAAGATCACTTTAGTTTCCTTATAGATTAAGCACCTACCATTCTGCTAGGTGTTGGGAAGATAAAAATAAAAATAAAACAGTCCCTGAGGATATGCAGACCTAGAGACTTTGACTTCCATGACATTGGCTGCATTTTGAGTCTAGGAATCAGAGAAAGCCTGTGTGATAACTGTCAGAAGAGTTGGGGTAGTTGGTGATCCTCCAACTCAGACTTCAGGGACATACTGGCTCTCCCAGTGACTTTCTGGGTTACTTTGAGCAAGTTCCTTCAATTTCCCCATTTATAAAATGAGGGCTTAGACTAGTGTCTTTTCAAAGTCAACCCTAACAAAGCTGTCCCAAAGGGGAATGGGCTACCTTGGATACTTGTAAGTTCCTTTCTTTTGTAGATATTCAAGCAAGACAGAGAGGACCACTCAGTCGTATTATTATGGATATCCCTTTCCCATGTGGATTGCACTACATGGCCACTGAGGCTTCTTCCACTTCTCAAAATCTCTGATTCTTTGACTGGACAGTCTCTGAAGCTTCCTTCTACTTCTAACACAAGAGACAGTCTAGTAGAAAGGAAAAAGTAGGACTTAAATTCCACCTCTGGCACTGACTGGGCTATGTGATCCCCTCTCCTTCTTTCTGTTTCTTTTTATTTGTCATGAATCCACCTTTTGTACTTGCCACATATTCAGAGGCTAGAAGGACTGTATATCTGCTGTCTATCAAGTAAAATATTTTTGCAATTTTGAGTCTGGTTTACTAAGTGCATTAGAAAAATGTGTAAAGGAATGCAAGTATATGAGCATGAGATGAGCATATTAGCAACACACAAAGTAGTGTTGGGGAAGAGGAGATGTTTGCTTCCTCTGTCCTAAGGGGGCAGGGCTGGAAAAGCAACTCAGGGTGCAATATCTAAATATGCCACCAGATAGCATGCAGAGCTTGAGTAGCTTCAGTTTCTCCAGTTCAGTTTTCATTAAGCGCAAAGGAGTATTCTCAGTCCTGAATTCCCTTTTTAGTCTTTTACATACACATAGGATTTGCTTGGGTCTTGCAGCCCTTAATAGTTTAGCTCAGATTTTATCTACTCTAGTCTAAAGGTATAAAGATTTCCATGCTGGTACACATGGGGCCTGAGCAGGCCTCAGGGCACTGGATCACTGGGAGCTGTAGCAGTTTCCAGACTTAACCCCCAAACACAAATTTCATAATTCATCACACTCAGCCCTCATCCTGTTTTATTATCTCATTCCTTCTCCAGTTTCCTTTCTAAATAGTATATAGTGGAATCTATTCTCTGAGGTACTTATCCCAACTAGAGTATGGCTAACATATCTCTCTTCATGGTTCTAGGGATAGAACTAGAAGGTTAGAGAGGGCTTCTTTCTAGTTCTGTGGCTCACCAGCCTCTACCAGTATACTTCTTTTCAAAATTATTCATTGAAAAAAAATTTAGCCTTCTATTAATTCTAGCAGCATCTTGGCTTGTTCTTCATAGTCAGTCTTGGCTGATTATATCACATCCATGGTAGTTTTTTTTCTCATATAATTCCCATTTATTTTCCAGAATAATTGGGACACTTTGGAGCTCCTACATACCTGGAAATTTCCATTTTTATCACTTTTTTGACAGGTAAAAGAGAAAATCTTAAAGTTGTTTTAATTTGAAGTTCTTCGGACTTTTTCATATGGTTGTTCATATTTGAATTCTTTTGAAAACTATGTAACCTTTGACTCTTTACATAGTGAAGAATGACTCTCAGTTTTGTCAGTTTAATACATATCTTTATTGTGTTTTTATTTATTTTCCCCCTTTGGATTACGATTCCAATTGCATTTGTTTTTCTTCAGGAAAAATTTTAATATCTTATGTAAATGAATTTTAACTTTTTCATTATTGCTATCAGAATTTTCTTAGGCTACAAAGATTCCCAAAGATTCTGATTTAGTGGTTATGACCTATACAGGAAATAAAAACATTGATAAAACCAACAAACATGAGGCTAAGTAACTTTCTGAGTCACACATCATTAAACGTTGGAGGTAGAATTGGAGTCCAGTCTTCCTGACAAGCCCATCTCTATCTACTCTGCCTTGCTACCTCTACTTGTTCATCTTTTGCAATCTCTTTTATCTTATTTTGCCAAGATTTCTCCTATCTATAGTTGTGTCATGTTTTAAAATCTTTACTGATACAATCTTTTATGTTTAGGCTATATATCTATTTGGAGGTCATTGTTGCCTGTGGTATAAGACACTGGTCTGAAGGTACTGTCCAGCCAAGCTGCATTCCAGTTTTTCTGAGGAATTCTTGTCTTTCCAAAAAGTAGAGAAATTTGATATGGATGGTAGCACTGGACATGATGCATAGCAGACTTTCATCATTGCGTGCTGACTGATGATAAAAATTTAATAAAATGTTAGGAAACAACAGAGCAATACATGCTTTAAAAATATTAGGACAAAATTAAACTTCTGCCACTGATGGTTCAACATCAGAAAAACGAGATCATTTGCTAAATAAAGAGAAAACAAATGCTGATATTAATACACATAAAAGTCTTTAACAATACAGTTACACATTTATACAAAAATATTTTTGAAAACAACATAGGTAGAAAGGGCCCTTCTTGAATGTAGCTGAGAGCATTTATTTAAAACCAAGAGCTAGCATTCTTTGCAATGGAAAAATACTGGGAAAATTTTGAGTAATAACCATGGTAAAGCAAGAATGGCCACTTTCCTTAATTTTATCTGATTATGCTAAAAATGCTAGTTATTGAAATAAGATGAGAGAAATTAGTAAAGAGTCAAAACCATCACTGCTTATTGCATGATGGTTTATTTAGAAAACCAGACATGAATGAGACTGAGACTAAATAGATATAAAATAAATTCAAAAATATTATCAGCATTTCTATACAATATTAACAATAAAGAGGAAATGACATAAAAGGGAGTTCTATTAAATACATCTGCAAAATGCAGAAAACGTCTGACAAGCTTGTCTTATAGATTTAGCATTAAAACAATTAAATGTTCAAAAGTGGGTTGCACCATAGTAATTTTAAATGACTTTTAGAAAAGAGTATTTCCTAAGGCAATACAATAGGAGCAAGTAGCACAAAACACCTCCCTTTGCAAATTCTGTGATAAACTCTCCCATCTTTGTATATGGAGTTCAAAGGGAAGTGGCCTCAAGCTTAGAAAGCACATGAGGAAAAAGCATAACTCACAGATCCTGGTTGCTAGGATCATTTTCTTTCCTTTTGTAGGGGTATTTACGTATTTTTCCTCCATCATGGTATAACTCCTTTTCTGTGCTCCTTGTGGAGTTGTGAACATGTCTCCCTATGACATATCCAGGTGCTGTTGTTTGGGGAGGGAGGAGGTGATGCTAGGAAGTTGATAGGACCTTTGATGTTCTCTGGATCTTTCAAAGCTTAAACAATCCTCCTCCAGACAAAAAGGGTGGAGGAGACCCAGGCTGAGGCTTCTCCTTTCCTCACACACCATAGATGATTCTTCTTCAGTGTTTTACTTTATTTCTACAATTTTCCTAATCTGTAGAATAATTCTAATTCTTGATTTTCTTGATATTTTATAGTAGACTCTCAGAATGTGACATGGTTCCTGTGAAATATTCTAGGTCCTCATACTTTCCAAATTTAATCTAACATGTTTGATTAAGTGATTGAATCCACACTTACAATATATTGAAGTAAGTTTGAATTAATGAAATGAAAAAGTATAAGATAAAAATGTAAATGATAAATTCTGAGTAGTGGACAATCCTCTGCTTCCAATGAAGTCTGAAATCTGAACTTTCTGGAGAGGGGTAGAGCCAAGGTGTCAGAGTAGAATCAGGGACTTACATGAGCTACCCCCCAAACCCCTCCAAATACCTGTAAAAATGACTCTGGATAAATTCTAGAGCAGAACTCACAAACTGACAGAATGAAGCAGATTTCCAGCCCAAGACAGCTTCAGAGTGTGGCAAAAGAGGTCTATTGCATGGGGCTGGGAGTGGAGTGCAGTCCAGTGTGGGTCATGCTGGCACACATGGGGCCTGATCAGGCCACAGGGCACTGAATCACTGTCAACTGTGGCAGTTTCCAGACTTCTCAATCCCCAAACACAAAGGACAAATTGGAAGGTCATCAGGGAAAGCTGGTTGGAACTGTGTAAGAGAGCAGAATGGATCTGGCCCCAGCCCCAGGGCAGAGCTTTTTCTGGAACTCTATGCCCAAAGATTGTGTGGGGACTGAGTGGCTTATCAGAGGAGGATTGCAAAGATCTCTGTCAGTGCTGCGGCAGGATACTGTTGCTTTGCCCTGCTTGTATCTGGGTTGCAGTTCTGGGTGGTGGTCCAGCAGCAAGGAGTGCTGGCATAATGGAGTTTGTGGCAGTGGTGGAGAAGTTTCAAGGCAGAAAAAATGTTTTGGAATACTCACAAACCAGAATACAGACTAGGAGAGGAATAAACACCTCTCCTTTGAACACACAACCTTAGAAGAGTTGAAAATTTTCAGGTCCCTAGAAGTATCCCTGAAAACAGCTGCACAAAGTCCCTGAAGCTTGGGACAGTACACAACACGGCCCTCACTCCTTACTGGAAGCAGAGACCTCTCTTGACAAAGAGCTCAAAAGACACGTAATTGGTTGAGAAAATGAACAAACAACATAAAAATAATCAGACTGTAGAACCTTACTTTGGTGACAAGGAAGATCAAAACATACAACCAGAAGAAAACAATAAAAATCAAAGCTCCTATATCCAAAGCCTCCAAGAAAAATATGAATTGGTCACAGGTAATGGAAGTACTCAAAAAGGATTTTGAAAACCCAGTAAGAGAAGTAGAGGAAAAATTGGGAAGAGAAATGAGAGGGATGCAAGAAAATCATGAAAATTGAGTAAACAGCTTTGCTAAAGGAAACCCCAAAATGCTGAAGAAAATAACACCTTGAAAATAGACTAATCCAAATGCAAAAGAGGTACAAAAAGCCCATGAGGAGAAGAATGCCTTAAAAAAACAGAATGGACCAAATGGAAAAGGAGGTCAAAAAGCTCACTCAGGAAAACAATTCGTTAGAAATTAGGATGAAGCAAATGAAAGCTAATGACTTTGTGAGAAGTCAAGAAATTACAAAACAAAACCAAAAGAATAAAAAAATATAAGACAAGGTGAAATATCTAAGTGAAAAAACAACCGACTTGGAAAACAGATCCAGGAGAGAGAATTTAAAAATTATTGGACTACCTAAAAGTCATGATAAAAAAAAGGATCTTAGACATAATCTTTCAATAAATTATAGAGGAAAACTCTCCTGATATTTTAAAACAAGAGAGTAAAATAGATACTAAAAGAATCTACTGATCACCTCCTGAAAGAGATCCCGAAAGGAAAACATCTAAGAACGTTGTAGTCACATTCTAGAGTTGCAGGTCAAGGAGAAAATATTCCCAGTAGGCAGAAACAAACAATCTGACTATTGTGGAAATATAATCAGGATAACACAATCTAGCATCTTCTGTATTAAGGGCTTGAAAGATGATATTCCAAAGGTCAAAGGAGGTAGGATTAAAATCAAGAATTACCTACCCAGTAATACTGAGTATAATACTTCAGGGGGAAAAATGGATATTCAATGAAACAGAGGACTTTCAAGCATTCTTGATAAAAAGACCAGAGCTTAAAAAAAATTTGACTTTCACATACAAGAATCAAGAGAAGCATGAAAAGGCAAACAAGAAAGGGAAAGAAGTTGAACTGTTTACATTCCTACATGGAAAAATAATATTTTTGACTCTTGAGACTTTTCTCAGTGTAATTGGAGGGAATACATAGACAGAAGGTACAGGGTGAGTTGAATATGAAGGAATGATTCTAAAAAATAAAATTACTGGGTGAGAGAGGAATATATTGGGAGAAGATGAAATGGAGAAATGGAATGGGGTAAATTATCTCACATAAAAGAGGCAAAAAACCCTTTTACAATGGAGGGGAAGAGGGGGAGGTGAGAGAGAATGAGAGAATCTTAATCTCATTGGATTTGTCTTCAGGAGGGAATAACATACACACTCAATTGGGAATGAAAATCTATCTTAGTTTACAAGAAAGTAGGGGGGAAGGAGATAAGATGGGGAAATGATAGAGAGGCGGGTAAATGGGAGGAGGGGATAATCAGAAGCAAACACTTTTGAAGAGGGACAGGGTCAAAGAGAATAGAATAAATGAGGGCAGGAAAGGAAGTAGGAAAATATAGTTAGTATTTTACAACATGACTGTTAGGAAGTATTTTGCATAACTACACATGTATAAAATATATTGAATTGCTTGCATTCTCAATATGGGTGGGTGGGAAGGGAGAGAGAGAATTTGGAACTCAAAAAGTTTTAAAAGCAAATGCTAAAAATTGTTTTTACATACAGCTGGGAAATAAGACATACAAGCAATGGGTATCTTGCCCTACAAGAAAATAGAAGGGAAGGGAGAAGAGAAGGGAGGTGGTAGAAGGGAAGGAAGATTGGGGGAAGGGATAATTAGAATGCATGTCATCTTGGGGTGGTGGAGAGGAGAGATGGGGAGAACATTTGGAACTCAAAATCTGTGAAAGTGAATACTGAAAACTAAAAATATATCAATTAATTAAAGATAATATTTGCATTGCCTATATCACAGTGTTATTATGAAGAAAGTGTTTTGTAAACCTTAGAACACTACATCAATGTAATTTTTATGAATCAGGATAAAGAGTTATTGACAAATGAATATAAATAAATAAAAGGGTAGAAATAGAAAAAAAAATGCTCAACTTTCCAGTCAACTTACCGTTTCTAGTGAAAACAAAGTCAGCATCTGCTTTAAGTCCTTCTGAGCACTGATGTCTGGCCACTCCTAGTAAGCTATCACATCTCAATTTCCAAGACACTCTTCTGAGTTTGCTGCTTTTCCTGACATGTTCAAAGTCTTCATAGGGAAAAGCTACACCTCAAGTATTTTGGTAACAAAAACAAAGGGCACATGAGAGTCTTTAGGTGAATTTTACTACTTTATAAGCTTTAGTCATGGCAGCACAAAATAGAACTTTATTGATTGAATATGGGAGGGGAGAAGGAAGAGTTGAGGATGATTCCTCGGTTTAGAACCTGGGTGACTGGAAGGATGGTGGTACTCTCAACAGAAACAGGGAAGTTAGGAAGAGGTGTAAGTTTGGGGATAGACAAGGAATTCTGTTCTGGACATGTTGAGTTTGAGGCATTTTGGGGATAGCCAAGTTGAGATGCTCTGCAGGGAGGTGATGGTGTGAGAAAGATGTGAGTTGGGCACATCAATTTGGAAGTCATTTGCATAGATATGGATGTAGAGGGACAGACAAAGAATCATGAGAGTCAGAGATACACATGCAGAGAATAAGAGAGATAGAAAATAAGCGAGACAAACAAAAACACAGAGACACGAAAAGAGAGAAAGTGTCAGAGCCAGAAATTGAGCCAGGTCTGGGGGATAGAGCCCTGGAGTTCTTTGAGGGAAGGATAGGACTGAGGATACAATAAAGGAGACTTTGAAGGAGTAGTCAAACAGGAAAAGGACCAAGAGAAAGAAGTATTACAGAAACCAAGGGAGGAAGGAAGTGGTTAACTGTGTCAAACATTGTAAAGACTTCAAAAGGACTGAGAACTCAGGAAAGAAGATTGGATTTCACAACTGACAAATTATTGGTAACCTTATTGAGACCAGTTCAGTGTAGTGTTGTGGTCCGAAGCTGGAATACAAGATGCTGAAAAGTGAGAGATGAAGAAGTTGGGGCACAGAGTGCAGATAACTTCTTAAAGGAGTTTATATAAGGGAGGAGTGATGCTGAAAGACAACTTGAAGAGATGGAAGGGCCAAGAAAATGTTTCTTTTAAAAGGAAGAGTGAGATTTGGGCATGTTTGTAGGAAGCACAGAGATATTCAGTGGGTAAGAAAAGACTGAAGACATTCCGTTGAAACTTTCAAGAAATGCAAATATACAGTAAATAAAATCAAGGGGAGTCTAAACAGAGTTATGGAATAAAAGTAACACACACAATATATACATTACTACTGCCAGTGTTATATTTTATAAAATAACAAATTGTAATTAAAAAGATAAGGAACAACCAGGCAATGGTGAAATTTTCATAATGCAATTAACAAAAGTTAAATATCTCTACAAACATTTGTTTAGCTTTTTACATGTCTATCCCCTATAGATTAACAGGAAGGGTTACTTTAAAGCAAAATATGAAAAGTGTAGGCAAGGAATAGATTCAAGTGATTTACTCTGGTAGAAGGAGCACCTGAAGAACTATGGATAGAGGTTCACAATTTTATATGGGAGGCATCATCATCAACAACAACAACAACAAAAACGTTCTAAAGAAAGAGAAAAGCAAGAAAGTAAACTAGCTATCAGATGAGGCTCTACAAACAAATGAGGAAAGAAAGAAAAAGGGAAAGATACACACAACTGAATGCAGAATTCCAGAAAATAGCAAGGATAGATAAGATGGTTTTCTTAACTGAACAATGCAAAGAAAGAGAAGACTTTGCTTTCACTCTATTTAGCTGACGTCTAACCTCAAAACAAGGTAAAATCAATCGGATCCTTGGTTTGCTCATTATCTTCTGTGTGAGATATAACTCCTGTTATAATAATCATTAGACTGATTATATTCCGAATTTATGGAAACTCATTTCTCCATTATATCTCTCAATTTTCCCTCTTCTCCTAGAAGATAATCTAGTACTAATCTATCTTGATAGAGTTCCTATTTAAAATTCTCATTCTTAATATCCATAGTCAGAGAGATTCTCTTAGGTATGCTGATTAGTTTGATGAGCAAAAATGTTTAATTAGCATCCTCCATTTCTTTCCTTACAATCAATTCATTTCCCTGCATTTGCTGTAAGTTAAAATACCTTCTGGCAATGCAGCCCAAGAAGCATGGAGTGCATGCAGCACAGTCCAGGAAGCATGAAGCAAAGCCTGATGTGGCAGGGACAGGACCCTGAATCCTTTTTGGGAAGCCACTGGCAACATCAGTTCCCAGATTGCTCAACCCATAAACAGCTTCAAAGGTCAGTGAGAGGGCCTCTTCACCCAGGAAAGGGAGGTTGGTATGGACCCCCAGCAGCAACAGCTTCCATTTTTGAAGCCCTCCACCTAGAGCACCTGGGAGAATTGAGAAGCTGATCTGAATCTCAGCCCTAAGTGGCAGCCCAGGGAGACCTTTGCCTAAAACACCTGTGTGAATTGAGCAGCTGATCTGAATCTCAGCCCTGAGCTCAGCCCTGACAAAGAACTCAAAAGTCAAGTAACTGGCTGGGAAAATGCCCCCAAAAAAGAAAAAGAATAAGACAATGGAAGGTTACTTTCTTGGTGAGAAGGTATTTCCTTCCATCCTTTCAGATGAGGAAGAACAATGCTTACCATCAGGGAAAGACATAGAACTCAAGGCTTCTGTATCCCAAACATCCAAAATAAATATGCAATGGTCTTAGGTCATGGAAGAGCTCAAAAAGGATTTTGAAAATCAAGGAAGAGAGGTGGAGGAAAAATTGGGAAGAGAAACGAGAGCATTGCAAGAAAACCATGAAAAGCAACTCAACAGTTTGCCAAAGGAGACCCCCAAAAATGCTGAAGAAATTAACTCAAATGACAAAAGAGGTCCAAAAAGCCAATGAGGAGAAAATGCTTTAAAGAGCAGAACTAGCCAAATGGAAATGGAGGTTCAAAAACTCACTGAAGAAAACAATTCTTTAAAAATTAGAACACAGCAGATGGAAGCTAATGACTTTACAAGAAGCCAAGAAACTACAAAAAGAAACCAAAAGAATGAAAAAACAGGAGATAATGTGAAATACCTCATTGGAAAAACAACTGACCTGGAAAATAGATCTAGGAGACACAATTTTAAAATCATGGGACTACCTGAAAGTCATGATCAAAAAAAAGGAGCCTAGACATCATCTGTCATGGAATTATCAAGGAAAACTGCACTGATATTCTGGAACCAGAAAGTAAAATAAATATTTTTTAAATTCTTTTTAAAAAATTATTAAAATAAATTTAATTATTTAACTTTTTACATTCATTTTCACAAAATTTTGGGTTCCAAATTTTCTCCCCATTTGTCTCCTCCCCCACCCCAATACACCGAGTATTCTAATTTTCCCTATCACCAATCTGCCCTCTCTTCTATCATCCCTCCTTTCCCTTGTCCCCATCTTCTCTTTTGCCCTATAGGGCCAGATAACTTTCTAATCCCCATTACCTGTATTTCTTATTTCCTAGTAGCAAGAACAATACTCGACAGTTATTCCTAAAACTTTGAGTTCCAACTTCTCCCCATGCCTCCCTTCCCACCCATTTCCTTTGGTAAGGCAGGCAATTCAATATAGGGCATATCTGCGTAGTTTTGCAAATGACTTCCATAATAGTGTTGTGTAGACTAATTATATTTCCCTCCATCCTATCCTGCCCCCCATTGCTTCTATTCTCTCTTTTGATCCTGTCTCTCCCCAAGAGTGTTGATTTCAAGTTGCTCCCTCCTCCCATTGCCCTCCCTTCCATCATCCCCCCAACAATGCTTATCCCCTTGTCCCCCACTTTCCTGTATTGTAAGATAGGTATTCATACCAAAATGAGTGTGCATTTATTCCTTCCTTTAGTCGAATGTGATGAGAGTAAACTTCTTGTTTTTCTTTCAGCTCCCCTCATTTTCCCTCCACTAAAAAGTCTCCTGCCTGCCCCTTCTATGAGAGATAATTTGCCCCATTCCATTTCTCCCCCTCTCCTCCTAATACATTTCTCTCTCACCGTTTACCTTGATTTCTTTTAAGATATGATCCCATCCTATTCAATTCACTCTGTGCTCTCTGTCTCTGTGTGTGCGTGCATGTGTGTGCGCACACGTGTGTATGTGTGTGTGTATGTGTGTATGTAATCCCAGCAACTACCCAGATACTGAAGTGTTTCAAGAGTTACAAATATTGTCTTTCCATGTAGGAATGTAAACAGTTCAACTTTAGTAAGTCCCTTATGACTTCTCTTTGCCGTTTACCTTTTCATGTTTCTTTTCATTCTTGTGTTTGACAGTCAGATTTTCTTTTCAGCTCTGGTCTTTTCATCAAGA
>CM053773.1:242210863-242256692 GCA_028658325.1 Potorous gilbertii
CATCTCTCTCATTTCTTTCCCAGTTTTTCCTCCACCTGTCTAACTTGATTTTCAAAATCCTTTTTGAGCTCTTCCCTGGCCTGAGCCCATGGGGTACCTATTTCAGATGTTTGGGATACAGAGGCCTTGACTCCTATGTCTTTACCTGATGGTAAGCAGTTTTCTTCTTCGTCAGAGAAGAACGTTGAAATCATTTTTTCAAGAAAATAACCTTCTATGGTCTTTTTTTTTCTCTTTTCTGGGCATTTTCCCAGCCAGTTACTTGACTTCTGAGAGTCCTCTCCACCCCTGGCCTAGATCCATCCAGCTGGTGCTTGGGGTCTGAGATTGAAATGCTGCTCCCCAGCCTCAGGGCTTTCAGTGGCAGGCCTGGCTGCTATTCAGGGTAAGATCAAATCAGGTTCTCAGGTGGGGTCAGGGTCGCCTCTCAGGCTGAGTTCTCTCAGGGGGTTTATGAAGAGACCTTCTGTAATGGAGCTGCGATGGAGCTCCTGCCTGCTCTGGGAGCCTCTGGCCGCCAGCTGCCTCTGCTGCTGCTTCCTGAGGGGGTCCGAGTCGCGGAGACACCCCGCTCCCCTCTCAGTCCGTCTCTCTCACTGACCTGTGCTTCTGTGGGTGGAGGGACCTTCTCGGCCACTGGGGATTCCATCTCTGAAGCCTGCTTGGATCTGCTCGCTCCTTTTCGTGCCACGAGGCCAAGGCAGGGGGAGGGGAGGGCTCCGCTCCTGTCCGGGGTGCGATGGACCTTTGGGATCGGCTTTTCAGGGCTCTCTGGAACAGAAATCTCCTTTACTGTTCTGCTGCGTGGCTTCCACTGTTCCAGAATCTTTCGGGAGTTCTTTTTAGAGGAAATCCATGGGCTGTGGGTTCGGAGCTAGCATATGTGAGTCTTTCTACTCTGCCATCTTGGCTCTGCCCCCCATCATCTCTTATAGAACAATACTATCACATTCATATACCACAATTTATTCAGTCATTACCCAATCGATGGTCAACCCCTTGATTTTCAGTTTTTGTCCACCACAAAGAGTGCTATCATAAATATTTTTGTACATATGATTGCCTTTCCCACTTTTATGATCTCTTGGGGATACAGTCCTAGAAGCGGTATTGCTGGGTCAAAGGGTATACATATTTTTGTAGCCCTTTGGGCATAGTTCCAAATTGCTCTCCAGAATGGTTGGACCATCTCAAAGCTCCACCAACAATGAATTAGTGTTCCAAGTCTCCCACATCTTATCTAACATTTATCATCTTCCTGTTTTGTCATGTTTGCCAATCTGATAGGTGTGATGTGGTATCTCAGAGCTGTTTTGCTTTGCATCTCTCTAGTCAATAGTGATTTAGAGCATTTTTTCATATGACTATAGAGATCTTTAATTTCTTCCTCTAAAAACTGCCTGTTCATATCCTTTGACTATTTATCAGTTGGGGAATGACTTGTATTCTTGCACATTTGACTCAGTTCTCTATATATTTTAAAAATGATGCCTTTTATCACAGACATTAGTTGCAAAAATTCTTTCCCAGTTTTCTGCTTCCCTCCTCATCTTGGTTGCATTAGGTTTGGTTGTGTAGAACCTTTTCAGTTTACTGTAATCAAAATTATCCATTTTGCACTTCATAATGCTCTCTATCACTTGTTTAGTCAAAAACTCTTCCCTTCTCCAGACATCTGATAAATATCCGCTTCCCTGCTCCACTAATTTGTTAGTAGTATCAATCTTTATACCCAGATCATATACCCATTTGGACTTTATTCTTGTGTGCAATGTCAGACATTATTCTATGCCTAGTTTCTCCCACACTGTTATCCAGTTTTCCTAGCAATTTTTGTTGAACAGTGAGTTCTCCCAGAAGCTAGGGTCCTTGGGTTTATCAAACAGCATATAGCTATAATCATTGACTACTCTGTCTTGAGTACCTAGCCTATTGCACTGGTATACCCTTCTGTTTCTTAGCCAGTACCAAGTAGTTTTGATAATTTCTGCTTTATAACACAGTTTGAGATCTGATAGAGCTAGTCCACCTTCCCTGGCATTTCTTTTCATTAGCTTACTTGGCATTCTGGACCTTTTGTTCTTCCAGATGAATTTTGATATTATTTTTCAAGTTCTAAAAAATAATTATCTTATAGTTTGATTGGTAGCATTGTCATCTTTATTACATTGGCTTGGCCTACCCACAAGCAACTGATGTTTTTCCACTTACTTAGATCTGACTTTATTTATAAGTGCTCCAATTTCTTGACATTAAATCTCCTACTAGGTGACTTGCCTTGGGGGCACTACTTTTTTAAATGGGAACATTTAGAATGGAGTGAACTCTGCACCACAAATTGCCTTCATCACTCTCACATCCTGTCCTCTTCTTTTTACGAGGATATAGTCTATTAAATGCCAATGTTTGCTGTGAGTGTGTATCCATGAAATTTTATTACATTTAGATAAATGGAAGACAATGTTGGTGATGAGAAGGTCATGAGATGCACAATTTTCCATAATAAATGACCACTGACCTTATTCTTCCATGGTCTTTTTGCCATGTCTGGTCCATTAAAGAGAAATACTGTCTCAAAGGAAGGTCCTTTCAGAGAGATGGCTCTAGTTTTGTGAAGGACCTTGCAGAGCTAAGATTTGAGTCTTGAAAGAGTCCAGGGAAGGTAATAGGGGGAGGTGAGGACTGGAAAAAAATCCAGGCATGGGGACAGCCAATGAAAAGTTACAGAACTGGAAACTAGATAGTCCTGTTTGAGGAATAGTAGGGAGGCCAGTGTACCTGGAGAGGAAGAAAGTCTAAGAATAAAAAGTGTCAGGGGCCGTGAGACAAGACCTGATGGGCTTGAAATGCCAAACAGAAGACTTTCTATTTCATCCTAGAGGTCATAAGGACTGAGGTACCCAGGTAGAAGTCAGACATCATCTTGACAGCCTCAGCAGCAATCAAATTTAGCTTCACATATGATCATCTGAATTTTTGTCAGAGACAAAGTGCTTCTTACAAGGGCTTTGCTCTTTTTACAATATAAATAATTGAAACTTTCTTGAAAAGAAAGGAGACCACAGCTGGGAAGGGAGGCTGGACTGGATGACTCCTGAGTCTTAATATTCAATGATTCTAGGTTTTTCAATGAAGCTATATTTGGATAGAGTACAGGTCTTGGAATCAGAAAGGTCTGAGTTTCAGTCTGACTAATGCTGCTTACTAGCTGTGTGACTCTGGGCAACTCACTTAACTCCATTTGCCTCAGTTTCCTCATATGTAAAATAAGCTGGAAAAGGAAATGGCAAACCACTCCAATATCTTTGCCAAGAAAACCCCAAATAGGGTCATGAAAGATCAGACAACTAATTGATCAAACAACAAACATTGAGATTTGTTCATAGCACCATAGATTGCATGATAGTGAGAAAATTCTCCCTTTGCTTCTTTTGGGGGTCACCTCTCAATAGTCCGTGTGCCAACTCCGTGGTGCCTTCAGCTCTTATAGCTTGTTTCCTGCTTGTTTCTTTCTACCCAGGCCACACTGAAGACCAATCGAAAGACAGTGGGAGGCTTCTTCCTGGCTGGCAGGGACATGGTGTGGTGGCCAGTGAGTATGTCCCACTTACTCTTGATTGGCCAGTGAGTATGTCCCTTGTTATTGATTGGAATGGTGGCTTTCTATAGCCTCTCCCAAGTTTCAAACTTAGGAGGAACAGCTCAGATTTGAAATAAAAGAGAGAAGAGAAAGGCTGGGCTTCCCTTTGGATCTCACCTAGAGCTTGACTCAGTTTTCTTTTGTGTACTTGTTCAGAATGTAAGTGAGGTACAGGAGAAATGAGCCTTGAGATCTTGCCCAGAGATCAGAAGAAGAACTCAGGTGGGAAAAAGGGGGGATGTACTTGAGAGAGAAGTTAATTGAGGATTCCATTGGGTTCCAATTCTCTCCCCTTTTTCACTGTTATTTCTTGGTCTAGAATTTTTTAGCCTCTATCAGGGACTCAATAGAAAGATGAATGAAAAGAAGGATCATATAACAACTCAGTAAACCAAGAACCAGTGGGTGGTAGCAGATTGGACAAGGCAGAAAGGAAAAGCAGACAGTTCTTATGGCAGAGAGGAGAGGGCCCAAGCCACCAAGTAGTATTAGCAGACCCAAGACAAGATGGCTTTGAATTCCACCTCTGCTACTACTTACCTGCGTGAACTAGGGTAGTAGCTGTCCACTCTTTGGGCCTCAGTTTTCTCCTCTGTAAAATGAGGCAGTTGGATTAGGTATTCCCAAAGTTCCTTTCCAGTCCTCACCTCCATGATCCTGCTATAAAAGTCTCTGATGGTTTTATAGTCTGATATCATCATGTCATTTTTCTGGTTTCCAGATTGGTGCCTCTCTCTTTGCCAGTAACATTGGCAGTGTCAGCTTTGTGGGCCTGGCTGGGAGCGGTGCAGCCTCCGGAATTGCTGTTGCTGTGCTTGAGACAAATGTATGTGATGCATCCTGTGTTTTTCTCTCTTTTTAAAAAAATTCAGTGTTATTTTAATAGCAACAATCCTTTGTATTTCTGTAACACCATTAAGACTTATCAAGCACTTTGACTCAATTACCCTCTGAGATAAGCTACACAAATACTATTTTACAGATCTCTTTTTATTGTTTAGTCATTCAATCATGTCTGACTCTTGCATGACCTATGAACCATAGTACACTAGATCCTTCTATGCTCTGTAATCTCCTGAAGTCTGTCCAAGTTCATGGTCATTGTCTCCATGACACTATCTATCTGGTCTTCTGCTGTCCTCTTTCCGTTTTATGCCTTCAGTCTTTTCCAAAACAAAGTCTTTCCCAGTCAGTTCCATCTTTTCATCATTTACCCAAAGCATTTGTTGTTTTTCTCTTAAGCCTATCCTAACATACACAGGGAGAGTTCTTTCTTAACCTGAAAGAATCCATTCAGTCAGCCAGTCAACAAGTATATGATAGGGCTTTATTGCATGCCATACATTGTGCTGACCACTGAGTTTCCAAAGGAACTCATTTTATTATGAAGAGACAAAAGCTAGCTGACTAGATCCATCCAAAATTTATAGGAAGTAGACAGAAGGCAATCACAGACAGGGTGCCCCTAGTGGGGGAGGAAGAAACCTGGGAGGGTGGAGGCCCAAGAAAAACATCCTTTGGAAGGTGAGACTTGAGCTACTTGGAGGAAGTTATGGAAGTTCAGAGTTGGGGATGAGAGAAGAGAACGTTTCTGATGTGGGGGAGAAGCCAGTGAAAATGCCTGGAGCTGAGGGGTGTGGTGTCTTGTGTGACACTGGGACTGTTTCTTCTACTGTAAAAGAAGGGAGGTGGATCATGTGACTGAAATTCCTAATAGCTCTTCTTTAAAAATGACCTTTTTATTGTTTCAAAAAAAATAATATCCCTTTTCTTACAGCACCTTCATCTTCCAGTATATCTCACCTCCCACTCTCCTTGAACTAGCCATCCTCCTCCACCCCCATAATGAAGGATAAAAGAGGAGAAAATGCTCAGCAAAGACAAGCAACATATCAGCCAATCTGACCATATATGTAGTGTTCTTCACCCAGAGTTCCCCACCTCTGCAAACAAGAAAGGGAGGGAGGTGTATTCTTCTATTTCTTTTAGGGGACCAAGGTTGGTCATGTCACTACATTTGGTTGAGACTTTTGTTGTTTCTTCCATGGGTCTGTGATCTTTAGGCTCCAAATCTCTCTTCCCCATCTTAGAGCTGCTTCAGTCTGAGGGGCTCATGTGAGGGACCTCGGGCTTAATCCTCCTGACCTCAGTTTCTTCATCCATAAAATAAAGGGATTGGGTCAGATGACCTCAGCAATCCCTTCCTGCTTCAATCCCATGATCCTAGGAGTCAACATTCATAGTGGTGGGCAAGTCCTTTCTACTCTCTGTACCTCAGTTTCATCACCTGTAAAACCAGAGACTCAGTGGCCTCAAGGGACCTTTTCAGCTTTGCAGAGTCAGAACGAGGTTTGGTGTAAGGAAAAACTTCCTAATAATGAGAATTATCCAGAAGTGAAATAGTCTGTCTTAGGAGGTAGTGAGCTCCCCCTACTCACTGGAGGTCTCCAAGGAGAGATTGAAATGGTCACTTACTAGCAATGTTGGAGCAGGGACCTCTGAGGTCTCTGCTTTTTGACATCTCAGAAGTCTGAGTCATCTATGCACCCACCCACACCCCAAACTCATGGGTCCTCTGATACACTCCCTTAAACCACCCTCTGGATCCTGATCTCTGGGAACTGCCCCTTTTGAAAGAATCTGATTAACTAAGATGCTGACATCTGATCTGTTTCAGACAGTTCTCGCTGGATGGCATCAGTTCCCAATAATTTTTTTTATTCAATCAGCATTTCAAAAATACCCACTGTGAGCCAGTATATGGAGAAACAGGATAAAACAGTCCCTGCCTTCAGAAAGGGTAAACTCTTCTGGAGTAAACAACACCCTCAGATACAAGGAAATACAAAGTAATTTTAGGTAGCCTAACTTCGGGGGAAAGAGGAACCAGGAAGGAGGTTGCATTGATCTGAGTTATGAAGGATTCTAGAAATCATCCTTCAAGGCAGAAGGGATGAGGAAGAGCCTTCTGGGTATGGAGAAGGACTTGTGCAAAGGGAGATATGGAACGAGGAATGAGGTGCAGCAAGTCAGCCAGTATGGCAGTAGAGACAAGGAACCCAAGGCAGAGAGAGGGAAAGTGACTCACCTATGGTCACCCAGTCATTAAGTGTCAGTTAGGACATGAACAGGTCTCCTGATTCTACATCCAGAGTTCTGTCTATCAGTTGTATTTTAGGTTATTCAAGCTGGAAGGGATCTTAGAGATCTTCTAGTTCCAGAGGTTCCCAAACTTACTTGGTCTACTACTCCCTTTTAAAAAAAATACTCAACACTGCCCTGGAAATCTACTTTCTTTACCACTTTTATGATGTTTAAAAAATTTGCGTCATTTCAAAAAATGTCAATTTTCTAAAGTGACACATCTCAAATTTAATAATCTGTGGCAAATTTGTGGGGTTTTCTGCATTGAAATTTTGATGATGCAATATTGAGTCATATGACTGTATAGCATGCATTGTAAACAAGTCATTACATGCACATATTCCTGCAGATGCATGTTGGACTTTCTGACAATGTGCAACAGTTTGCCTATCAATACTTGCTTAAGACCTGTCAGCACATTTGACTGCTTAGTGGTGACAACATGCATTTTGTGTGCTTACTTGGAAAATAATGTTATCACTATGACTTTAACTCTATTACAACAGATGAAATACGTATGAAGGAGTTTTCAAAATTCTCTTCTCTTCTTTCCTTACACTTCCACTATCCCTTTATTTTAACTCAATGCTCCTCGGTTGCACCAGAGGCTACTACCATGCCCCTGGATCATTCCAGCACCCTACAGAGGGTCATATCTCCCACTTGGTGAACCTATAAACTAGTCCAATCCTTTCCTTTTACATAAGAGGAAACTGAGAAAGTAAAAGGACTAGATAAATGTCTAATATGTTCATCCTTCCAGAGATTGTTTGCTTTTTATTAGGGGAATCGTCATTGTTCAGTTATGCTTCAGTTGGATCCAGCTCTTCATGACCCTCCACAAAGATGCAGGAATAGTCTGTCATTTCCTCCTCCAGCTCATTTTACAGATGATGGAATTGAGGCACACATCTAGTAAACGTCTGAGGCCAGATTTGAACTCATGGGGAGAATGTCTTCCTGATTTCAAGCCCAGTGCTCTATCTATTGTGCCACCTCGCTGCCCCAGGGAAGTCTTAATGACTCCCTATGAAAAACTAAAAATATTACACTCAAAGGAATGACTTTCTCAAGGTGGGACACATTTTGGTCTCATCAGCTAAATCTATAAGAGAGTTCTTTCTTGACAGTCATATTTTCCAAACTCCCTTTAAATGATGCCATGTCAACATCAGGTGAATAGGAGGGAGAAACCCAGGGTCTTGGGAAATGTAGCATTGGTTGGGTGGGACCAGTGAGAAGATGAGCCTGATTCCTGCATGATCTCTTTTCGGTTTCTTGCAGGGCTTGCTATTGCTGCTGGTCCTAGGCTGGCTCTTTGTCCCCATTTACATCAAGGCTGGGGTGAGTACCCAAAGGGAGGGGCCGTCTCTCCCCAGATCTTGCATCATCAAGTCTCCAAACAACACACTTTTGAAAGGTTATTTGCTCATCTTTACATAAAGCTTCAACTTTTCCAAATCTCTTTAGTTGCAATGACACTGGAAGACGCATTGTATGTAAGATTTTATTTTAGCTTCTTAATGTCATAAATGAAGAAACTGAGGCCAAGAGAGGCCAATTGATGTACCCAAGGTCACATGAAATGTAAAACTTGAACCGAGGTCCCTGGCTCTGAATCCCTTGTTGGGAGGGTGTCTTCTAGCATTAGGGGAATGATATTAGCTGGAATGCTGGCACAATGCTTCAGAAACATTCCCACAGCACCCAATGTTCCCATGATGCTTTGTGGTGCAGTGTGATTCTTGCTTCTTCCTACCTGTGCAGGTGGTGACCATGCCTCAGTACCTGATGAAGAGATTTGGAGGGAAGAGAATTCAGATCTTCTTCTCTGTCCTTTCCCTGTTCTCATGTATAGTCATGAACATCTCGGTGAGTCCATCTTACCTCTGCATTTTGGTAGGCTGTAATTCCCTTAGGGCAGGTGCTGACTCCTTTTAGTCTCTTTCTCTCCATTGCCTAGAACAGCTCTTGGCACATAGTTTGTGCTTGGTAAATGTTTATTGAATTGAATTTGGAGACTGCTACCAAATGTAGAAAGTCTGATGTGAGAGAGCTGAGAACTATCATTGGTGGTCTGGTTATGTGAGCTTAATAGAAAGAAGAATTTGAATACATTGAGGAGCTGTCCCTGGTCTAGAATAGAGAATCAGGGGGCTGGCTTGGTCACAGATTGGATAATTGAACCTGGTGGGCTCTGTGATCTCTCTTACAATGTGGGCAACCCCCAAGATAGCAGCTTGATAGCACCGAGGTTAGGAAAATAGGGAAACTTGCTGCAGGTGAGCAGGATCCTATGTTGCAGTTGAGTCTGACTGTTTGTACTGGCAGTTTAAGGATGAAGGCTGATTACTGGTGGTGGTTTGGTAGGCTGGTCAATACCTTTTTATCTTTCAGTGGATTCCATTGGTTTGGAAGGAAGAATCATGAGATCATAGAATTATATAGATTTGGAAGGTACCATAGAGATAATCTGGCCCAGTCTGGTTATCTTATAGATAGAGAGCCTGAGGGCTAGAGAGGCTAAGACATTGGCTCGAACTGATACAAGTAGCAAGTAACAGAGTTAGAATTTGAATTCCTGTTCCAGGGCTCTTCCCACTAAATACCACTGACTTCTAAGGACTCCAGGAGAATGTAACTGTTAGATTTATGGAGTCCATTAAGTGAGTTTCACAGAATGATCTCTCATGTGCACTACCAGATTTGACATGTTATGGTTCTTGGCAAATTGCCTTCTTTATCTGTCACTAACATCAAATTCCCGGGTCATATATTTGTCTCACTCTTGCTTTCTGGGCTCTTCCCACTAAACACTCTTGTTTGACCCATACTTAGTACTTAATAAATGCTTCTTCCTTTCATAAGAATAAGATGTTTCCTGCGCTAATGAGATAAATATCAGTAATCGTAAGCCACATAGACAAAAGCTCTCTGGGAAGTTCTCAGTAATTTTGAAAAAGTTTAAGAACTGCTGGTCCAGATTATATCTAAGGTCCCTATAGTTCAGATATCCTGTCTTGTGTTTGAAAGTCCTCCACTGACACAACCAGGGGCAAAATTGGTGGATATTAGGAGTTTCCAAGAACAATGTAGCACAGCTTTTACTCTCAGGCAGTTTTCAGTCTTATGAGGGAGATGGGGCTAAGGTACCTTTCAGCTCTCTCAGTCAATGTATCTCTAAATGCCCAAACATATGATCTTGACAGTAAGAGGAGACTCAAATATGAACTGAAGGCTCTTCTGAGGATGAACTGTCCAGCAGAAGAGTTTCAATTTTCTCTCGCAGACTAGAAAGAAATGCCAGAAGTTGCAAAGAAAGACAGATTTGGGCTGTCAGGGAAAAAAACACTTCCTAATACAGCTGTCCAAAAGTGGAATTGGGATCCTTGCCTCAATTTCCCTATAGATGCTTAGCTCAGTTGACACCTCCTCCACAAAGTTTTCCTTGATTACTCCCTCAAATATTCCAGGAGAACTTTGCCTGTATCTCTTGTTTGCCCCCATCTCAAATTATACTTGAGTGCAGGGTCTGGCTCCCCAACTAGACTGAAGATGAGAACTCTCCCATTTCAGTCTGTGGATCCCAGGAGCTGAACATAGAGTGGGAGCTTAATAAATGTTCATTGGAATGAATATAAAAATGGACTCCTCATCCCTGGAGGTCTTGGAGCAGAGCCTGTATAACGACCTGCTGGTAGTTAACATGGAGGAGATCCTTGGTCAGTACAGATCTGTCAGTCAATATGCATTTATTAAGTGCCTACTATGTGTCATGTATTGTAGTACATGCAAGTTGGAATAGGCAGCCTCTGAGGTCCTTTCCATCTGTGGAAGCCTGTGTTTGTACTGCTAGGGAGGTAGCAGCAGACTCTCTGTCCTTTCCCTTGGTTAGACCTGGAGTATTGTGTTCAGTTCTGGGCACTATAATTTATGAAGGACTTCAATAAGATACAGAGTGCCCAGAGGATAAGCAGGATGAGGACAGTTGGAGGATCATAGGGCTAGGAATATCTCTGAGGGGAAGTCAAAGTGAGTCTTATAGGAGAGGAGGCACCCAAGCTGAATGTTGATAGGGAACAGGAGAGCCAAGGCAACTTATTTCACTCTGGGAAACCTTTGGATATTAGGAGGCTTTTCTATATATTGAGCCAAAATTTGACCTTGTTTACAACTTCTAGCATTTCCTTCCAGCCAAGTGGAAGAAATCAGATACTTTGTTCTGAGTAGCTACAGTTGGCCCCTTCTTGACTGACCAGACAACTGCCATGACCATGTGTCTTGGAATTTCTAGACTCACAGAATGTCAGAGCTGAAATGCCATCTGGTCTAATCCCCTCAACTTATAGATGAGGAAACTGAGGTTTAGAGAAGCCAAATGAGATCCTCTATGTCACAACAGCTAGTCATAGTTTAAGGGACATTAGAAAGCATCTATTTCAATCTTCTTGCTTTACAAAAGAGCAATGTAAAGTTACAGGGTAAGAAGACAGAAATAGCAGAATCAGGACATCCTAGGGAAATGATAGCCCCTCTCATCTGCCCTAGTCACAGGCATCCAGGTTATGTGCTGGGAACTCGAACCTCAGAGACAGAAATGAAGCAGTGTTCTTCCTCACAGAACTTATGTTCCATCAGAGGAGATAATGAATACACTCATTTGGCAGACAGAAGAAGTATTAGCCTTGTCCAACTTGGATCAGTGGGCAGAAGCAGGAAGAAGGGGAGGAAGATCCAGAGAGGCAGATGCTAGAATGATAGAGGGAATAACTGCTTAAGAGTTAGAACTGTCCCAGAGGGGAATGGGGTGTCTTCAGAAGATTACAGAAGCACTTGGAGGGTTTGATGAAATTAGGGTTGATATTCAGAACTCAGTGGCTGCTGAGATCCCATGAATCCTTGCTCTATGGAATTCTGGGCAGAGATAAGACTTGAAACAGGTTCTCCAGCATAGGTGGTAGGACTTGAATAGGGAGAGAGAGAGCAAAGGACATTCTGAACAAAGTTGTGCCTCTCAATACAAATGACAAGATGATGCTCTGAAGTCACTTCCAGTTTTTGGCTAAACAGTATGAAAAATGTGTGGAAGTGGGAGTGAGCTGGGGGGCAGAGGTGCTTGGGCTTCCTGGGGCTGAGGGTACATTGTGGGGAGTAGAGAGTGATAACAGTGGACTGACAGGTGAGGCCAGATTGTGGGAGGTCATAAATGACAGCTCCCCACTGATAATGTTGGAGTGACAGCCACACAAATGGAAGTTCACCCTTGCCTCAGCCTGTAGTGAGAGGTTTTAATAGCTATTAATCTCAAAGACATGACCGTTTGTTCATTTTTTCTGCCCTGGGTGATAAGAGATTCACATTGGGTTTACTAATTAAGCCACTCATTCCAACATCACTTTAACCCTTTCACAGCATCACCTCGAGCTGACAGGCAAGGGTGGGGAACCTGTAGCCTTAAGGCCACATATGGCCTTCTAGGTCCTTTGGACTGAGCCCAAGTTTTACAGAACAAATATTTTTATTAAGGGGATTTGTTCTGGAAAGTTTGGATTCTGTCAAAGGACCTCACTTGAGGACCTAAAGAGCCATATATGGCCTCAAGACTGCAGGTTCTCTACTCCTAAGACAGAGTATTCATAGGTCTGGGTCTGTCAGATGGTACCATGGTTCATAGAGCCAGGCCTTGGACTGCGCAAGACTCGTCTTGAGTTTAACTTTGGCCTGAGACACTTACTAGCTGTGTGATCTTGGGCAAGTCACTTACTCTTTTTACCTCAGTTTACTCAGCTGCAAAATGAGGTAGAGAAGGAAATGGCAAATTGATCCAGTATCTTTGCCAAGAAAACCCCCAATGGGGTAATGAAGAATTGGACACAACTGGAAAAGACTGAACAAGAAAAATCCCTAGATGTCATGGCCACTAAGATGTCATGGAAAGAAAGCTGGAGCTTTCTTTGAGCTTTCTTAGCTGTATAACTTTGAGAAAATCACTCAAATTCTCAGGCATTCACTTTACTCCTCTGGGGAACAAGGGTTTTGGACTAGAGGATCTCTGGAGTCTCTTCCAGTTGAGACTGTATCAGTCCCCTTGCTAAATTTCCATCATATCAGGAAGGTGTCCTATGGTCTAAGTATACTGCATAAGAATTTTTTTTGACCAAAGAAACCCGTCAAAGAGTGTCTACTGAAGCACATATGGGCTGCATTCTGGAATGGTAGAGAGGATATCCATAGACAAAATCAGACATTCTGTAAGTGCTGAGGCAATCATGGAAAATGAGACCTGGCAGTATCATCACAACCAACTCCTTCATTTCACAAATGAATAAGAAGGGAAGAGAACTGTCCATGGTCACATCAGTAGTAACAGAGAGAGCTCCAAACTCAGGGGTGTTCCCATTACTTCTCTATCATCTTAGTCAGAATTCCTTGTGATACACATGAGAAATCTGAAACCCAATGACAGGAAGATCCCAGGGTCCTTATGAGCCAAGATTCAAAAGACAAGTCTTGGGATTCCCAATTCAGTGTTTTTCTCTGGTCTCAATAATTGTCTAATCATCTTAGTCTGACCTACCCATTTTACAAAGAATAAAACTGAGACCCAGAGAGGAGAAGCCAATGGCCAAGATCACCCAGGCAGTAAGCCAGAGAGCCAGGGTTCAAGGTCAAATCTTCTGATTCCAAATCAGGTATACTTTCCAGTAGAATGTCACACTGCTTCTCCATCATCTCAGTCTAACTTTCTCCTTGTATACATGAGGTAAGTGAGGTCCAGAGAGGGAAGGAGATTTCCTCAAAGTTACACAGTAAATCCAGGGGCATAGCCAGGACAGGACCCAGATCCTGCCTTGGATTCCAGGTCTCCAACGTGGAGTATTTTCTATCTTCAGTATTTTCTACCTTTTCCTTGATCCTGACATCGTCTCTCATTTTTAGGGGAGCATATTCTCAGGAGCCATATTCATCAATGTGGCCCTTGGGTTGGATCTTTATGTAGCCATCTTAATCCTATTGGTCATCACGGGGATCTTCACTATTGCAGGTGAGTCCTTCAGCCTCTGATGAATGTTCTCTGACTCACTGCCCTAGAGTCCCTTCTAGACTCTTCAGGATTGGATTGGATTGGAAAAACAAGGCAGTACCTAGGAAAGACTTAGGGGCTATATGATCCCTACCTTCAAGCATTTGGAAGAGTGTCATGAAGCAGAGGGATAACGGTTGGTTTGTTTTGCTTTCCCCACAAGGAAGAACCAAAACCAATGAGTAGACATTGTGAAGAGGTAAATTTGGGCTAAATGAATGACAGACCTTTTTAACTGTGGGGGCTGTTTCAACGTAGGACAGCTGCCTCCAGAGATAGTGAGGTTCCTATCGCTGGAGACATTCAAGTAGAAACCGCATTACCATGTATCAGGGTTAATATCATAGGTGTCCTTGGGGGGTAATGGTCCGGACTCAATGGCTACTGAGGTCCACTTCTGCCCTGAGATTTTGTGTTTCTGTTACCAAGACAAGGAGGAAAGAATGTGATATAAAGCAAGGTGGCAGGAGGCCTATGTTCAAATGCTAGTTCTCTTTTTGAGAGACATTAGGCAAGTCATGATCCATCTCCAAGCCTGAGTTTCCTCAACTGTAAAACAAAGGTTGTAGAGCTGGTAGGAAGTTGTGAAATCATCAAGTCACAGTCCTATTGGTCTATGCTGCAAGGAGACAGCATCCATTCATGTTCCATCTGTAACCTGGGCACAGCCCAACCCAAAAGAATCCAGCCCTAAGACCAGGTTACTGGGACCTGGGAATCTGTGGGATGAAGAGGTGGACCAAAGAGGAGAGATCAATAATTTAGAGAAATGCTAGGAAAAGTCAGATGTATACAGCAAGTAAATGTTTACTCAAGGGTTTCCAGAAGCATAACACACACGTGCACATATACACACATGTGAGCACAATCATCTGTACACAGTTATACACATACACATACATGTGAACACCCTTTGAATGCCAAGGTCAACTCAGTTGGTCATATCAACCCAACCAGTGAAGGCAATGAAGCATCATGTGAAAAGCACTTGGCTTGATTTCAGGAGCTTGGTTCCAAATCCCAGCTCCTCTACCTGGGTGATTTTAGGTGTCCCAGAGCCTTTTTCTGGACCTCAGTTTCTTCCACTGTAAAAAAAGGGGTTGGACAAGATAGTCTTCTGCGGCTCTAAATCTCCTGGATACCAACAACTGACAGGAACATAGGACTTCACACTGTCTTACTGAGCATCCATCAACCCTGGGGGAGGTGGGCACTACAGGTGGGACCATAGATTTGCAATCAGACAGAACCTTAGAGGTCCTAAGTTCCAACTCTCTTACTTTACAAGAGAGTAACTAAGGCCTGGAGAGGTAAATGTACCTGTCCAAGGCCAGACAACTTAGTGCCAAGTACACAATAAAGGTTTAATGATTACGTTGTGATGAATTGTTTCACTGATTGGTCGGAGCACAGATTTGAACCCAGGTCCTCAGAATCTCAATCCACCCTTCTCTTCACGATGTAACACTGCTCTTACTATCTTCACTTTTATAGATAAGGAAACTGAGAATCACAGAGTTTAAGTGGCTTGGCTTGGGTCACAAAGCTGTTCAATGCCAGAGGCAGAATCTGAACCTAGTTCTCTCCAGACTCCATAGTCACATATCTACTATACCAGATCATACATGATTCCTGGCTATTGTGGCAGAGTATTGGGTCAGGGCTTGGGAAGAGCAGAGAGGAGAACCGGGGGACACAGAACTGAAGGACTCTCCAAGGTGGGGAAGCCAAAACCATGGCAGAAAGCCAGGAGTTCAGGGAAGATGAGAGAAGAGAAATACAACATGGAAGCAGAAATGGTTTTTATTGTTAATACAGTGTGTTCCTTCCCCTGGAATCCTAATATCCTCATTTCTCTCCTTGTCCTCTGCAGGTGGCTTGGCTTCTGTGATTTACACTGACGCCCTGCAGACAGTCATTCATCCTTACTGGCTATGGTAAGTACAACCAGGGGTGGACAGAGATCTCTCTGGGGAATGGAGGGTAGATTTCAGCAGTGGGAGGTGTTGTATGAGACAGAGGAGCCAGTGAGCCTATCGCTGCCTCTCTCCCTCTGCTCCTCTCCTCTAGGCTTTCTATTCCTGTTCTCTGGAAATCTGGAAAGCAGTGAAGGACTCCAGGGAGGAGAGAAAGAGTCCCCTTTATTGGGGGAGCAGGGTGGTCTAGTAGAGAAGGCACTGGCCTTACATTCAAATCTCAGCTTTTGCATTTAACTTTGTGGTCCTGGTCAAGTCACTCCACTCTCTTTGTCTCAGTGTCCTTTTCTGTAAAATGACAGGATTAGACTAGTTGACCCCTGAGGGTCCTTCTAGTTCTACATCTGTGATTAGGCTGTGGCCCACATTTCTCATCTCTCCCCTGTTTTATTCTTGTCTCTGTGATGGATTGCTTACTCCACCGACATCCACTTTAGTACATCAGGGTAATGTCCCCAGAGGTGTGGCCATCCTCTATCTCTGTTTCTGTCTATCTCTCCTTCTCTCTCTCTCTCCCTCCCTCTCTCCCTTCCTCCCTCTCTCTTTCTCTCTCTCTCTCTCTCTCTCTCTCTCTCTCTCTCTCCCTCCCTCCCTCCCTCCCTCCCTCCCGTCTTCTCTCTCTTTCTCTCTCTCTCTGTCTCCCTATCTCTATCCTAGGGGTAACCACTAGTGTATATTTCCATCTTCCTTCAGGAGAAGAGAAACCAAGGGTAGCAGAGGTGATTTGTGCATAGGAAAGGACAATGAGGGCAAGGGGAGCAATGAGGAATATTTGTGTGTGTACATGTATATATTTCTGCTATATGCCAACACCATCTGAACACCATCTTGTTCACTTCCCATTTATACTAAATCAGTTATCATGACACCATTAAAACATAAAAAGTTTCCTTAAAAGCGAGACAAGTGCAATAGTAACCATAACATTTACTCAATAGAAGGCAAAAGCAGAAATAATGACTTTTGATCAAGATAAAGCAAATCATGAACAACCAAACACTCCCCCAGGAACCTGGATCATACTCTCTTACCATTGCATACCAGGCCCCATGTGAAAAATCAGGCACACACTTAAAGAAGATTCATTTCCCTCTTACCTTGTAATGTGCATTCATAGATGCCTGAACTTCCTTCAGTGAGTTGGGGACCATTTCCCCTTCGGTTATTAATATATTCCTTGTTGGTCAATCTCCTTCTCAAAAGCTTTATTTGATTTTTTTTTCTTCCTGAGATTTTAGTCATTTCAGTTTTTTTCGTTTTTCCCTCTATTGCTCACTTTTTGACTCCCTTCTCTTTGATGACAGTTTCTGTGGAAGCTGGCCCTCAAAGCTGTCTCAATATTCTCCCACACTGGGTAATTCATAGTTCACTAATCTTTGACCCAAGTGACTTCTGGGAAAGCATAATTTGTCCCAGTTGTGCCTCAGGTCTAATGAAATACCACAAATTCCCCTTGCCCTCGAACACACACACACACACACACACACACACACACACACACACAGACATCCTGTCCCATTTTCTGGTGAAGCTCTGATGTGGCACCTCTTTTCGATGCTGCCATGATCCACCTTGCTTCTATCACAGCTTGATCAAATTTCCTCAGTTAAACTCTCCTTGGCAGCATGGAGGAAGGGGGTAGAGTGTAGAGTTGAGTTCTGGTGCAATTCTGTGCAGCTTTGTTGTCTGGTGGGTAATGAGAGAGGGGGTGCTGGGTGAGCATGGAATAGGAGTAGATATTACCCTTCCCTGTTGTTAGCTCATTGAGTTTTTGCCTTGTATGTCTTCTTGGTGTCCTACACAACAGAGATGAAGTTGCTTTATCTTTTGTACATAATTCTAATTTTCAAGAAGTATAAGAGTATCACATGAAAATCTAATTGTGAGTCACATAGGGTCTGTCCAGGGTCAGAGTTTAGAAAATGGTCCAGGGAAGACTTATCCAATCATCTATGCTTTCTGGATGAGTGAGGGCCCTGTTGTGGGATTTCACAATGCTCTGGGTACTTTTGGGACTTGGTGTTCCTGAGGAAGTCATCTTGCGCTAACAAAGTCCATAGCAGGTCAGTGGCCTATGATAAAATTTTCTTCTTGTACCCAAATCACTCAGTCAATAAACACATCAACCACCTATTATTTGCCAAGCATTGTGCTACACCCTGGGACAGAGTGATGAGGGGTGCTAATTAATTCAATAATGAACAAGAATGCCATGACAAAAGACAATGTGAATTGGGAAATAAGATTGCCTGGGGAGAGGGGGAATCAGGAAAGTCTTTTGCCAAAGAGAGGAGTGGGAAGGACAATAGACTTGGGACACTTTGCAGACTGATGACATTCATGTACATGGACATAATTACCATGGCCTAAGGGCAGGGTCACCTAATATGGCTTCTTGGCTCCCACTGGATGTTCAAAATTAACTTTTTTCCTGATGTTTTTTAGCTTTTGCAGAAGTGGGAGGGTATGAGGCCTTCACAGAGAAGTACATGAAAGCCATCCCATCTGTCATCATGGACAGAAATGTAACTCTGAACCCAGAATGCTACACACCCAAAGCAGACTCCTTCCACCTCTTCCAGGATCCCATCACTGGTGAACTGCCATGGCCAGGAATCCTCATTGGAATGAACCTCGTTTCTCTTTGGTACTGGTGTGCAGACCAGGTGAGAGTTTCATAAGACAGGAGAGACCTAAGGGCCACTTCACTTTTCTCTATACCATAGAAAGAATGAGATCCTAGACCTAGGGCTGGAAGGAACCTTAGAAATCTTCTAGCTCAGTCACTTCCTCTAACAAATAGGTAAACTGCGGCCCGGAGTGGCTAAATGATTTGCCCAAACCTATATGGCTACTAAGAGACAGGAACAGAATTCACAACTGGATCCTTGACCCCAAAGCCAGTGTTCTGCCCTGTACAATTCAACTCCTTCATTTTTCAGGTAAGGAAACTTGCTTAGACACCTTAGGCAATTTGTCCAAGGTCACCCAGATACTGTATGCAAAGCATGCCTCAGGCCCTCACTGTATCACCTGCCTCTTACAAAGCCTGACTTCCTCCAAAGCTCTGCCTAGGGCTTTCCTGGTCCTCCTGTTGTTAACTACTCTATACCACTGGAAATTCCTTTGTGTATACTTTAGTTTTCCTTACTTGGGTGCATTCCTTTAGAAGAATGGAAACTCCTTCATACAGGGACTGATCTATTTTCAATTCAGTATCCCCAGGGATTAGCACATACTGGGCATTTTATAATTATTTGTTGAGTTAAATTGATCAGAAGAGGTGAAACTCACTGTGTGATCTTGGGTAAGTCACTTAACCCTGATTGCTTCCTGAAAAAAAAAAATTGAACCCAAAGCTGACTTGAAGGCAAGTGCTTTTTTCATGCTACCTAAGCTTGTTTGTGCCAAGAACTTTCTTCTTTCCAAAGTGTTTCTCAATTATTCTTTCATTTGAATGTCCCAAGAATTCTTTGAGGGAGGCAGGGCAAGAATCAATAGCCTTACTGTACAAAGAAGAAAGCTAAAGCCCACGGAAAAGCAATGACTTGCCCAAGGTCACAGTTAGCCAGTGAGTGAGTGGTGGAGCCAAGGTCTCAAATATCAGCAGTCCAATGTAGAAGTGGCAATGCCAGTAAAAAGCCAGTAGGACCTGGAATACAGAGTGAGATCAGAGGAAGGAGGGAACAGAACTACTGAGGCACTGAGTCACAGAATCTCCAAGTGGAGTTGGCCATCAATTCAGTCTTTGCTTGAAGACATTAATGGTGAGAGCACTATCTGCCTCCTGAGATATCCCACTCCTCTTTGGAAAAGCTCTAATTCCGAGGAAACAAGCAGACCAATCACTAACAGACATTAAATTCCAATTTTCAAAAATCTGTTTCTCTTCACTTCCTAAACTTCTCTTTTTCTTTTTCTCTCTCCCTGTTTCCCTTCCCTCTCTCATCCTTTCTCACTTTTGCCTTCCTCCGCCACTTCTTTCCTTTTCTCTCTCCCTTCCTCTTTTCCTTCTCTTTCCTTTCCTTTTCTTTCCCTTACACATACACGCACGCACAACACTTTCTCATTTCTCAATCTCTTCTTGAACACATACACAATCATTTGCTCATATATTTATTCAGCAACAGGTCATGGGATCAAGCATTTAGAGACCTCTGAGATCCTCTTCAACTTGCATAGGGGAAGCAGATCTAAAGATGGGAAAGGACCTGCCCAATGTCACATAGCTAAGGATCCCAATCAGAAAGATTGTAATAGAATCATGGCTATAATTCCCCACAGGGTCAAACTCACTCAGCTTGGGAGTCTCTCTTTCTCTAATTAGAAGCAATAAGAGTAGGTTGTGATTATTTCATGGTTGTCTTTCAGGACCTTAACCTCAGGATATCAGGAATGTGTCCACAAGCATCCCCAGCTTGACTCAATGAGCCATTATGCATTAATCATATGCTAATTCATCTAAAACCTTCTCTAAACAATATTTTTGGCCAAAAGTTATTTCCTCATTTCGCTTTGGTACCTTGAATTCAGACTTTCTTGTTCACAAATACTCATGAAAGGCAAGGTCTTTGTTGTGTTCCCCCTCCTTCCATCATTTGGACTATCGTCTACCCTTTATCATGTCTCCTTATCAGCAGCAAACTCAGAGGATCACATTGATCATAGCATCCAGCACCTTCATTTTACTGATGAGGAAACATGCTCAGAAAGATTTAAATGTTTGCTTGAGGTCGCTCATGGAATACTTGGAAGAGATGAGATTTGAACACAGACTCTGACTCCAGAACCAGTTAGTTAATAAACATTTATTATGCACCTACTATGTGTCAGGAATTATGCTAAGTATCCATGGTACAAAAAGAGGCTAAAATTCCCAATCCTCAAGGAGCTCACAGATTAATGGGGGGAGAAAACATGCAAACAAATAAACAAACAAGCTCTATAAAAGATAAATGGAGATAATCAAGGAGGGAAGACCCTGAGATTAAAGGTGTTGGGGAAGGCTTCCTGTAGAAGGTGAGGTTTTAATTGGTATTTGAGGGACATCAGGAAGATTGTGAGGAGGAGGGAGAACTTCCCAGGCATAGCAGATGGCCAAAGAAAATGCCCAGGGCTGAGAGATGGAGGGTCTTGTTTGTGGGACAGAGGGAAGGCCAGGGGCACTGGGTGGCAGAGAACATGGGTGGGATGTACAGTGTGAGAAGATTGGAGAGGTAGGAGGGGTGAAGGACCTTGAATGTCAAATAGCATTTTGTATTTGATCCTGAAGGCAATGGGGAGTCACTGAGGTTTATTGAGGAGGGAATGACATAGTTGCATCTGTACTTTAAGAAAATCACTTTAGTGGGTGAATGGACAGAGGCAGAGCCTCCAGCAGCTATTTCAATAGTCCAGGCATGAGATGCTAAGGGTCTGAACCACAGGGGTGGCAGTATCAGAGGAAAGAAGTGGATGCATTTGAGAGATGCTGCACATGTGAAATGGACAGACCTTGACCCCAGCTTGGATATGGCAGGATGAGAGTAAGTGAGCACTCTGGGATGATTGCTAGGATGGAAACCTGAGGGACTGGGCATAGGGTGTTGTCCTCTACAGCAGTAGAGATGGAAGGATCAAGTGAGGGTTTTTTTTTCAAGATAAAGGAGACCTAGGTATGTTTGTAGGCAGTAGGATATGAGCCAGTAATCATGGAGAGATGGAAGATAATTAAAACAGTGGGGATGATAGAGAGAAGGGTCAATGTGTTGAAGGAAATGGGATGAAATGGGTCACTTGAGCAGGTGGAGGGGTTAACTTAGCTAAGAAGTAAGATTATTTCAGCCTGAGAGACAGGCTTCAAGAAGGAGGAAGTACAGAAGTCATCTGAGTGATAGGAGATGAAGAAAGAGGAGAAGAGGGAGCTCAGAATGAATGGCTTCCATTTTATCCTGTAAAAATGAGGTTCTTAAAGTTCTCATCTGAGAGACTGGGGGAGCTGAAGTGCTGGGCAGCTCAAATGGGCAAACATTATTTCTTACACTGAGCTGAAGACTGCCCATCTGGAACTTCCACTCATTGCCTGAAATGAGAATCAGGTCGCATCCCCCTCTGCAGGCAGGAGCACCATTTAACTTGAGTAAGGGAGCCCTGGGGCCCTGCACCATCCACACTCTCTATTTCTCTGTCAGGTGATTGTGCAGCGGTGTCTCTCAGGGAAGAACCTGTCACATGTGAAGGCTGGCTGCATCTTGTGTGCCTACCTGAAGCTGCTGCCCCTCTTCCTCATGGTGATGCCGGGCATGATCAGCCGCATTCTCTTCCCAGGTAAGTACTTCCTCCCTGACATCTGCTCACCCTCAAGCCTTTGGAAACACTGTGAAGGTCCAAGTGCTGGCCATACATCTCTGCTCTGTGGTCACTAATGAGTGTTATTATTGTGTTTTTCTGCAAATATTTTTCACTTCAAGATCTCATTTTTGGGGTGCAGACTAAAATCAGGAGTTTGCAATTTGGAAGGAATATAGCACAGGGGAAGTGCACTAAATATGGGGTCAATGATCCCTGAGTTTGGGTCTAAGGTTGTAACTTACTAGCCATGTGATTACCCCTTACCACCTAGAAAGTCATTCTCATCACTGAGCCTGAGTCTAATGCATGAAATGAAAGGTTTGGACCAAGTGGTTTCTAAGGTTCCTTCTGGTTCTAGACTTGGTTCTGCATCTAGATCAGTATGAGTCTTTCCAGTGGTGATGGAACCTTGATTACCTAGAACCCCTGTGGAATTGGACATTTGGATTAATTTAATTTTCAATCTGGTGATGAGTGGTCCCCAAAACTCCCATTATTTCTACTCTCATATTTCTGAAGTGCCAACCCTCCTGCTTTAATAAGGAGTCCAGGAGCATAACCAAATTCTCTGAAGCTGATGGAAAATCATGTTGTGGAGGTCCCATGACTTCTGACTACAAGGTCCCAAGAGTTTTTTATAAGCCCATTCCAGAGAATGGAGGGAAGTAAGGAAACAAGCATTTATTAAATGTCAATGTGTGTCAGGTATCATGCTAAGTGATTTACAAATATTATTTCATTTTATCCTCACAATTCTGGGGGGGTTGTGGTATTATTATTAAATAATTTTACATTTAAGGAAACTGAGGCAAACAGAGGTTAAGTGACTTGCCCAAAATCACAAGTCCTCCTGAGTCCAAACCTAGCATTTTATCAACTGTACCACTCCACAGAAAGGGGAAGTGGTTATTTCTGGTACTGTGACATAGTGGTATTGCTATCCCAGACCTTTGGTGTAGCTCCAAGGGTTACAGCTTTCTTTTGACCTGTCCCTGAGACACATAACATAGGGGAACACGGGAAAAAATGAGTCAAGTGGGTTTCCCAGAATTCCAAGGTTCTGCCCCTCCTGCGGCTCTTTGCTCTCTCTTCTGCGAAGTTTGAGGGTCACTACAGAAATCCCACCTTTGTTCTCCTGGTCTGACTCCTATCAGCTTCAGTGAAAGGGAGAGGCCTTGTTCTCCACAGGGTCACTAACACCAGGGGCTGCCTTCCTGCTTCACAGACTGTGATAACACTTGTAGGGCCTGGGGAACATAAATTGTCATGGCCCCAGCTGTCTCCAGGGAGTTACAAAGCCCAAGGACATTCCTGGAAAGAAAGGGGTGCAGGAGCAGAGAGGTAAGAGTATGTTGTGTCTTTCCCAGTACTTTATCCATACACTAAAATTAAATTAAGTTCAAATGAACACTAGGAGAAGCCTAGAGGAGAAACATTGAGAAGATTTAGCAGCGGGGGAGGGGAGTGGCAAAAGGAGAAGGGGACATTTCTTCTTCTTTGCTTGAGAAAGTTCATTGGCTGTTGGAAAGAATTATTGAGTGGAATGCCTTCTTTCCTCCCCCTTAGTCTGTCTTCCTGAGTCACTGTCCAGCCCCTATCTGGTGCTCAGGCTGAGAAGTCTAAGGCAATCTCCTGCAGACCGTCAGATAGGTAGGTAGGTAGACAGACAGACAGACAGATAGACACAGACAGGTAGATACATGTAGCTAGCTAGGTCACTATCCAGATAGATAGATGATAGATAGATCAATAGATAGATAGATAGATAGATAGATAGATAGACACACACAAATGGATACATACATACATATATATGAATACATATATACATAGATACATAGATAGAATATATATAGATATAGATACATAGACATAAAGACAGATACATAGACAGACATGCATAGACAGTCCAACAGAGGTGAAAGAGAAAGATACACGCGCAGATATAAATAAATAGATGGCTAGACAGACACATTAATGGATTGATAGATAGGTGCATAGACAGATAGATAGATAGATAGATAGATAGATAGATAGACAGACAGAAAGAACTTCTACATGCTTTCTTGATGTGCCAGGCACTTTGCAAGCACTAGGTGTACAAACACTAGCCAGGAATATAGTTCTTTCTCTCTAGTAGCTGAAATTCTAATGGAGAGAATTATGAATGGAGAGAATTCTCCCCACTTTATGTGGGGTGGTGTAAATGTTGAGAGTGTGGCAAGGAGGCCTGGTTCCAAGCAAGATGAGGCAAAGTCTCACCTATCATGACCCATTTTCTTGGGGACAGATATCTAGGCTATGGGATTGGGAGGAGGGAGGAGGCTAATGGCCAGAGAACAGGCGGTGTCATGGTGTAAAGATGCCTGGGAAATGGCATAGAGGCCTGATTCAAGGAAAGAAAGCACAAGATTGCCTACCAGGGACCAGAGTCTGAGGAGTGGGGGATGTAGGTGTATAGGCAGATACAGCAGGGGATAATGCAGAAAAACCAGCACACAGCTGGTAGTTGGGGATTCTAATCAATTTATGGCATGAACCCATTTTTCTGTGATCTGAACCTGAATGTGTAAACTTGAACATGGGAGATGAATTCATAGGGAGTTGGTGGATGCTTATCAGTTCACTTCTAGCTAACTGAAGTTTTCTTATTTCTGCAAGGTTGTTTCATTATCTTATCAAGTACTAAAACTCATCCCCAGATCATAAAGTTCCAGGGAAAAGGTTTCTGATTAAAAACAGTGACAAACACCATCCTAAACTGCTGTATAAACTCTGGTTCAGGGGAGAATTCTTAACCAATCAAAAAGCAGAGAAAATGATACAAGACAAAATAGGCAACGTTTAGAAGAAAAAATTAAGTAACTTTTGATAAAACCAATTCTGATTGAAATAGAATAGGAAGAGAAACTGTCTAGTGATAAAGTTTCATATACAATGTATATATAGGAGAATAACAGAAAAGTCATTCTCTAATAGAGAAATGGTCAAACAATATGAATAAACAGTTTTTCAAGAGAAGAATTTCACACTATGAATGGCCATTTGAAAATATGGCTAAATCCCAAAGACTAAGAAAATGTAAATCACAACAGCTCTTGATTTTTATATCAAACCATGAGAATTGGTAAAAATGACAGAAAATGTGAATAGTCAGTGGTAAAGGGTCTGGGCAAAGACAGATATGCATACATTGTTGGTGGAGCTATGAAGTGGTCCAACCATTCTGGAGAGCAGTTTTTAAATTATGCAAGAAAAATGATCAAACCAAATCAAATCCACATTCTTTGACTCAGCAGTCCCATGCCTGACCAGAGTCCCCAAGAAGATAAATGGCAGAGATGAAGGTTAACAATTCAACAAAATATTTGGAGCAGTACTTTTGTGTTGTTGGTTGTTGTTCTTACTCTTGAAGAAGACCAAAATGGCATCATTATATTGGGGGCAAGTAGTGTGTCTGACTGTGGCTGATCAGACCAGGATGAGCTCAGTGTGCCCAACTACAGGTCGGGCACAAATACTCCATACAAACATTAGGAGTGTGCGTATCTCTAGTTTCTTTGCAGCTACTGCAATTCTGCTTACCTCACAGAGCACAGTGCTTCTTTTTGGATGACGTACATTTTTTTACCGGTTTCTCCCATGTCACACAATTGATTCCAAAGTTCTTCAAAAAGACCTTGAGAGTGTCCTTGTATTGCTTCTTCTGACCACCATGTAAGCACTTGTCTTGTGTGAGTTCTCTGTAAAATAGTCCTTTAGGCAAATCTACATTTGACATTTGAACGTGGCCAGTCCTTCAGAGTTACTCTCTCTGAAGCACAGTTTGAATGCTTGGCAGTTTAGTTCGAGCAAGGACCTCAGTGTCTGGTACCTTACCCTGTTTGGTGATTGTCAGAATCTTCCTAAGACAGTTCAAAGGGAAGCAATTCAGTTTCCTGGCATGGTACTGGCATACTGTTCAGGTTTCACAAGCATACAACGATGATGTCAGGACAATGGCTCCATAGGACTTCAGTTTGGTAGTCAGTCTAATCTCTTCTTCTCTCATGCACTTTTACTTGGAGTCTACCAAAAACTTTTGAAAGTGTTAGCAACTGCTGAATTTCCTCATCATTTTCTTCAAACCAGCTCTAGCAAAATGTCCATCAACTTCATCATCTATGTACACATGCCTGAAAAGCATATTGCCAAGGCAAATGAACTTATCCACAATATTTCTCCATTTGCTGTAGCTGCTGGTTCCACAGCTGGTGGAGATACATTGTTTTCCGGGTGTTAATTGTTAGGTCAAAATTAGCACAAGTAGCAGAGAATCAATTCACACCTTGTTGTATCTCAGCCTCAGAGGCTGCTTTGAATGAACAATCATCAGCAAACACAGAGTCACATAAAAACTCTCTCTCCACTTTAGACTGGTTGTAGCCTTTTCAAGTTAATAATTTAACATTAGTGCAGTAGCTAACCTTGATGCCATTTTCATCTTTGTTGAAGGCATCTGACAACATTTCAGAAAACATAATGCTTAAAAATATGGGAGCAATCACATAGCTCTGCTTCACTCCATTGGTTACTGGGAAAGTGTGAGAGCATCATTCACGTACAGAACCTGGAAAAGTATGCTGTCATGAAATTGGCAAATAATACTGATGAACTTCTCTGAGCAACCAATTTTAACATAATTTTCCATAAGCCTTCATGACTGACAGTATCAAAGGCTTTAGTTAGATTTACGAACATTGTGTGTAGATCTCTATTCTACTGTGGTGTTGTCTGGCAGCAAACACCATATTGACCAAGCCTCAGCCCTTTCTGAAGTGACACTGGCTCTAGGGTAGATGACCATCTTCCAGGTGAAGGATAAGTCTACTAAAAAAGATTCTGGCAAGAACCTTGCTGGAAATGACTAACAAAGGGACCCCCTATCCCGTGACAGTTATAGGAGAACCTACTTCCTTATCCTTTATAGAGACTGAAAATGGAGGCATCTTTGAACTGCTGGAGGGAGTTCATATACTCCAGAAAATTTCAGTCAATAGTATGAATAGTAGACCACTTGCCTTGTAAATCTCAACTGGAACTGATCACCAGATGCCTAGGCACACAAGAGGAGCTTAATGACATTCAAAATCTCAGCTTCAGTTGAAAGTTTCACTAGTGAGAGATGAACTTCAGCCTGAGGTAGATAGTCAATGACTTCAGCATTAATTAATGTTCTTGTGAGAACATTATGGAAATGTTCATCTGATCTCTTCAGGATCAAGTCTTTATCACTAATCAATGTGGCTCCATCAGTACTGAGTAGATGAGATGCACCATATGTCTCTGGCCCATAAAAAAATTCCATGGCATCATAAAAGTGCTTTGGATTGCTACTATCATCACAAAACTGAATTTTATCTGCCTTCTTACTGAGCCAAGAATCCTTCATCTCTCTCAGTACAGTACCTGACACATAACCCACACTTAATACATCTTGATTCACTGATTAATTTTACCGAAATGTTCTCTAAATCAGGGTTTCTTGGCCTGGGGGGTCTGTGAACTTAAAAAATACTTCTTTTTGATAGTTCAGCTGCAGTATGATTAGTTTCCTTTTGAATCATGTATATTTCGTTTTATTTTGATCTCAAAAACTTGTTGAGAAGGAATCTACAGGCTCCGTGAAACTGCCTAAGGGTTCCAGGACACCCCCTCAACAGATGAAAAAAGCAGGATCTAAATGAAGAATATGGTATACATTATCAGATGAAGTCACTTCATTAGATGACAACGAACTTATTGTTCTTTGTTCAATCTTGGGGCAGGGGCAGAAGGTGATTGTGATGTAATCAATCAAATGACAAGCATTTATTAAGTGCCTATTATGTGCCAGATGCTGTGATGGTTCTGGCAATACAAAGACAAAAAGAAATCACTGTATTCAAGGGGTACAACCAGGAAAGCAATAAAATGTGTTTTTAAAATATGTTTTTGAGAATCAACACATTCTGGGAGAGTTCAATGGAAAAGTGGGAAAAGCAGATCAGGTTTTTGTGCCCTATCCGCTAGCAGCTCCAGGTCTCAAATTGGGCACACATCTCAAGGGGGTCATGTCTACTTGTGAGCTGCCAGGCAGAATATCCTGCCTCCAGGTGAAGTTCATCAGCCCCTGCCAAGGTAGACATTCAGAACCTTCCTTTCCAGCTAATACACTAGTGGACTTTGGTCCCCTCACAGCTTGGACCTGACTGACCAGAATTCTCTCTGGCTCTTTCCACAGATGAAGTTGCCTGTGTCGTGCCTTCAGAATGTGAACAACATTGTGGCACCAGTGCAGGTTGCACCAACATAGCCTACCCAAAGTTGGTGGTAGAACTCATGCCCAATGGTTAGTGTCTTATTGGGTTCTTCATATCATCTACGATAGGGTGCCATGAACACCAATTTGAGTGGTCTCTGGCAAGTAATGGAGCCCTTTCTCATTCAGTCCTACAGTTGGGAAGAACCTCAGGGGTTATCTATTCCAATCTGGCCCTAAGAACATCTTCTACATTATCCAACAAGGGGTCACCCAGTGTGTGCTTGAAGATCTCCAAAGGCAGTCCATTCCACTTTGGGTTAATGCCAATTGTTAGGCTGTTTTCCCTAACATCAAGCTGTGGGCCATAAAATGTCAATCGGTATCAAAAGTCATTGAGAACAAGCTCCAAGCATATTCCATTTATTGGGGATACTTGTGGTGCCTAATTAAGTGGGTCCAAGAACTTCTGCATGAACAAGGACCCCTCCCCTTGGATCCTAACTACTTTTATACACTCAGAGAGCACTAAAAATAGGAGAACACTACCATTCATCGGTTGGTCAATTCCAGAAGTGGGAAAATCTAAGGAAAATGTCCATCAATCACAACAAATTTATCAACACAACTTGATAATTCATGAGACCCTCCACAGGTCATCAATTCCAGGTCATTCAGCAGATGTTATCATAGGACCCCTTCAGTAACATCTCTGTGCTTTCCACAACTTATGAGATGCTAGTGTTTGACCAAGAGTATCCTAGGGTCCAAGGAAGTTGTGGGTTTGAAGCAAAGGTCACAAGGGAGTGGACAGCAGGGCTTCAAAGGGGTGGGGTGTATAGTACCTAAAAAAGAACCTTATTACAGCATATTACAGACCAGTTGGGGCAGGGTACTGCGGCAATTATATTTTCATTACTTTTCCAACTAATGTCATGAGTGTCAATGATAGGTATATGTAATATAATCATCAATATACGGTGGACTAATTAATTATGACACTGATGGGCACATTAACATTTATAACTAACTTAACAATTCTGTTCTGTGTAATTCACTGATATAATCACTGATACCCATCACATCACAATGAACTGAGTAAATGTGGGATAGTTTCAGTAGGGAGCATCAAAATTATTGTCACAAAGTCGATTCAACACCCTTGTAACTTCCACCCACGGCTCCCGGTTCTGCTTTCTGGGGCCAAACTGAGCAAGACTAACCAATCTCTCTTTCTTATGATTGACTTTCTAATATGTGAGTACAATTAACATGCCATCTGCCCCACTCCTTACTATCCTTCTTGACCTCCCCCAGACAAACTTTAGCTTCTCTCATTGAGGGTAAGTTATTCTCCCTTACTTTCAAGGAACTTGAATCCAAGACCTAGGTTAAAATTTTACTGGCACTGATTTAAGACCTTGTGGAAATCGCTTAACCTCTGTCAGTTTTCTTCTGTGTAAAATGAGGTAGTTGAACCAGATGGCCTCCAAGTTCCCTTCCAGGTCTGAATCTGTGATCAAGTGAATCCAGAAGGTCTGGTATGCTCTAGTTATCTGGAAAAAGTAGAAAAAAATCAGCATCCCCATAAACTCATCTAATCATAGAAACCAGAGAACTAGAGGTCAACCAGACCATTGCCCTGACATGATGTCAAGGAGGATCCCCAAGAGCTGACCATGGTTGCCTGGCTAATAACAAAGCTAATGGAGCTCAGATTGTATAGACTTCTGGAGAAATCATTCGGGCCAAACCCTCATTGAACCGCTAAACAGTGAAGCCCAGAGAGAGGCAATGACTTCATGATAATTGTGTCTCTCATTTCTCCAAGACTTTGAAGTCTATGAAGTGGGTTCTTCCCAATGATCCCTGTGAAGCAGGTAGCATAAGCATAATTCGACATGATTAATCCCATTTCACAGAAGAAGAGGTAAAAGTTCAGATACGGGAAGGAACTTTTCTAGTCTCACACAGCCAATAAGGCAGAAGGGCTGGAATAAAAATCCAGATGCCTTCTGAAACTAGAAGGTGCCTTTCTCTGGAGTCCTTTTAGGATGATCAAACTCATCTGAAATTATCCCAGGAAATCTCCAAAATAAAATACAAGTATGGTTCATATCCATGCTTCTCCAAATATATAAACACTCAAGTTGTGTGTGTGTGTGTGTGTGTTCAGTCATTTTTCAGTAGTGTCTGACTCTTCATGACCCCTATAGTGCTTTCTTAGCAGAGACACTAGAATGGATTTCCATTTCCTTCTAGAGATCATTTTGTAGCTGAGGAAACTAAGGCAGACAGTGGTTAAGTGACTTGCCCAGTGTTACACAGCTATTCAGTGTCTGAGGCTATATTTGAAATCAGATTTACCTGATCTCAAGGTCCAGCACTCTATCCACTGCACCAGCTAGCTGCCCAGACACTCAAGGTAGCAAATACAAATTGAGTATGGGTCAGCCCTCGTTTTGCCTTCTTTGTGCTATGGTCCCTTCCAATACTGACATTCTGTATTCTAAAGGTCCTTCCAGGTCTGACATTCTCTTTCTAAAGTCCATCTTATCTCCACCACTCTCTGATCTTACACTCTGCCAGTTCTGACATTCTGTGCTTGGATTATTCTCAAAGGTTCAGAAACTATGAAAGAATAGATAGTATAAAGCCATGAACATTGGCTCCTAAGTGTAGAATAAGATAATTTCCTCTTTTTTGGTTGTTCAAGGACTTCGGGGACTGATGTTGTCAGCCATGTTGGCGTCACTCATGAGCTCCCTCACCTCCATCTTCAATAGTGCCAGTACACTGTTCAGCATTGACATCTATACCAACATCCGAAAGCGAGCATCAGAGAGAGAGCTCCTGCTAGCAGGAAGGTAACAGAGCTGATAATGGTAGCTGGTATTTAACCAGTACTTTGAAGTTTATAAATTGATATACAGTTATTATCTCATTTGGTCCTCATAACAATCCTACAAGTAGGTGCTATTAACATTCTCACTTGACGGGTGAGGAAATTGAATCTGTAAGACATTATGTAGTTTGCCAAGAGTCACATGGCTGGTCAGTATCTGAAAAAGGATTAGAATTGAGGTCTTCCTAAATCTAAGTCTAGCACCCTGTCCACAGCATCACCTGGCTGACACAGCTCTGTGAACATCTTGGCCAGAGTGTGTTGGAATTCTTTTCCCTAAAATCTATGCATCTTTTAAGCAGTACCCAGCTAAAGAGGATGGATGGCCATCTGGGTAGAAGAAGTAGGCTAATAAGACCTAGGAAGCCATATTTCTGATACCCAGCTAAATTATAAAAAACATTGCGTAAGATTCCCTAGGTCTACGAACTCAAATAGTAACTGGTTCAAGTCAAAATTCAATGCATACATATCACGCCTAATGCAAGTAAGCTACTCTTCTAGGTACTAGCAGATAGAAAACAAAAACTGGAGAAAGAAACAGTTCTTGCTCTCAAAGATCTTCTATTCTGCTGGAGGGATACACTGTGTACCCAGTTAAGGAAATTAAAAGTATTTTTAAAAGTAATTTGAGGGGGAAGAGTATTCTAATGCCTGAGGGGAGGGGGAACAAAGTAACCCTTCATGGAGGAAGTTGCTTCTAAGCTGGGCTTTGAAGGAAGCTAAAGATTCTACAAAGTATAGGTGAACAGTAAGTGTATTTCTGACATAATGGACCAATAATACAAAAGTACAGAGATTGGAGATAAAATGTAATGTGAATGGAGTAGCTAGCCAGCCAGTTTGACTAGAATAGAGGGTGTGCTAAGGGAAATTTTATGATAAGAAATTGAGAAGTAGATGGAAGGCATATTATAGAGGGCTTTCAAAAAGTAAAAAACTTCCTTGGATTGTAGAAGCAATAGGGAGCCACTGAAGCCTTTTTTTTCAGTTGGAAGAAGTGTAATTGTACTTCTAACAGGTCAGAGATGTGGCAGAGGAACTGATGCCCAAAGTGGTTGGATAAGTTGGCCAAAGTTACATAGTTAATAACTAGTAGTGCTTGGATTTGAACTCAGGTCTCCAGATTCCAAATGTATTTTTTATGGACTATATATATATATATATATATATATGTATATGTATATATATATACATATATATATATATGTATGTATGTATGGGGGGGTGTATGAATTATTCAAAATGTTTTTAAAATGTTCTCTTAGGAACTACTAAAGTATTTTTGAGAAATATCTTACCTCGGAGATAAGCTAGAACCTTCCCAAAAAGGAATAAAGCAAAGAGGTTCATTATCACCACTATGATTTAATATTATATTAGAAATTCTAGCTATAGCAATAACACAAGAAAACTAAATTGAAAGAATAAAAATAGACGATGAAGGAAAAAACTATCATTCATTGTACATCATATGATCGTACCTAGAGAAGCACCTAAACACTAGTTGAGATAATTAACAACTTCAACAATGTTGCAGAATATAAAATAAACCCATACAAATCACCAGCATTTCTATCGTAACCAACAAAACTGACCCCAGACTCAAGACTTTATGAATTGTACCACCTGGTTGAGAGAAGAGAAGACGGATAAATGTATTACTTGAACATATAGCAACAACAGGGAAACAAAACTTGAGGACTGTGTTCCAGGATACAATAGTAAGTGTAATGTCCCTTCCTGCCCAGGGGATTTTTCCGTACTTTCAATGAACTTTCTTGGGAGCACTCCCCCTTCCTCTTGAGATTTATACTATTTTTCTCACAACAAATCCATGAGTAAGGAAGCATAAGCACTGCTATCTCCACTTTATGGATGTAGAAATCAAGGTGCAGAGAAAGCAAGCCATTTTCCCAGGGTTACCCAGCCAGGAAGTATCACAACAGCAATAAAACTCAAGTCTTTAGACTCAGACTCCAGAGTTCCTACCACTAAGACAAACTGTTAAATTGTAAGGGAAGAAAAGATGCTGGGGAGGCAGTGTGGTTCAGTGGGAAGAATACAAGCTCTGGAGTCAGAGAGCCCAAGTTTGAATCCTGCTTCTACTACTTGCTGTGTGACTTTGGTCAAATCTCTTGGCCCTGTTTCCTTCCCTCCAAAATGAAGGCTCAGTCAAGAGGACTTCTGAGGTCTCTTCCAGGTCTATACCCTCTCAGCCTAGGATGATTCATTTGCAAAAACTATAGGGAAAGAGAATTGATTAGAACGGTGATAGACTAAATGTGGTGGGAAAAAAGAAGAGGGAGAAATTAATAATAATTCTAAGGTTGAGAGCATGATTGACAAGAGAATGAGGTTATCTTCATTGACCATTGTCCAGAGAATCCAATATGAACCCCCATAGAAATTTGAGAGAAAGTCAGGCAGCCACGAGGAAAAGCAGCCTGTGTAGAAAGAGGGAAACCCATCTTCATTTTTTCCCTATGTCCGTAATCCCCACTACCAGTAATATTATTGGTCATTCAATGAAAGCTCCCTTCTAGACTGATACTATTTTGGTAGAAAATTAGGTCATCTTTTGCCTCAATTCTTGCTTAGACCTTAGTCATCAAATGGGTGTTGCCTCAGACAAAACGAGACCTTGGAAAGACCTTAATTTCGAAATGCCAAGGTCCTCCACTGCATCCAAGGCATCATCGGTCATCCTGACTTTTGTCTTGCCGCTGGACTTAGATGACTCTGGAGGGGAGAGTGAGACTGACGACTTTGTGACTGACTTAAATCCAATTGAGCACAAATCAAGTCACCATCCTTGGGAGGCTATTGCCTTCTTCAAGAATGGAGGATGAACAAAAATAACAAGGAGTAATATCACTTCCTTGCCCTCTCCCAATCCCAATAATGTCAGAGGCTGTGAGAGTACTTTGCAATACAAGGCTTGTGTTCTCATGAGAAGGAAGAAGCATCCTCCCACCATGAGGAAATCTCCAACTTGTTACCCTAGTTATACCTCAATATCCTATTGATAGAAATATGCTTATAGGTTGTTCATCATCGTCCTTATTGCCCTCAGCGTTGCTTGGATCCCAGTAGTCCAGGCGAGTCAAAATGGTGAACTCTTCCAGTATCTTGCATCAATATCAAGCTACCTGGGGTCTCCCATTGCAGCTGTGTTCCTGCTTGCCATCTTCTGCAAGCGAGTTAATGAGCAGGTGAGTCAGAATGGGGAAAGTTCGGTGTGTAGAAGTGGGAAGGACTCTAACTGATTGCCTAAGGAACCCAAAATGCCACTTCCTCCCACATTCATGGATGTCCCCAACACCAAATTTTTCACAGCAAGAAAACATAACATTAATAATCATCCTTTATAAGTGTATGGTAGAGAGAGGCCTGAATTAGAAGTCAGGCTTCTTGGGGACAAAAGATTACAGTTATCTAGGACTTGGTTTTTTCATCTGAACAACGAACTACTTTGGACACCATTTCCCTTTAATTCTGACATTCTTAGAATCAGATATGAATGCATTGTGTTGTTTTTTTGTTGTTAGTGTCATTCTGATCCTCTATAATTCCGCCATCCCACAAGATGCATGTTGTGTGGTTTGTGGTCCCTTGGGCTGAAAGTGCCCTGAAACCACTCTCCTTGATTTTCTTTGACAGGGAGCTTTCTGGGGACTGATGTGTGGACTTGCAACTGGTCTAACTCGAATGCTTGCTGAGTTTGCCTATGGAACAGGAACTTGCATGGTCCCCACCCAGTGTCCCGACATCATCTGTGGATGGCATTACTCCTATTTTGCCATCGTCTCCTTCACGTTGACAGTCTTGGTTGTACTTGGTATCTCTCTCTTGACAAAACCTATTCCTGATGTACATGTAAGTATGAGTTTGACTTTACTCTTTGTGAGAACATACCCTATTCCTAGCTTGTGCCTCAGCTATGAATCCTGGATCAGGAAGACTTTGAGTCATATAACCTTAGACTCTCATAGAGAGGGGGTATTTTAAAACATACTATGTCAGAACTGGGCTATAATAAGGTGGAATGTAGTAGTGCTAATAATAAAGCGAAGTAGAATAGAGCTAAGTGTGAAGTTTCACACGAGTTCTGAGAGATCAATTTTACAAGTACAAGATGAGGGAGGCATGATCTAATAGGAAATGCTCTGAAAAAGATTTTTTTGGGGGGTTAACAGGACGGAAAATCTTCTGTGTGGCAGAAACTTGATCCAGATGCCAAGAAATTTCAGATTTTCTTAGCCTTTACTGAGAGAAGCAAAGTATCTGGGACTCTACCTGGAGTACTGTATTCAGTGATGGAGACCCAATAATGATGTGGATAAAATACAGACCATCCGGGAGAAAGTGAACAGGGTGCCAGAGAGCTTGAAGTTCTTGTCCCACATGTGGGTAGGTTGAAAGGTCTGAAAATATGGAGGTAAGAAAAGAGACTACTTGGGGTTGAGTTTGGGAATAGATATGGGAGATGTCCTCAGGAATTTAAGGACCACCACTTGATAGATGAATAAGACTTTTTTATATGGCCATATAGGACAAAACCAGGAACCAGAGAAAGAAGTTGTAAAAAGGTAAATCTGAATATCTAAGTCAGGAAAAATATCATAGAAAATAAGACATCAAAAGTGGGAGTAGCCTTATCATGTAGAATGTCAGAGCTGAAACCTTAAAACAGGGAATGTCAGAGTCACGGTGGACATTAGAACAAGAAATGTCAAGTGTGGGAGAGTCCTTAGAACACAGAATGTCAACTCTTGGAGCCACCTTAGAACAGGACATGTCAGAGCTGAAGGGGAACCTTAGAACAGGGAATGTCAGAGTTTGGAAGGGTCATACAAGAGGGAATGTCAAATCTGGGAGAGCCTTCAGAAGGCAGAATGGGAGCTATGGAGGGCTCTTAGAGCATAAACTGTCAGACCTAGAAGAGACTTGGAGCATAGAGTGATAGAGTTGGGACCTTAGAGGGCCCTAAGAGTATAGAATGTGAATTCTTGGGAAGATATTGTGGAGGGTTCTGAGAACATAGAATGTCAGAGCAAGGAGAGCCTTTAGAATATAATTTGTTAGAGATGGAGGGCCCTTAGAAGAGAGAGCAGGGAGAGAATCAAGGCAGGTTTCCCGAAGGCAGGTAGCATTTGATCTGAGGTTCATTCTAAAATCTGTGGTGGGGAGAGGCACTCATTTTCATGGTCACATGGCTAACTTCTGCCTGTTCTCTCTGGGCAGCTGTACCGCCTTTGCTGGGCTCTCCGCAATAGCCAAGAAGAACGCATCGACCTGAATCCTGAGCAGTATGGACAAGAGGAAGCTGGAGACCAGGAGGAGGAAGGTGATGTTGAATTTTCCTCTTGTCTCTCTGTGTACTCAGCTCCACTGGGCACTCAGAAGCCCTGTCTTTCAGCAAGGAATTAGCTTTTTGACAAAGTGGCTGAGACAACTTCCCATCTACTGAGACAAATTTGTCCTTTGAAGGATTCAGGGCCCCATTGGGCATCTGCTCAAGGCCACCTGGAAAATGGAACTCCTTTTCCTTCTGGTGCTGAAGTGGAAGCCTCTCCTCTGGTGAGACAGATTTTGACCAGAATCTTGAGATTCATGAGATCTGAAGTTACTCTGGAAGCTCTTTCCTTTCCAGTTGATTTCATCCAGTTGCTGCCTTTAGTAATATCAGGGAACAACTGTTTTTGTTGGGGTCTGATCACTTGCCAAAAATGCACCTCCCTCCCAGTCCCCTTGCAGAGTTCATGGCAACAGAGTGCACTGACTAACATGTTGTTCTTGGAGTCAGGGAGAGCTGAGCTTGAATCCTGACTCCGGTACCAGTTAGCTGTGTGACCACAGAGAAGTCACTTCAACTCACTGAATCTCAGATTCTTCATTTGCAAAATGGTCATAATAACACCTGTATTTCCCACCTTCCAGCACTTTTGTGAGACCCAAATGACATCCTGGTGAAGCTCTTTGCCAAGTTGAAATGCCCTGTAGAAATATCAGTTATGAGCACATTTCCTCACTGCTTGCCTGTCTTCCCTTTCCTCTAGATGGCCCAGAGGAATCACAAGGGTGTTTCAAGAGGGCATGGAATGTCTTCTGTGGCCTGCAGACGAAGAAAGGCCCCAAGCTGACTGAGGAAGAGAAGGCTGCTCTGCAGAAGAAGCTGACAGACACATCTGAAAAACCCTTCTGGAGGAACGTGGTGAATGTCAACGCCATCCTGGTCATGGCAGTGGGAGTCTTCTACTATGGTTATTTTGCCTGAGTCCTCCCTGGGGCTTCAGAGCATGTCAACCAACTCTGGAATAGCAATCTTCCTCTTCTATATTAGCCCCTCACTAGGCCATGGAAGGGCATCAAACAAGCATAACTGAAAGCTGGTGAGATCGATGGTCAAATCTGCAAACCTGGGGTCCCTAACTCTTTAAGAGGATCCGTTGATCTGAAATCCTTAGAAAGTCATTTCATGGCTGGTGACTGCTACTTTTTTACTACTATCTCTATTTGTGGGTAAAAATGGGGCTTCAGAATATTTTAACTCAGGCAAACACCTAAAGAGAGACTAGACTGAACATAAAATCAGCCCAGGGCACTTACTGTCTTGTGGCCTAGGATGCAGGTTATATGAATTTAACCCAGTATAGTATACACAGACCATCATAACTTTGACAGACAATCTTGTCTTCCTGGGCACAAAGAAAAGCACACATGCCACCCTTGGAACTGGACAAGAATGGGACCCACATGGAAGCCACCTAAGTCTTTGGGTGCAGCAGTGTCTCTCCAGGGTATCTTTGCAAGAAGAGTCTCAGAGCTTCCCACTGTAATAGCAATCACCCCCTAGGCAATCATTCCCCTTACCGTGGTAATCTAGAGCCAAAATATCATAGGACCATATCTATACCCAGGCCTCATCTCACTAGTCAGCCACTCAACTAGGATTAAATATTTTGACCAGTCCCGAACTGGAAATTCTCTCCTATTTTCTCAAACATTTCCTGTGTTCTTCCATCCCTACCTCCATTTTCAAACACCTGTAGCTCTAACAGACAAGCGTCTTCCTAAGCCCTTTGTCTTTTCCTAATTTCATACATACCTGGACATCTACAGTGATAGAGAAGAAAAAAGAGAAGAAGGAGAAGAAGAAGATTGTGATGAAGAAGAAGGAGGGGGAAGAGGAATAAGAGGAGGAGAAGGGGAAAGAGGAGAAGGAGAAGAAGAAAGACAAGGAGGAGGGGAAGAGAAGAAGAAGGAAAGAAGGAAGGAATGAAGATAGAAAGGAAGAGGAAGACAAGGAAAAGGAGAGGGCAAGAAAGGAGAGAAAAAATATACACAGAGTGAGGAAGAAAATGTGTATAAAAAGCATTTCATAGAATGGACTCTGAGAGACATCTTATCCAGCTCATACCTGATCAAGAATCCCCTCTACACCCTCCCTGACTCATACAGCTTCTATTTTATTACATCAGTGAGGGGAAATTACAACTGCCCAAAGCAGGCTTTGGGACAACTCTAACAATGAGAAAGATTTGTCTCACATCAAGTCTAAATCTACCCCTTGGCAACAGCCACCTATAGAACCTAGCTCTGTTCTCTAAAACCCAGGAAGAATAATGTCTCAGAACCAATAGGAAACATCCAAATTATGAGGTTCAATAAAAAAAAATCACTCCTTGTGGTAAGGTGGGGGAGCTCCCACCCATGTTGAAATATAGAATCTATGATACTATGCAAATTGTTGTCTCCAATAAATCTGACATCCACTAAATCCTATGACACTCTTTGATATTTTACATATTTTTACCACTGAGGCTGGTGACAGTCCATTCAGGTCTCCTCGTCAATCAAGCAAAAATTTTTATTTGTTGTTTATGTGTCATGCAGTTCTTGTCCACATCATCCTATAATTCCTCCATGGTAGACCTATGGATCCAAGGTGCTAGAGACCTTCTCTCTGGGCCCTTCGCCATTCCAAAGGTGCCCTTGGGTATCATGCCTTGCACCGGATACATGACAGGTCCACGTCATTTTCCAATCATTCCTATCACTGATGACATCTTGCACATAATTAATCATGACATACTCACAATATGTACTTCTGCTGTTCTTTGGGTCATCAGCAATTTCATACAACATACAAAACAAATACAGAATACATGAAAGGTATCCTTAGAAAGAGATCTCCTTCAATGCTAATCCATTTCATGGGAGGTTATATACGTTTTACCCAACTTATTTGTGCATAGTTGTCTGAATCTATCTCCCCTACTAGACCGCGAGCTCCTCAAGGGCAAGGACTGTATTTGCCTTTCTTTGTGTCACCAGCACTTAGCACAGTGCTTGGTACACACTAAATGCACAAAGGGAATGTGCAAGAGAGGTATTGGGCAGCTAGATGGCACAGTAGATAGAGTACCAGGCCTGAAGTAAGGAGGAATTGAATTCAAATCTGGGTTTAGACACTTAGTAGCTGTATTCCCCTGGGCAAGTCACTTAACCCTGTTTGCCTCAGTTTCCTCATCTGTAAATTGAATCAGACAAAGAAATGACAAACCACTCCAACACCTTTGCCAAGAAAACCTCAAATGGAGTCAGAGTCAGACATGACTAAGATGACTAAAGAAAGAAAAATAGTTGAAAAAATTTAGCAACTAATTGACTATTTTGTCAGAGAAATAAACAACGATGCCAAAGGAAGATATTATGCAGAAATAAATGACAAAATTTGGCCAATGATTGGCTTTATGAGTTGAGAGAATGGTTGCAAGATCATGTCACTGAGAGATGGTGGTGCCTTTGAGAGAATAAGGGAAATTTGGAAGAAGGGAAGAGATGAGACAATGAATTCTTTTATGGGTATGTTCCAGATGACTATGGGATATCCAGTTCGAGATATCCCAAAATGGTTGTTGACATGTGACTTTTGTTCAAGAGACTAGCACTGGATAAACAGATGTAGCAATCATCAGCATAGAGATGATAATTAAACGCACCAAGTTAGATAATACAGAGGGAGAGAGAAGAGGTTCAAGAGTCTCAGTAAACTGAGAAATCATTAAGATCAGTCAGAGGAGAATCAAGAGAACAGGGTCATAAAAAAAGCTGAGCAGGAGAGATTATTCAGGAAGAAGAGAGACTAGTATCAGATGGTATAGAGATCAAGAAGTCATAAGATGTGGCCATCAAGAGAACCTTAATAAGTGGAGACAGGATTTTCTGTCAGTCAACAAAATTTTGTTTTGTGCATTTACTAACCCTAAATGCACTCTAACCCTAAATGCTAGGATTGTTTCAATATTTAAAAAACTACAAACATAATAAACCAAATTAATAACAAAAACAATAAAAGTACATAATTGTATCAAATGTGATCAAAAGAAGCTTTTGACAAAACACAACATCCATTTTTGGATCTTTCCTTAAGGTAAATAGTACCTATCAAAAATCAAAAGCCAGTGTGAATTTAATGTAATGGAGATGAACTAGAAGTCTTTTCAATAAGATCAGGAGCAAGGCAAGAATGTCCATTAGTATCACTATAATTGGAGAGAGCATTGAGTATGTTATCTCCAACAATAATATAAGAAAAAAGAAATTGAAGAAATAAGAATAGGCAAAAAGCAAACAAAATGGTTGCTTTTTATTAATGACAAAATGTTTTATAGTCTATCTAGACAACCTAGAGAGTCAACTATAAATCAATTGAAATGATGATTTTAGAAAAGCATCAGTGCATATAATCAACCCACACAATTCATCAATTTTTCTTATGTTAGCAATAAAATGCTGAAGAAGGTGATAGGAAGAGAAATTTTGTTCAAAATAACTGTATAATGTGGATTCCAATTCTAAGTTAAAATGGTGGAGTAAGAAGCAAGTCGTTTTCACCTTCCCTTACTGTCTTCTCAAATCCCAGAAAATGTCACCCCAGGGAAAACACTGAAACAGCTGAGCCAGAAGAAAGATGGAGTACAGCAGTCTTGTAGTCCAAAAAGCTTAGAGGATTAATGGGAAAGGCCTCTCTCACTCTGAAGGAATGAGAGTAATAGAGAAGGGGAGGTGTCCCATCAAGCCAGAAGCAAGCCCCCACCTCAGCAAACCAGGGGGAGATCCTGAGTTCCAAGGTGGCGGAGCAGGACAGTGCCAACACCAAGACCCCACCCACCCAGTACCTCAGCACAAGCAGGGGAACTGGTAGACAGAAGCTCAAAAAACCACCATGTGCATTGGCATTATCCAGCAGCCAAATCTCCTGGTCCTTCACAACTCCAGGAATCACATCTTCAAGACTGGCAGATGTCCTCCAGCAGCCAGACAATCGAAGGAAAGGCCCAGGTGAGCAGGAGTCAAACATTGTAATATAAGGCCCAGGTGATAAGGCAACTCCAGGGGCCAGACTCCCCACCCCAATTCAATGAGATCCAGTTTTGCTCATCCCAGCTCAACACCAGGTAGGCTGCCAACTCCTACAGCTCCCAGTTGAGAGCACCTGAGGTCCCAGAACACAAAACCAGTGACCAGGTCCCAGGCTCCTAGCACAAGAAACTTAGGTCAGTGCCCCACAAGCTCCAGCATGAGACCTCAACTCTAAAAGCAAGAAATTAGGCAAACACCATGGGCAAAAAAGCAGAAACAGAAAATGACCATAGATTCTTATTATGGGAACAGAGAAGATCAAGGCACAAGTTAAGAAGAGCACAACATTGTCAATATAGACACAGCTGAAACCTCAAAGAGGAATGTGAAAAGTCTAAAAAACCTTCTTGGAAGAGCTCCAGAAGGATTTCAAAAGTCAAATAAGAGAGGTATAAGAAAAATTTGGAAAAGAAATGAGAGATATGCAAGAGAGCTTAGAAAAGGAAGGACAAAAATTTACTGAAGAAAACAAGTCCTTAAAAAGTAGAATTGGACAAATGGAAAAGGAGGCCCAAAACTCACAGAAGGGAAGAACTCTTTAAAAAGTCAAATGGATAAAATGGAAAAGGAAGTACAAAATCAAATAGAAGAAAAACAAAAGAATGAAAAAATAGAAGAAAACATAAAATACTTAATTGGTAAAAACAATTGACCTGGAAAATAGATCCAGAAGAGACAATTTAAAAATGATTGGTCTAGTTGAAAACCATGATTGAAAAAACAGCCTGGAAAGCAACTTTCATGAAATTATCAAGTAAAACTCCCCTGAGGTCCTAGAACCAGAAGGTAAAACAGTCATCGAAAGAATCCGCTGATTACCTCCTGAAAGAGATCCTTAATTGAAAACACCAAGGAATATTGTAGCCAAATTCCAAAATTACCAGGTCAAAAAGACAGTACTGCAAGCAGCCAGAAGGAAACAATGTAAATATCATGGAAACACGTCAGGATTATGCAGGACCTTGCAGCTTCTACATTAAAAGATTGGACAGCATGGAAAACAATAATTTGTAAGGTAAAGTTGCTTGGACTACAACCAAGGATCAATTACCCAGCAAAACTGAGCATAATCTTTCAGGGAAGGAAATGAACATTCAGTGAAGTAGGGGATTTCCAAATCTTCCTGATGAAAGACCAGAGTTGAACAGAAAATTATATCTTCAAAAAAAAAGACTCAAAAGAGGCATATAAAGGTAAACAGGAAAGAAAAAAACCAACATGCTGTTAATGATGGCAAACTGTTTACATTCCTACAAGGGAAGATGACACTTATAAGTCTTGAGAACTGTATTGTAAGTATGCCATTTAAAATGGGTATACATAGAGAGAAGCCATGGGTATAATTTGACTTTGATGTGATAATAAAAACCATTTAAGTGGTAAAAATGGATTGTACTGGAAGAGGAGGAAAGGAGGAAGCAGACAAGGATAAATTATATCACATGAAAAGGCACAAAAACCTATTATAGTAGAGGGAAAGAAAGGAGGGAGATGAGCACTATTTGAATCTTACTCTCATCATACTTGCTCAATGAGGGAATAGCATAATCAGTTAGGTATAGAAATCTAACTTACCCTATAGGAAATAGGAAGGCAAAGAGGAAAGAAAAGAGAGGGGGTAGATAGAAGGGAGGGAAGAAGTAGTAAGGGCACAGAGGAAGAAAAGATAGGGGGTTGATAGACTGAGGGAAGCAGTGATGGAAAGCAAAACTCTAGTGAGGAGGGAAAGGGAGAAAGGAGAAAGAAAAGCATAAACAGAGGGAAAAAGACACAGATAGTAATCATAACTGTGAATGTAAATGGGATGAACTGTCCCATAAAACAGAAGCAGATGGCAGAATGGATTAAGAACTATAATCCTACAATATGATGTTTACAAGAAACACATTTGGAGCAGAGGGATACACGCAGAATAAAGGTAAAAGGCTGGAGCAGAATATATTATGCTTCAGCTGAAATGAAAAAGCAGGATTAGCAATCTTGATCTCGGGCAAAGTAATAGTAAAAATAGATCAAATTAAAGAGATAAGGAAGGAGAAACTGTGTCCTGCTAAAAGGTACCATAGACAATGAAGTAATATCATTATTAAACATATAAGCACCAAGTCTTATAGCATCAAAATTCTTAGAGGACAACTTAAGGTAGTTACAGGAAGAAACAGATAACAAAACTATACTAGTGGAGGACCTCAACATCCCCCTCTCAGAACCAGATAAATCTAACCACAAAATAAACAAGAAAGTATTTGAGGAGATGAATAGAATTTTAGAAAAGTTGGATATGGCTGGCCTCTGGAGAAAACTGAAAGGGGATAGAAAGGAATATAACTATTTCCTGTCAGTACATGGCACCTACACAAAAAATGAACGTGTATTAGGGCATAAAAACCTCACAATCCAATGCATAAAGGCAGAAATATTAAGGGCATCCTTTTCAGATCATGATGCAATAAAAATTACTTGTAATAAAGGGGAAAGATAAACTAAAAATTAATTGGGAACAAGATAATCTATTCCCAAAGAATGAATGGGTCAAACAATAAATCATAGAAACAATCAATAACTTCATCCAAGAGAATGACAATAATGAGACAACATACCAAAACTTATGGGATGCAGTGAAAGTGGTTCTCAGGGGAAGTTTTATATCTCTAAATTCTTGCATGAGTAGAATAGAGAAAGAAGAGATCGATGAATTGAGCATGCAACTAAAAAAGCTAGAAAAAGAACGAATTAAAAATACTTAATTAAATATCAGATTAGAAATTCTGAAAAGCAAAGGAGAGATTAATAAAACTGAAATCAAGAAAACTATTGAACTATTAACACTAAGCACTGGTATTATGAAAAAACAATAAAATAGACAAATCTTTCGTTAATTTGATTTGAAAATACAAAGAAGAAAACCAAATTACAAGCATCAAAAATGAAAAGAGTGAATACATCAACAATGTAAAGGAAATAAAAATAATAATTATGAGCTATTTTTCCCAACTGTATGCCCACAAATTTTACAATATTAATGAAATGGATAAATATTTACAAAAATATAAAATTCCCAGATTAATGAAAGAAAGAATAAAACACTTAAATAACCCCGTTTCAGAAAAAGAAATCAAGGACGGAACCAAGATGGTGGAGTAGAAAGACTCACATATGCTAGCTCCGAACCCACAGCCCATAATTACCTATAAAAAGAACTCCCAACAAATTCGGGAACAGTGTAAGCCATGCAGCAACGGGGTGAAGGAGATTTCCATTCCAGAGAGCCCTGAAAAACTGATCCCAAGGTCCATCACACACAAAACGGGAGTGGAGCCCAGCCCTGCCCTGGCCACGTGGCACTGAGAGGAACGAGCAGATCCGAGCAGGCTTCAGGGATGGAATCTCCAGCAGCCGTGAAGGTCCCTCCACCCACAGACGCACAGGTCAGTGAGAGAGATGTCTGGACGGGCTGAGAGAGGAGTGGGGTGTTTCCATGACTTGGGCCCCCTTGAGAGGCAGCAGCAGAGGCAGTGGGCAGCCAGAGGCTCCCAGAGCAGGCAGGAGCTGAGGTCTATTATGAAAGGTCTCTGCATAAACCCCCTGAGGGAACTGAGCCTGGGAGGCGGCCCTGCCCCCACCTGAGCACCAGAACTTAAGCTCACATTGAATAGCAGCCAGGCCTGCCACCAAAAGCCCTGAGGCTGGGCAGTAGCATTTGAATCTCAGACCCCAAGCACTAGCTGGGTGGATCTAGGCCAGGCGTGGAGAGGACTCTCAGAAGTCAGGTAACTGGCTGGGAAAATGCCCAGAAAAGGGAAAAAATATAAGACCATAGAAGGTTATTTTCTTAGTGAACAGATGTTTCTGCACTTCCTCTCTGATGAGGAAGAACAATGCTTACCATTAGGTAAAGACATAGAAGTCAAGGCCTCTGTATCTCAAACATCTGAAATAGATATCCAATGGGCTCAGGCCATGGAAGAGCTCAAAAAGGATTTTGAAAATCAAGTTAGACAGGTGGAGGAAAAACTGGGAAGAGAAATGAGAGGGATGC
>CM053773.1:242263844-242277391 GCA_028658325.1 Potorous gilbertii
TAGCTGAGGAAGCTTCCCCCTTCCTTCACCCCCTCTCGTTCCGTGCCACCTGGATACTATCCTCCCCTTCTCTGCCCTTCTTTCATTCCCCCACGGGATTCTACTCTCCTCCTCTGCCCTGCCCTCCTCCTCTGCCCTTCCCTCGGCGGACCAGAGCTGGGCTGATGATTAACACCGAAGACAAACCAAGCCCTGGCACAGGAGCCATAAAGAGGCAGACAGCGAGCTCCCAGACCACACGTGATGGACTATATCTGTAGGTGAGGACCTGCCTGCCCCAGCGAGGAAAGGACCCCCTGCTGCCTCCATGGACGTCACCGTGAGCCCCAGCGTCTCGGTGGAAACCCCCACGCCTCCCCACTCGTCGGGCAGCATCAACAATGCTGCGGACATCTCAGTCATTGTCATCTACTTCGTGGTGGTCCTGGCTGTGGGACTGTGGGTACGTGGGGGACCCAGACCAAGGGCAAGGCATGGGATTGGTGGGCGGAAAGGGGTAGAGCAGGGAGAAGGCAAGAGGACTGAATTTGGAGCTCTCTCACCTACAAAGCTTATTCCTTGGGGGACAAGCCCCTTCTTCCCCTTTGGGTCTCGGTTTCCCCAGCTGTACAATGAAAGGGATGGCCTTCTGCCTCTGACATCTCCCTTCCTAATGTCCTTCCTATCTATAACATTCCATGTTCTAAAGTTGTCATGCTTGGACATCCTCTGTTCTAAAGTCCCTACTAACTCTAATATTCAGTGAGACTATTCTTTGACAGTGGAGTTTTAGGAAGTGGAAGTGGAGGTGGGGAAGCTGAGGCAGGTCATCAATTTATTCCAGTGGCAATTGGCCAGTTGTGTCCTTCTCCCCGCCTCAACAGGGGACAGAATAAGGCATTCAATGTGCCAGATCAATGAACAGAAACAGAAGAAAAATGGGTCCTGTCTCTTAAGTATTCAGCAGGGTGAGGTAGAAAGACCTGAGTCTGATTTTCTAATTGCAGCTCTGTGGGGCCTTCAATAAGCCTCTTCCCCTCTTGGAGTCTCAGTTTCCTCCTGTGTAAAATAGGGGATAATCTTCCACACCATCTATCTTGCTTTCTTAAGGGAAGGGCAACTGTGAATCACAGAACTTCATAGAAGTGAGACATATCTAAGTTTCTCCTTCAGGCTTCACTTTCCTCATCTGTAGAATGAAAAAAACTGTGCTTTTCCTGGTGAGATGGCTGGCCCCAGCAAGTGGTGTGTTCTCTCAATTGGAGGTGTTCAAATGAAAGTTGAATGAGTACTTACGATCAGAGATTTATCAAGGGGCTTCAGGAGTCATCTAATACAAAACCCTCATTTTTATAGAGGAGAAAACTGAGGCCAGAGGTGAGGTGACTTGATCAGAATAATAGATAATAAGTATCAGAGCTGGGATTTGAACCCAGGTCTTCCAACTGCAAAACTAATGTTCTTTCCACATTTGAGCAGAGCTGACCCACCCCTACTATAGATACATACTTGGAGGGTGGGGTCTCCAGGCAAAAGTTGCTGCATCCTCATTGCAGCATCATTGCATCATTGAGAGCTATAGCTCTCAAGCTCCTAAGCCACCTTGTCTTAATTCACATGATACACATACTCCCTCAGCTACCTGCACTCACGTTCTCTCATCTCCACCTGTCTCAGGCATGCCCCTTCCCAAGTCTCTTGCATTCTCCTGCCTAGTCTCCTCCCCTCTCCCATTCTGTTGTTCACAAACTTCCCTTGATACCAGACTTCTTCCTGCAGCCCTTCTTCTATCTTCACAGAGACCTGGCTCCTCTTCCCTCCCTTCCCCACCCAAGAGACTTTGCATTCCTGTTCACTCTTTCCAGTATTAGATGATTAGATGCTCCCAGGAAATAGGTCCAGGAAGAGAAATGAAAATACTCCTTGTTCTCCATCAGCACTCCCAGACCCTCCCTCTGCCATCATCTCTCAGTTATCTTTCCTCCTTTGGGGTTTATACAAGAAATTCCTTTCCCCCATTCAAAGTCAGGCCAACAGTTATGAACTGGCCCTCAGGAGTCCAGCATCTGGCTCAAGGTCTTCCTCTCTCCTTCATCTTTGCATTTTTACTTGAGAACTTCAATATCAATGTTAATGGCCCTTTGAGTAGCCTGGACAGACTGACCACCAACCTTCTCTACTCCCATGACTTGCTTCTCCACTCTACACAAGACTGTTGTAGTATCATAGATGAGAACTTGGAACAGAGCTTAGAGACCTGTAAAGTTCAAGTCCCTCATTGAACACATCAAAACTGAGGTTGAAGGAAGTTAAGTGATTTGTCCAAAATCACACAGTAGTGATCATGTTAGTGTGATTATACACGGGTTCCACTTTCCCAATGGAGAATTCTGAAATTCCTTTGTGCAAGACCAGTGCCTTCTATAAACATCTCTCTCTTCACCCCTCATTCCTCTTAAATCTATTCCTTGTCCTGCCTAACTGCCGTGGGCTACCAGGTCATCTTACCTACCCCAGGTCTTCGGTGGCCAAGCAGATAAATGTAATGAGAGAAGAGACCTCCAGAGTCAAACAGAAGTGTAGGCTTTATTCTGGATACCACTACATGTCAGCATGTAGGATGAGTTCTCCCCGTGGAGCCCCCCTCTCCTTCTGGAGTAGGGAGGAACCCAACCTCCAGGCTTTCCTGTCCCATTTAAGCTTTCCCAGCTTCATAGTTCTCTCGTGGACAGCGTGCTCTCAGCCCCCTAGTCAATCAACAACAGGTGTGCTCAGACCACGGACCAATCTCAAGGGTGGGATGCTTTCCCCAGCAAGTTTCCACTGAGAAGAGGTGGAAAAACAAGATAGCTCGTGATTCACTCCTCAATTCCCAGCTGTTCCCTGGGGGGCCTCATGAGAGCTCTGCAGTTTAGAAGCCCTCACCTTTACCTAACCCAAGACTGTTCATGTGAAAACCGAGCTTACACCCCAACAATTCCTCATCCTCTCCACTATATTCAGGCCCTTTGACTTCCCTGGTTTCCCTTTTCTCTCTTTTAAAAAAATAATATTTTCCCCAATCACATGTAAAAACAATTTTTAATATTGATTTTAAAATTTGCAATCCAAATTCTGCCCTTCCTTTTTTTCTCCCTCCCTCCACTGAGAAGGCAAGCAATTTGATATAGGTTATACATGTGCAGTCAAGAAAACATGTTTCATGTTAATCTTGTTTCAAAAGAAAATGAAGAAAAACGCCAAAAAAAATAAAGAAAATATATGCCTTAACCTATATTCTGACTCCATCAGTTCTTTTCCTGATGAGGGATAGCTCTTTTCATCCCAAGTCCTTTAGAATCATCTTGGAGCATTGTATTACTGACAATAGCCAAGTCATTCATAGCTGATCATCAAACAATATTGCTGTTACTGCATACAATGTTCTCCTGGCTCTGCTCATTTTATTTTGCATTAGTTTATGTAATTCTTTCCAGGTTTTTCTGAGCAGATCCTGCTCATCATTTTTATAGCACAATACTATTCTATCACAATCATGTTCAACAACTTGTTCATCCATTCCCTAATTGATGGAATTGATGGTTATCCCCTCCATTTCCAATTCTTTACTACCACTAAAGCAGCTGCTATAAATATTTATGTGCATATAAGTCCTTTTCTTTTTTTTAAATCTCTTTAGGATATAGACCCAGTAGTTGTATTGCTTGGTCAAAGGGTATGCATACTTCCAAATGGTTCTCCAGAGTGGTTGGATCAGTATATCACTTCATCAACAGTGTATTAGTGTCTCCATTTTCCCACATCCCCTCCAACATTTGTCATGTTCCTTTTCTGTCCTATTAATCAATCTGATGTGAGTGGTGTGGTAGCTCACAATTGCCTTAGTTTGCATTTCTCTAATCAATACTGATTTAGAACATTTTTTCACATGATTAAAGATAGCTTTGATTACTTTGTCTGAAAAGTGTCTATATTCTTTGATGATTTATCTGTTGAGGAATGGCTCTCATTTCTATAAATTTGACTCAGTTCTTTATATTTGAGAAATGAGATGTTTATCCAGAAATCTACTTTAAAATTTCTTTCACAGTCATGAGTAGTATGTATTTCTCTCCATCCTATTTTCCCCTGCTTATTTTACTGTCTCTTTTATCCTGTCCATTCTCAAAAGTGTTTTGCTTCTGACTTTTATCTCCCCTAATCTTCCCTGCCTTCCATCAGCCCCCTCCCCATCACTTTCCACTCCTGTTTTCCTGTAGAGCAAGATAGATTTCCTTTTTTTTTTCATGGGGGAAGATTGTCTTTATTAGCAGAGCAGTTGGCCCAGCTTCATGGACACTCCAGCACCCGCACCCTCCCCCACCACCAGTGTGGAGGGGCTCAGAACTTCTGAAACTGTTTCTTGGTGCCAGCTGCCTTGGTGACCTTCAGCACGTTGAACCTCACGGTCTTGCTAAGGGGCCTGCACTCGCCCACAGTCACAATATCTCCAATCTGGACATCTCGGAAGCAGGGCGACAGGTGCACAGACATATTCTTGTGCCTCTTCTCAAATCGATTGTACTTTCGGATATAATGCAGGTAGTCCCTACGGATGACGATGGTCCTTTGCATCTTCATCTTGGTCACCACACCAGACAGGATCCGGCCTCTGATGGATACATTGCCCGTGAAGGGGCATTTCTTGTCAATGTAGGTGCCCTCGATGCCCTCCTTGGGGGTCTTGAAGCCCAGCCCGATGTTCTTGTAGTATCTGGGCAGCTTCTCTTTGGCCATGTCTCCAAGCAGCACCCGCTTCTTGTTCTGGAAGATGGTCGGCTGCTTCTGGTAGGCACGCTCTGTCTGGATGTCCGCCATTCCTCTGCTTCGCTCGCCTCTCGCTCCTCTCCTCTCGGACCAACGGACGGGAAAAGGCCGGAAAGCCGCCGCTGGGGTCTCCTTAAACACGAGGCAAGGGCCACGCAGGAAGTGACGCAACCACAAGATAGATTTCTATACCCATTTTAGTATGTTTGTTACTCTCTTTGAACCAATTCCCATTAGAGTAAGGCATCTGTGCTCCCCTCTCACTTTCTCCATCTTTCCCTTCCCTGGAAAAGCTCCTTTGTGCCTCTTTTATGTGAGATAATTTACCTCACTCTACCTCTCCCTTTCTTATCATCCCAGTATGTTCCTCTTTCTCATTCCTTAATCTTTTTAAGGTAATTATCCCATCATATTCAATTCACACCCACATCCTTTGTCTATACTTCTTCTGATGATCCTAATGGTGCAAAAGATTTTAGGAGTTACAAGTTTCATTTTCCCACACAGTAAGATAAACAGTAAAAATTTATTGACACCCTTATGATTTCCCTTTCCTGTTAACTTGTTATGTTTTCCTTGAGTCCTGTATTTAATTTAGCGTTATTGTTTAAGTTTTAAATTTATTTTAAACTTACATACAAAATAAGAATATTTTTAAAAGCACTGCCTTGTATGCAGCAGAAATGAGAGAATTCCTTATAAAGTAATAAATTTCCATTTATAAGGAACCTTATATAATAAATCTTACTCATTGTTTTCAGAGTTGTCCATATTTCCTTTGCTTTCTTGTAGGTTTTCTTTTGTTCTCTGCTGTGCAGATTTTACTTTATGTTTTTCCCTTCCTTCCTACCCCTCTTGCCAACAAGGCTACAATTAAGTACAGATATATTTGTGTGTGTGTGGACATAGATATCCATGAACATACATACACAAACACACTCATACACATATATGTAAGATAATGCTATGCTTATTTCCACTAGTCATCTGTTTCTCTGAAGGTGGATAACCTCTTCCTTCATAAGTTCAAGTCCTTACTTACTTTTCTAAATGTAACCAGATCATTTCCTACAACACACTAATATTTTGGTTTAGTCACATTTTCTCCAAGAGATTGTCTATGAGATATTTTGCTCCAATTATCTGTATTCCCTCTCTTCTTGGCTACATAGGTTTTTTTTTATAGAGGAAGTTTTTAATTTTTATTTTTAAAAGATTTTATTTTTAAAAAATTTATGCAAAAGCTTTTATATCTGAAATGTTTTTTATTTTAAATAATCAAAATTATCCATGTTACACTTCACCACTAATCTTATTTTACAATACATTTTAAGATCTGATATTATTGAATCTAGTTCCTTCACATTTTTTCCCCTGGTTTCCTTGTAGTTCCTGACCCTCTGTTCTTCCAAATGAACCCTATTATTTTTTTTCTGATTCAGTAAGATAATTTTTTAGAAATTTAATTAGGATGACATTGCAGAGTCTTGTATTTGAAAATAAGACTTCAGTTCTGGTCTTTTTATCAGGAATGTTTGAAAGAGCTTTCTATTTGCATATTTTTTATTTCTTTAATTAATTCATTTTTAGTTTTCAACATTCACTTCCACAAGATTTTGAGTTCCAAATTTTTTCCTCATCTCTCCTCTCTCCCCACCCCAAGATGGCATGCATTCTGATTACCCCTTCCTCCGATTTGGTTTCCCTTCCATCACCCCCACCTCCATTCCTTCTCTTATTCCTTTCCCTTCTATTTTTCTGTAGGGCAAGATAGATTTCTATGCCCCATTGTCTGTATATCTTATTTTCCAGTAATATGTAAAAAGAATTTTTAGCATTTGTTTTGAAACGTTGAATTGCACTTTCTCTCCTTTCCTTTCTCCCCACCCACCGTCATTAAGAAGGCAAGCAATTTAATATAGGTAATACATGTGGAGTCACACAAAACCCTTCCACAATAGTCATGTTATGAAAGACTAACTATATTTACCTCCATTCTATCCCACCCCCCCATTTATTCTTTTTTTGTAATTTAATTAGTTTATTTTTAATTAACACAAACATATTAAGATTTACATCTCATTTGTAAATCTCATTTTACAGTCAAAACTATCCTTAACAACAGACTTTAGGAACCCTTCGCTGAATATCAAGAGGGTCCTGGTTCCCCCTGTGCTCATAAAGTCTTTTATAGTTGTAGTATTTTCTCAAAGAATTCTTGAAGATTTAATTTTTAAATATCATTCTTCTGCTTTTAAGCAGAATGTTTAGGTTTGCTGTAAGTCTGTAGAATCCAAGTATATCTTTTAGTTTTATATTCTGAGCCAACATCACTTTTCTCCATGGTTTTAACTGCAAAGTGTGATAAAACATAGTTCAGTGTTTTCTGATATGTGATTTCTTCTCTCTTGAGGTTCAGAAGATTCTGGTTTGAATTTTAAAATCTGATGAGAATGCCTTAGAAACTTGGATTTCAAGTTTCCTTTTTTTGAGAGTGAATTATTTTTTAGTTTCAGGATGTCAATTAGGGAAAATTCTCGAATTATTTCTTCAGGCTATCAAGATTCAGATTCTTTTCCCCTTCAATGCCTTCTGATATGCCAGTTATGCTGAGGTTTGTTTATTTGCATCTATCTTCAAGATTGGTCACATTTTCTTGCACTTTTAGCAACTGGTTTTCTAGTTCTGTTATATTAAGGACTTGTTCTTCCATTTGTTTCCGCTGTCTATTTTTTGCTGTATTAGATCACGTCTCATTTTTGCTGTTTTCTGCAATATTTTATCCATGAGGATGCTCATTTCCATGTAATTTCCCTTTATACCCTTACAAGTTGCTTTGACTGAAATCACATTTTTCTTTAGATCCTTTAGAGTATCCAAACTAGTTCTCTTGGAGTACCTTGGATTCCTTTTGGTGTTGTTTCTACAGATTTAAGACACATTTTGGACTGATAATAAAGTTGAAATTAAACTCAGCAATCAATATTTTCACAGATGTTTTGTGCTGCCTTGAGGTGGTAGTTTCAGGGTGAAAGATTATCACCTTCCTTCCCCAGGGTCCCTACCTGGTCATGGGGAAACGGACAGATTCGGCTGAAGAAAAATTGTGTCCCGCTCAAACTGCCACACTAAACTCTCACATACGCCCCGTTTATTCTGTTCTCTCCTTTGACCCTGTCCATTGTGAAATGCGTTTGCTACTTATGACCCCCTCCTCCTAGTTTTCCCTCCCTTCTATCATCCCCCTTCTCTTATTCTCCTCCCCTCTACTTTCCTGTTGGGTAAGACACATTTTCATCCTCAGTTGAGTGTGTATGTTACTCCCTCCTCAATCCAAATCTGATGAGACTAAGGTTCACTCATTCCCTCTCACCTCCCCCCTCTTCCTCTCCATTTTAAGTTTTTTCTTGCCTCTTTGATGTGAGATAACTTACCCCATTTTACTTCTCCCTTTCTCCTCCCAGTACATCCCACTCACACCCCTTAATATTATTTTTTAGATAACTTCTATTCATTTTCTACTCACCCTGTGCCCCTGTCTGTCTCTCTACATATCATATATATGTATATACATATACATATATACATATGTGTATGTGTGTATATATATACATATATGTGAGTATATATGTATGTACATATATATATATATATATATGTATATGTATATGTACCTTCCAAATATTCCAATTCTGAGAAAGGTCTCATGAGTTACAAATATCATCTTTCCATGTAGGAATGCAAACAGATTGACTTTAGTAAGTCCCTTGTAATTTCTCTTTCTTGTTTACCTTTTTATGCTTCTCTTGAGTCTTGTATTTGAAAGTCAAATTTTCTATTCAGGTCTGGTCTTTTCGTTAAGAATGCTTGAAAGTCCTCTATTTCATGAAATGTCCACTTTTTACCTGAAGTATTACACTCAGTTTTGTGGCATACAAACTTTTGGTTTTTATACTATCTCTTTTGACCTCTGGAATGTCATATTCCAAGCCCTGCAATCTCTTAAAATAGAAGCTGCCATATCTTGTATTATCCTGATTGTGTTTCCACAATACTTGAATTGTTTCTTTCTAACCGCTAGCAATATTTTCTCCTTTACCTGGGTACTCTGTAATTTGCCTACAATATTCCTAGGAGTTTTCCTTTGGGGATCTCTTTAAGGAGGTGTTTAGTGAATTCTTTCAATATATATTTTCCCCTCTGGTTCTAGAATATCAAGGCAGTTTTTCTTGATAATTTCTTGAAAGATGATGTCTAGGATCTTTTTTTGATCATGGCTTTCAGAAAGTCCAATAATTTTAAAATTTTCTCTCCTGGATCTGTTTTCCAGGACAGTGATTTTTTTCAATGAGATATTTCACATCATCTTCTATTTTTTCATTCTTTTGGTTTTGTTTTATAATTTATTGATTTCTCATGGAGTCATTAGCTTCCATTTGTTTCACTCTAATTTTTAAGGAATTATTTTCTTCAGTGAGCTGTTGGAACTCCTTTTCCATTTGGCCAATTCTGCTTTTCTCCTCACTGCTTTTTTGTATCTCCTTTGCCTTTTGGTTAGTCTACCTTTTAAGGTTTTCTTTTCTTTAGTATTTTTGGGTCTCCTTTAGCAAGCTTTAATTCATTTTTATTATTTTCTTGCATCACTCTAATTTTCTTCTCAATTTTCCTCTACTTCTCTTGCATGATTTTCAAAATCCTTTTTGAGCTCTTCCATGGCCTGAGACAAATCCATATTTTTCATGGAGGCTTTGGATAGAGGAGCCTTGACATTGTTCTCTCTTCTGGTTGTATTTGATCTTCCTTGTCACCAAAATAAGATTCTATAGTCTGATGCTTTTCCCTGTTTGGTCATCTTCCTAGTCAATTACTTGATTATTTAACTCTTTGTTAAGGTAGGTCTTTGATTCCAGTGTAGAGGGTATACTGTCCCAAGCTTCATGGGGTTGATACAGCTGTTTCCACAGATATTTCTAGGAATCTGTAAATTTTCATTTTTTTTTCTAAGGCTGTATGAACAAAGGAGAGATGATTACTCCTCTCCTTGTCTGCTCTGGTCTGTGATTGACCATCAGCACTTTTTTCCACCTTGGAACTGTGAGGAGGATTCCCTCTCCACCGTTGCCACAACTTCTGTCACAGTGCTCCTCTTCCCCCCAGTACTGCCACCCAGGATTGTGACCCAGATCCAAGCAAGGACAAAGTTAGAAAATCCTGCCTCAGCACTAGCAAGGACATTCCTATGATCCCCTTCTGATCAGTAGATTGATCCTCTCCCTATTTGTAAGCTGAGAGCTCTGGAAGCAGCCACTGCTTCTCCAGGAATGGGGCCGGACAGTGTTCCTCTCTAACCCTGGTCCCACAGACTTTTTCTATTGGTCTTATAAATTTTCTTTGGTATTTTGGGTTAAGGAGTCTAGGAACCACCATAGCTGCCAGTGATTCAGTCCCCTGAGCATGCTGTGGCCCTGCTGTGTTGGCATGGCCCATGCTGGACTGTGGTCTTCTTTCAGACTGGTTCGATAGACTTTTCCTGTTGATCTTCCAGGTTGTCTTGGATTGGAAATTTGTTTTACTCTGTCATTTTGTGGGTTCTGCCGTTCTAGAATTTGTCTAGAGTAATTTTCAAAGATATTTGGAGGGGTCTGGGGGAGAGTGCAAGCAAGTCCCTACCTTTACTCTGTCATCTTGGTTCTACCCTCTCTCTATTTGTATCTTTATACAATCCTCTTTCTGTTTATATATTTATATAGCCCTCCATGAGTATCTATTTTTACCTGTAATATTATACTCAGTTTTACTGGGTAGGTGATTCTTCATTGTAATCCTAGACCTTTTACCTTCTACAATATCATTTTCAAAGCTCTGTAATCCTTTCATGTAGAAATTGCTAAATCTTGTGTTATTCTAATTGTGGCTCCATGATATTTGAATTGTTCGTTTTCGGTTGCCTATAATATCATTTTCTTGGCTTGGAAGCTCTGGAATTTGATTATAATGTGACTGGGAGCTTTCGTTTTCATCTTTCAGGAGGCAATCAGTGAATTGCTGTTTTTCCTGTGGATTCTTTCAGTTATATTTTATATTCTAGTTCTAGTACATCAGGGCAGTTTTTCTTGATAATTTCTTAGATGATGTCTAAGCTCTTTTATTCTCATGGCTTTCAGGTAGCCCAATAATTTTTAAATTCTCTCTACGTGATCTATTTTCCCAGTCAGTTATTTTTCCAATGAGATATTTCACATTTTTTACCTATTTTCTCATTTTTATATTTTATTTTATTGTTTCTTGATGTTTCAGAAAATCATTATATTCCACTTGCCCAATTCTAATATTTAAGGAATTATTTTCTTCAGTGAGCTTTTTACTTCCTTTTCTATTTGGAAAATTCTACTTCTAAAAGAGTTCTTTTCTTCCGTGATTTTTTGCTCCTCTTTTCCCCTTTGGCAAATTTTGCTTTCAAGCCATTCGTCTCTTCACTGGATTTTTGTCCCTCCTTTACTAAGCTATTGACTCTTTTTTCATTATTTTCTTGCATCTCTCTGATTTCTCTTCCCATTTTTTCCTCTACCTCTTTTGCTTGATTTCAAAAATCCTTTTTGAGCTCTTCTGTGACCTGAAACCAATTCATATGTTTTTATTTGATGCTTTTAGTGTGGCAGTTTTGACTTTGTTGTCTTCTTCTGAGATTGTGTTTTGATCTTCTTTGTCACCATAGCAACTTTCTATAGTTAGATTCATTTCCTACTGTTTGTTTATTTTTCTAGCCCATGTCTTCACTTTTAATTCCATGCTAAAGCTAGCCTCTGCTTCCAGAAAGGATGACTTGTGTCCAGAACTCTTTTTAACTCCTAGAATTTCTCCTGGAGTTGTCACGCAGCAAACATTATATTAATTATTCCTTAGTCCTTTCTGAAGCCACATTACTTCTCATGTAGACAAGCATCTTCCAGGTGAAGGATGAGTTAACTAAGGAGGATTCTGGCAAGAATCTTGCCAGCAATGATTAAGAGAGAGGATCCTTCTGTGAGATTATAGAGATGGACTATGGAGGCATCCTTGAACTCCTGGTTAACCTCCTTTTGCCATATAACCTGGAAAATTTCAGTCAGCTTTTGTATGAGCAATGATCCCCCACCTTGTAAATCTCAGCTGGAATAAAATCAGCACCAGGTGCTTTGCCACACAAAAAATCTAGTGGCATTCAAAACCTCTTCTTCAGTTGGAAATTCAGGAAGAAAAGAATTGTGATCAACCTGAGGTAAACAGTCAGTGACTTTAGCACTGATTGGTGATGGTCGGGTGAGAATGCTATGGAAGTGTTTACCCAATTTTTCCAGGATCTTGTTCTTATCACTAATCAATGTGACTCTATCAGCACTGAGTCTTTGAGATGCACCATAGGCCTTTGACCCTTAAATAGCTGCCATGGCATCATAAAAGCACTTTGGATTGTTACTATCAGCATAAAACTGAAACCATCTGGTTTCTTAAGCCAAGAATTCTACATCTCTCTAAGTTTCTCTTGTACTTACTTCTGATGGAGTTAAAGAGTGTCTTCCTAGAGTCAGATGAACTCTCTTGATGGAAAATCCTTCGAAATTCTCATTTTTTCACTTAGTGGCTTTGGAATTCTCTCATCATTTCATCAACAGCAATCTTGATGTTTGTGGGTATTTGGGCCCAAATTGGTCATGTGGTACTCTACAACAAATCTCTGAAAGCTATCCATTCCTTTTCTGCTTCATGATTCTTCCAATCATGTATTGCCTCAACTTTCCCTTCAAGTTAGCAACGAAGTGGTCCAGTTCAGAGCAGTGCTCCGATCTCTTTTTAAAATTTTATTTATTTTCAGTGCTCTACAATCACTACCATATACCTTAGATTTTCTTCCCTCCCTTCCGCTCTTTCCTCATTTCCTCCCCTCTCTCTCCCCAAGGTGGCATACAATTTTATATAGGCTCTACACATACATTCCTATTACATATATTTTCACCATAGACATGTTGCATAAAAGAATTAAAATGAATGGGAGAAATCATATAACAAACCAAAATGTAATACAAAAGAAAATGATCTGCTTCATTCTGTGATTGAATTCTATAGTTCTTTCTCTAGAGGTGGAAGGCATTTTGCCTTAAAAGACCGTTGGGAATTTTCTAAGTCCTTGCATTGCAATGAAGTTCTAAGTCTACCAGAAAAAATCCACACACACTGTGGTTGTCGCTGTGTACAGAGTTCTCCTGGATCTGCTCCTTTCACTCAGCATCAGTTCATATAAGTCCTTACAGGCCTCTCTGAAGTCTTCTTGTTCATCATTTCTTTTTTTTTTAAATAAATTTATTTATTTAACTTTTTACATTCTATGAGAGATAATTTATCCCATTCCATTTCACCCTCTCTCCTCCCACTCCATTTCTCTCTCACCGTTTACCTTGATTTCTTTGAAGATATGATCCCATCCTATTCAATTCACTCTGTGCTCTGTCTCTGTGTGTGCGTGCATGTGCGTATGTGTGTGCATGCACGCCTGTACATGTGTGTGTATACGTGTGTGTGTATGTGTGTGTGTGTAATACCACCATCTACCCGTATACTGAAAAATTTCAAGAGTTACAAATATTGTCTTTCCATATAGGATTGTAAACAGTTCAACTTTGGTAAGTCCCTTGTGACTTCTCCTTGCTGTTTACTTTTTCATGTTTCTCTCATTCCTGTGTTTGAAAGTGAAATTTTCTTTTCAGCTCTGGTCTTTTCATCAAGAA